>BCIG01000022.1:45071-540890 GCA_001599915.1 Symbiotaphrina buchneri
TCCTGATCTCTGTTCCTGATCTCTGTTCCTGATCTCTGTTCCTGATCTCTGTTCCTGATCTCTGTTCCTGATCTCTGTTCCTGATCTCTGTTCCTCACATCGGTCCTAAGATCTGTTTCAAAGATCTGTTCCTCACATCGGTCCTAAGATCTGTTTCAAAGATCTGTTCCTCACATCGGTCCTAAGATCTGTTTCAAAGATCTGTTCCTAAGCTATAGGTTATTCCTGAACGTACGATCCTATAGGTCGATCAATGGCCCCCGGTGATCGATCAGCAGCAAGCCGGAGTGACTTACCGAACCCCCTCTTCCCCCCGGGCCCTCCACCCTTCCCTTCCTCCTCATCTTAATACAGTGAAACCTCCATGACCAGAACCCGACTCCCATTGAGGACGAATGAGAGTCTGGGATTCTAGCCTGGGGCCTCTCTACTCAATGCCGAATTGTGGAGATAGTCTGCTATCTACAAATGCATGCATGCAATAAAGTACCTAGAGCTACGATCAGATCAGGGCAGATCAAGCACATGAGATCGATCCCATGGTGTCGAACCAAACCACATCGGGGACGACAAGATGGATCAGATCAGATCAGATCAGATCAGATAGGCTTTTGGTCAGCTTACCTACTTAAGGTACCTACTATCCTGCCTGTCTCAATCTGTTCCCTCGATTGTGTACCGTGGATCGCCGCTGATGGATCAGGGGAGTTGCAAGCCACTGGGGCCCCTCACGCAGGGACGGATATCCACCTTCACCTCCGAGATCTCTATGCCCTCCTGCCCTGCCCTGCCCTGCCCTGCCCTGCCCTGCCCTGCCCTGCCCTGCCCTGCCCTGCCCTGCCCTACTGTGCCCTGCTCCTGTCCTGTCCTGATCCGGAGAGAGAGATTATGTGTATACTAACCCCTTTCTGCCATACGAGGAGAAGACGTGGAGGGGCTCGCGTCTACTTTACGTGGACCTTGGACCTAACGACTCTACCCCTGATCTACCCCTGATCCAACCCCACCACCCCAACCTTTCACCCAGTAACGAGTGCCGAGGTCCAGATACTATTATTACCCACTACGGTCCATGGTGCACCAAGAAAGTCATCGACAATTCAAGATTTCGATCACATCACACAAAGACAACAAAAAAAAGTCCGTATTAGGGCTCGTTCGATCGCTATCTACTCGTAAGGACACAAAAAGGCTAAGCTACAACCCCCGCAACAGCGCAACAAGGCGCGGATACACTTCCTGCCGGGCGTCCCCTCTTGCTTCCTTCCCCATACTCTCTCTCCCTTCAAAGCTTGGTATCTCATCTCGCATGCAATGAACGAAAAGAGCGGCATCGTCAACAGCAGAACAAAAAAACAAGGGCGGCGGGGAAAGGGTGTAAAACGACGAGAACAACCCCAGAGCGGAAATGATGACATGCGCGGTGGCCAGGACCCGGCAACAGCTAAGCGTAACATCCATCAAGCTCAGTCGTCATCCTCGAACACGTCCAAGATGGCCTTGATCCCCCTGGGACCCAGTCCGCGCGGGGGGTAGCAGACATACGTCGGGTCCTCCTTAGCGCCCAACTTCTCACGGAACTCGCCCTTAGCGACCAAGCGAAGATTCGTCGCGATGCTGTGGTACGCCTTGCTGAGGGCTCTGATGCTGACGCCCGAGAGGTTATGCACGGGGGTGAGGTGGGCCGTCGCAGAGCCGCCGAAGGTCACGCTCTTGGCGCCGGCCTCGGCCGCGGCGCGTAACGCGTGCCGGGAGATGGCTTCGATGGTGCCGCTTGGAGCGCCGGGGAAGTCGAGCGAGTATTTGACTTGGTAGCCGTGCTCGGGCGAGAGCTGGGCGAGCACGCACAGCGCGCAGATGGTGCCGTCTTTGTCGACGGCGTAGAAGTACTTGCGATGCTCCATGTCCACCCATGGGTTGAGGTTCGTGAGATGGACCTGCTTGCCCTTGCGGTTCTTCAGCCAGTCCTGCATGCGCTGGTTGCATTGCTCTTGAATGTCCTGCGGAACGGGATTCGGGCAGTCGACAACCTTGACGCCAGCGTTGGCGGCCTGGCGGATCTTCCGGGAAACCTCGCTGTCTCGGTTATGTGCCGGGTCGTTGGTAGGGTCCGCGCGCTCCTCGGCCACACAGGTCAATGTCCTCCAGTTCCACCGGTTTGCAAGAATCTCCTCCATGTCCCCGGAGACAAGAAGCCACACAGGCTTGAGACGGAGCTCCTTACGAACAAAGGTCAGGAACGCAGAGGAGATCATACCATACTGACTCTTATCGCACAGCGGGTTGCCGAGGATAACACAATAAGACCCCGAAGGAATGTAGCCCACCGCAGCCCCCGTGGCTTGATGCCGCCAGATGTGGTAACGTTCCTCAAGCCATGCTGTATTGGTTGCATCACCATAATTGGCGATAAGCTTTTCAATCGGTTGCAACTCCTTCTGATAACCTTCCTCGTACTCATGGCCCTCCCATGGGGGATGTAGGGTGCTGGCCTCCGGGTGTCGAAGCTCGAACCGCGGTGGTTTTGCGGGCAGTGACTTCGGATCCCGAGGCCAGAGTGATGCCCAACGAATGTCGCCCAGATTGAGGAGAAGCATGACCACACGTTCCAGACCAATACCACCACCGGCATGTGGAGGAGCTGCCCATTTGAAACCGGACATATATTCCTCCATACCATCGAGGGACATGCCTAGGTCTTTCATTTTCTTTTCGAGGATCCTGGCATCATGAATACGCTGGCCACCGCTATTGAGATGTCAGTAGGATACCAATAGGAGAGAGCGAAATGCTGACCTCAAAACTTCTTGACCGCGAATAAAGATGTCGAAAGAGTTGGTGACCCTATTATCCACCGGATCCGGCATTGCGTAGAAAGGCCGCGCCCCAACAGGAAACTTGTCCAAAATGTAATAATCAGTCCCGTACTTCTCCTTCACCAGTTGACCCAGCCGGATCTCCCCTCTTGTATGTAAATCTTCGAACTCATTGGGCACAGAACCGTCCTCCTCCGTGTAACCCGAGTCTCTCAGTAACTTAATACCATCCGCAAATCGAATGATCGGTGTCTCTTCTAGCCATACCAGATCCTCATGAGGAAAATGCTTCTTAACTGTGTCCAACTCGGCTCTATACCGGTCGTAAATGCCCTTGAAAACAGTCTTGAACATGCCGTCAATCACCATTAGACACTCGTGATAATGCTCTTCAATGGCCATCTCAATATCTAAGCCAGTGTACTCTGTCAAATGTCGGTGAGTATTACTGTCCTCCGCACGGAATACAGGGCCCACTTCGTACACTCTCTCAAAGTCCGCGGCGATACACATCTGTTTGGCCAACTGCGGGCTTTGAGCCAGATATGCTGCACGTCCAAAGTACTTAACTTCGAAGACGCTGGCACCTGACTCGGTTGCAGCGCCTTGTAGTTTCGGCGTGTGGATCTCTGTGAAGTTTTGTACATCAAGGCTCGAGCGGAAGAGATTGCAGATACCTGATTGAATGCGGAAGATCGCTTGCGAGGATGTTGTACGAAGATCTAGTATGCGGTTGTTAAGACGCACACGCATACCGATCTCAGGCAAGCCTTTGGTGTGCTCGCCCTCGTCTTCGCCCTCTTCGTCTTGTTGTCTCGCAATTTCCGCTTCGTACACATCGAACGGGAGGGGTTCCGTTCTTTGAGAAACAACGTGGAGCTCCCCTATCTGAATCTCAACGTCATGTATCGTCGTGCCTTTGACCTCCTGCTTCGGTCTCTGCGCGACGCCTTTCACAATGACAATAGCCTCCGGTGCTATACGTTCAGCCCAGCGCACCATATGCAACGAAACTGTACCTTCTTGTTCCTGCAACACCCCTTGTATTGTAATGTTCCTCTGACGCAAAACTAGGAAGACCAGGTGGGCGCTCAACTTCCGCAGTGCATGGACCCTGGCGCGAAAAGTAATTGTCTGACCGATAGTCATCGTATCCACCTTGGCCAACTCAAATCTTTGTTCGTGCCTCCAATCTTGAGACATGTTCAGCGGTCGATCTCCATATCGCGCGCGCATTTCTGGGCTCTCCTCCTGCTCGGCACGAGCATCAGACTCTTTCCGCCGCATTTCGATCTCTCGTTGCCGTTTTTCGTTCTCTCGCCGATGCATTTCCTTGCTCTGTTTCCGCTCCTCCTTGCGCTGATGATGGTTCGAAATACGTTCGTCGTCTCCATCTCTGCGGCCGCGTTCCCGGGATCGGCTGCTCTCGGAGGAGTCCCTCATGTGCGAGGTAGCGGCAGCAATGATTTTATGTGGATTGAAGTGGTCGGCGATTCGATCACTACTGGCTCGAGGTGAGCGTGTAGGCGAGCTTGCTCCGGAAAGCTCATCTCCGTCGACGTCGACACTGCCATGGCGCGGGTGACGGATCTTGCTAAGTGCTCGGCGAAGCGACATGGTGACGACGAAGCCCCGGAGTGCGGGCTGTCTAATGCGCCTTCAATGGCGAATGAAATGGTAAGGGAATTTTGAAGTTGAGAGGATGTTTGCACTGGAAGAAAAGACACCCGCGAGTCCGCAATGTGGGCACACGACGTCGCCTCCCAGCCAAGTGGATGGGCGAGGCACGTCAAGAATTATGACACGGTGATGGAAAGCCAAGCCACTTGCGCCCGGCGAGCTTGTTGCTCTTGTTCAAGGGCCGGTCGCGCAGGGGTGGACGAAGCAAGCGTCTTGACGTCTCTCGGGGGAGAGTTGCTTGCAGGGTCTTGTGTTGTTGTAGCTGGCAAAAGTGAAACGAGATGATGTCAGAGAAATGCAGGGAGAAATCCCTCGGCTCCGGCGGTTGGGCGAGTTGTGCTCCTCCGTTTTGGAGCTCCGACTCGTGCGCTCTTCGCTTTTGCCGTAGTCCGAGCACGGCCAATGCGGCGTTGCAATTCGCCTGGAGACTGTGACGAGTGGGACCGCCCAGCGAAACGAGCTGTGAGACTGGACGGGAAGCTGCTGCGTCAGGGCTCACTAAGGCTTACATCGAATTGGCATCCCTTTAGGCAGCAAATGACCATCCCATCAGACATGGACTTTCAAGTTACGTCTGCATTACCCCTATAATCGGACGCAAATCTTACAGTGTCTACTCCGTACCACTTGAGCCTGCAACGTCCCTGTCAATCCAAAATACCTTTCGCGACATACAATTACGATGTCTACTCCAGGCTCCACCTCACTGATCATCGCCCACTCCTGGTCACGCAAGAATGACTGCTGCCGGAAGTGAGCGGAGGTTCATACCGGTCCGTCGGGCTTGGCAGTGGATGTCGGTGTGAAACTTTGCAGATTCCACGGCTGACCTGTTAGGCGGAATCTCAACATTGAATAATCCTCTGAGCTTGATTGGAGAATGATTGCAGGCCTTAAGAAGAGCAGTACAGAGACGTTACTAATGTTGAGTGCTCATACTGGTGCCTGGTGCTGACTTAAATGGTTTTAAGCTTAACACTCTGGCAGGCCTTTGCAGAGGGACGAACGTCCTGCCAGCTGTGACGTCAGCGCTTGTGATGCTGAACAGCTCATATCCGGGCGACAATGATGAGAGACCCTCGTCCCTCAGGCTATGATACTCAAACATGTCTCCTTCGGATACATAGTGGCGCTTCTTCACATAATCGATGGAAATGTTACAGAGAAGATACGGAGCATTCTGAAGCATTGCCGTTGGCAGCAAAATTCTCTCTGTTTTTATCACGTGAAAGCGAGCGAAAAATGCAGTCACGCATTTTACGAGGTAGCCTTGCTCGCAGTTCCTGCATACCAAACAGTATGCAATTTTGTGCTTTTTCTTTTTCCTTTTCCCTCTCTCCGACTTCGTTCATCACTCGAAATTCTTTATTTTTTTTCAAATATCACATGAAACGGCCTATCAGGAGTCAGCTCCGGGCCACTTTTACCTCTGCCGTTTTCTATCCACTTTACTTCGATAAGCGAGTTTTGGCGCAGCAACTTTCCCTGTTTCGTCGTGCCGAGCACATCTTCCAGGTTCCACGGTGACCCGGAGCATTTGCTGCAGGGCTTCTAGGCATTTTAATTCGGCCTCGTCGACACCACATGGCCCCTAGTCGTCTCCGCCGAAGGGATCCGGACTTGCCGACTGGCCAACCCAAGCATCTCCAGATGCATTTCATCTCATCTCCTCGAGCTGCTCGATCATGTCCATCAGATAACAGCATACCAACTCTTCCACGTCCATTGTTCAGAGCCAGCTTCCTTCTCTGCTTAGAAGCAGCGCCATCAACACCCCCATGGCCAATCCCCGATGGTGGCTGCGGCTGAAGCAGGTGTGGTGGCAGACCCTGATGCACATCGGCATGGTCCTGCATCGTTTCCCCAGTCCCCGACCTGCATCGCACAGTTTCACCCGCAAGATCCAATCGACGTTGTCGAACTACAAGGGCTCCATCAAGCTCATCTTCTACACCCCGCACGGCTACGACCGCTCCAAACTACATCCTGTCGTCGTCAACTTCCATGGCGGTGGGTTTACCCTGGGCCGGGGCACCGATGACTCGAGATGGGCCACTGTCTGCACACAGGACCTACAGGCGGTCTTCGTCTCGGTCGAGTACCGTCTCGCGCCCTCATACCCCTTCCCGACGGCCGTGGAAGACGGCGCAGACGCAATCCTCTACCTGTCCGATCACGCCGAGGAATTTGGCCTGGACCGCACCCGCTTCGCCATCAGCGGCTTCTCGTCCGGCGGCAACCTCTCCTTCACCGTCCCGCTCCGTCTTCAACAAGAACTCGATAAGCAGGGAAAGATGACACCCAGCTCATCCCCCAGGCCCTCTTCACCGACCATATCTTCCTCCGATCCATCCCCAGAGCCCTCCGTCTCAGATCAAAGCCCACCATCCGAGCTCCACAACCTCAAATATCGCCCATTCCACCTCCGCGCCATCGTCGCGTGGTACCCCACCGTGGACTACACGCGCAGCCGGGCCGACCGCCGCGCCACCAGCCGACGGCTAGACAAAGCGCTCCCCAAATTCTTCGCCAAGCTCTTCGACGAAGCGTACCTCTACCCGGTCGGGGGCAACATGGCGGACCCCGTCCTCTCCCCCGCCGCCGCGCCCACCGAGCTCCTCCGTGCCGCTTTACCAGATGATATATTACTCTTCACGTGCGAGTGGGACATGCTGCTGCACGAGGCGGAAGCGTTCAAGGAACGCCTCGTGCGGGATGTCGGCAAGCGCGTGCGCTACCATATGGTCGAGGGCCAGCCGCATGCGTGGGATAAGAAACCCCGTGTGCTGAGACCGCCGCATATGGCGAAACGCTATTATCATGATGCGTGCCTGGAGCTGAAACGCGTCTTTGAGGAGGGCGAGAAGCATGTCCAGGAGGAGCAGGGCGATGATGGGATTGGTGAGCCGGGGGAGACGCCTGGCGGGGAGACGGAGTAGATCCGACCGGATCTGCTTGTGGAGGCGGGGTGGTTATATGTTTCTTTGTGCATATATGGGGCATGGGTGTTCTTGTGTGTGGTTCTCCAGCGAGGCGTTTGGGCGACTGGGAAAATAAGGGATGAATTTCTGGCGATATACCTATGCATACATGGCTGTTTTTGAACGGGTTGGGATGGAATGGAGGTGCAGGACCTTATGCGTAAGGTATTCTTCGGAGTGATCATCGACACGGATGTGGGAACGGTTCTGGACAGGGACAGTTGAAGGCTGGCCTGCGAGCTCATTGTATATATAGCCATATATGGCGATATATATCTCTATATTATCCAAGATCTCAGATCGATCGAAATACATCTGTGAAATCACAAACGTTGGTCGAGTTTGTTTCTGCAATTATATCAAGCCCCCAGAAGGACTCCATCCCATCTCAGGCTGCCTGTCCCATGATAGCGCCTAAGAGCGGAGGAAGTCATGATATAGCATCTACGCGTCTCCTGGCGAACATCTACCAAATATCCGCTATCCGCCAATGGTCTGCCGAATATCTAAGATAAGATCTATCGTCCCGGGGATATCTGTCAAACTCCGCCGGGGCCATATACCTACTACCTTTATAAGCATTATCTCTTCCAGAGATAATCAGCAGCATTCGGCAAGCGGTTCATGCTCCGTTCCTTAAAAGGCCTTTCTCAGTGTCCTCATCCCGTCATTCATGGCTGCAGTCACCGGGGTGCATCATGTACAGAATTTGGATCCAGCTACCACACCAAGATGTGATTGGGAAAAGGTAGGTTATATTCATTCATTCGTTCCAGCCTTTCCAGCCTACCCTATCCGTCCGCAACAGCATCTGCAACTTACATCTCCTTCCACCGTGGAACGATTGTACCCGGCGAGAGGTTTATATACTCCGCAATAGCATGGCACCTGATTTCGTATGTGCCAGCCTTGCCCGACTCAGCGGGGAAGATGGGGCCGTATAAGCGATCTCTGCAGCGCTATCAAGCTTGCGCCCTAGTAGCGGTGACTGGCAGTTAGTTCCTTCCAGCTCATAGCAGGGAAAGTCGATCTCAAAGGGCCTTTGTGCTTGAGCCTGCTGAGGATCACATATCCATAGACGGCTTGTAAAGGTCCGATAACGTTGTAATAGCTAGATGGATTAATTCGATCGAGGCGTTGTCGGCCGTTGAGTACGGCCAGTGCCTCCGAGAAATGAGTAGTCTTAGCTCACCGATTGTGCAATGCGCTAACCGGGCACCATCGACACGCTGAGGTGCCAGCCCCTGCCGCAGGTTACAGGCGTACCGTCTCCAAGAGACCGCAAGCTGTAGACTCCCGACATGCACGCCAATGAAGTCAATTCCAACCTGATCCTTCCCTCGGTTACTTTGGACGTCAGAAAAGTCCAATATCAATGATCTCCGAGCATGAGCACAAGATCCCAGGTACCTCATAAAGGGCGTACGGTCCGGCATCCACCCCTGTTCCGCGGGTAAGTGGCCCTTGTATCTCCGCGCACGGCAGCCTCGGTCCGTCATCAGCAAGCGTCCCAAACGAGCCAAAAGAGGGGTTGATGCGGCCCTGAGATGTCGATCTGGCGCTGGTGCTCCCGCCCGCAGACCCTGGACAGTGAGGGGAGGCTTCTTTCTTTCCGGCATCTCATGCCGACCAATGGGAGGAAGACCCGGCGTGGTTTAATGAGTACGGGGCGTTCCTGTCCTTCGTATGGTAATTGGAGGAAGGGCATGGCGCGGAGTTGCTTCGGAGCTTCGTCCCGGGCGAATCAGAGCACCGCCCGGCAGGAAAGTCCAAAACCAAGGATTGCAATCCCTCGAGCCACGATCTCTTTCCCCGCCAGCTGATGAGAATACTCACTGAAGCGCGGATGCTGCTTCCGCACCAAACATACCCCTTACCGCCAGCTGTCTCTTTAACTCTTTTAATGCCCGTCCCTTCAGGTAGGCACCACATACGCAGCCGTTGGAACGTGTCCAGATGTCAATGCCGCCGCAAAGGCCACACTACTCCTCGTATTAACCCGCGCGGAGACCCTGATTTCCACTCGGCCCGGTCCCTGCAGCACCCTGTCGTGCTGCGGTCCTTTCCGCCAAGTGCACTTCTTTGTGTATCCGAGCTCGTCCTTGCAGCCGATCAGGGTATCAGGTACGTCGCCTTTGCGAGACTCTTGGCGGGATCGATGATCGTGGTTGCATCGCGGTGTCGGCCAGTCTCCCGCCGGCCTCGATCCCGGCACCCCGTCGCGAAAATATCCCCTTTTTCGATCGAACCCACACAACGCAGTGGTTTCGGGGCTTCGGACGTGCTCCGCCAGGAACTGCTTCATGTGACGGGTTGCTGTCACCGCAACTGTCCAGATGTGCTATCGTGTAAGGTCTTTCAGCGTAGTACTGCCGATGCTTCTTCGACGTCGGTGGCGAGTTCTCCTGTCCAGCTATGAGGTCAGCTCCCCGGGGCCGCGGATCGGCCACGTAAATCATAACTGTATGAAGAGTTATCTGACTCCATCGAGAACCAAAGGTACCCACGGAGTGAATTGACGTCAAAAGAAAATCTAGACGTTCAACGACTCATTGACAAAACGGCAACTCGAAAACACTGCTGAGATATGTCAAGTGGGTCCTTGTTGAAAAGTATGAGAGCCAAAGAAGGCAACGAGCTCCTCGAGCAATGCTTCGAATGAGACATCAGATCAAATGAGAAAAAAAATTCCGTGGAGAAGACCCAGTTGTACAGGTCTTCCACATTTAAGACGCGTGGATGTCAACCCGAGGCTGAGATCGGATGAGAAGACGAGAAGGCCCAGCACACTGTTGTTGGCCGCACCAGGTAGAAGTATGTGTCACGTCATGAGAGTAATTCAGCCGAGTCAAAGCTGTCACGGCTGCTGCTCAATTCGCTGGTAGTACGGGGTGGTCTCTTGATGAATCAGCCGGTCATGAGCAAAATGTCCGACGCGCAAGCAAGCAGCAGCGGTCGAAGAACAAGAAAACCTCCGGCCGGGACAGCCGGGCTACCGGATCTGCAAAGCCCCGCAGCGCCCATTTGATCATATTTCTCGTACTGCTTGAGTTACCTTCCATAAAGAGGTGCTGGTGGGTGTCTCAAGAAGAAGATCTTCGAACATTCTCCGTGGTGGAGGTGAGCGTCAGTACGGCTTGCCTGGTGGCAGTCGGAGAGCTGTCCGGCTCCGACAAGCGAAGGTCACCCCCTTTGACCGAGTGGGGCGGGACGTGTTTTCTTGGCCACTCGTACACACGGGCAAACAGGATTTACCACGCAATGATTCGGTATTTACGGAAATATGCAGATACTTGTACGTACTTCAGCTCGTCACCTCACAGCCTTCGGTAGGAGTATGTATGAGGCCGGAAGCAGCAGGGCGCCCTACCTGTGGGCGCAGTCTTCTAGGGAACACATTCCGGTCGCTCTCCACAAAAGTTTGCCTAAGCAATTCAGGGCGTCTGATGTTGGCTGTTTGAATGCCTTAATCATGGGGATGATTTTGAACAGTCATCATCTCGCCCGGGAGGCACATCCAGCGGCATGGCAATCAGCAGACATTCGCATGCAGGTGTGCTGCTGGGTGTTCGGATACGGGTACTCTGTACCCGGCCGAAAGCCCCCCTCCGGAGCAGCCTCCTTGTGACGAATCACGATACAGAGCGTAGTGCGGCCGTTTCTGTACGGAGTTTGTGGCGGGAACCTATACTTTGTACGAATACTCCCCTAGCACAAAGTATCGGTCGCCAGCCTATTCTTCAGGCAATCCTGACCGTACGCGTCAACCTTCCCCGTACCCCATACCTCTGATCTGTTGGGTCCCTTACCTGGTCAGGAGGGGAGTCGCAAGACATTGTTTGTGCATTTGCTCGCGTTTCTCTGAGGGCTTGGGTTTCCATGGCGCATGAAAAACGACTGCAAGTCGTCAAATCAATATTGTCGCGATGAGACCGCAGACCAAAGAACCATGGTTGTGATTTAGCGCCTAGTAATGTAAGGGACGCCTGTATCGAGACAACCGCTGGAGATCGAGAAGTAATCAATCATGTGGGAATCATCTCCGCCTGATATTTCCTTGCTAGGTTCATTGCTGGAGGGTTCAAGAGGCATTCTCTGCGGTCCATAATAACCAATTGGACCAGGGACAATGACAAGAGGCACGGACTGTCCATAGTATGGCCTGGATCTCTGACATCCCTTGGACAACAACTAGTAACTTGACCTCGACTGATCATCTGCATGGATGAGCGGGTCATGCGGTTCATTGAATACATGATCGAAGATGCCCACAAAGCCATATAGCTGGCGACAACCCGAAAAGCCTCCGCAAGAGATGTCACTTATACAGAGGACCTCATGCAGCATCTGGCGCTACTTTCGTGGCACACGCGTTGCACACCAGACCGTCCGCGGGAAGAGTTTCAAACGTTCCATATGTTCTTGGTCTGGGCGAGGTACCTTTGCAAGTGGAAAATCACGGATCGGCAGGGTCTGCGAGGAAATGAGACCCTGAATGACGTATCGTGTCCGAACGCTTGCCTCAAATGCCAATGTTAAGAAGCATTTTTCTGAAGATCAAAGGGTCGAAAAGCGGGCTCCAGACTGAGCTGTCCTTTGCCGCACCATAACTAGTAGATCTGCAATGTACAGAGCGGCCGAGCGGTGTGCAGTCTCGGCCCAGTTTATGCGAGTAAAGAGAATGTAAGGTAAAGTGGGTGTAGCTTACCCGATTCCCTGCAAAGTCTATGAACGCTTCAGTAATCTTCCATCCTTTCGCAGTGTTCGTGCACTGTATCTGTACCTGTATTTAGTGGTACAAGGGTGTGTTTGTACTTCGAACTCTGTGCCTTGAGTGCTCATCCTTCTCCTGTGCTGCATAGCGTACGAGTACTGAATTGCCGATGTACGAGCAATTTCTCTCGACCTTTAGGCGCGGGCAACTCTTCTCGAGCGTCACCGTTGCAGACCCGGCGTGAGAGGGCAATCGGGACTTTGGCCGTCGATCGCGATTGTCAGGGAAGTGGATCGTGCACCGGTCTCGCTAAGCGACCGAATGGCCGAACCGCGAATACCAAAGGGTCAGGTCGACCATTCCAGTCTCGCACTTCGGTCCGGCAAGAGTGGTTCCAAGCAAGTCCTTTTGGATCGAGTTTGGGTTGGTTGCCATCGGGCGGGATTCGATACCACCAATGGAACTCTTGTGAGCTACGGTCAGAACGGGCCTGCCTAGAGCGGGCGCGTTGTGGCACTGCACCTAGAGATGACAGCGAAAAGTAGTGGTGATGGCGCGAGGATCACATCGATCACGTAGCACGGGGACCAGTATCACGAAGGAGAAAAGACATGGGTCGAAGGCGTCCGTATCCAAAAATCAAGATCCTTAAGATTTCAGTATGAACATTCCCATCTCTTGAAGACCGATATGTCCTAGGCAAGGCGCCTCCTCGATACAAGCGGCGGTAACGAGAAATACGGTACAATACTGGAAATAACCAGCACCGGAGACATATCCGAAGGCGACAGACCTCGCAGGTGATCTGGTTGCCGGAGACTTTGGGGCGGCGTGCCAAGGAGGGTAAGGTCGGGTTGATCTGACGTATGGCTAGTGGCAACTAACCGGTTCCCTTTGGCTCCATTCATGGGAGAATTAGGGCAAAATGACCTTGTATTCGTGGAATCGCCCGCGAGCCCCATCGCAAAGCTCAGCCGTCCACAGACCACTTTGAAAGGGAAAGGTACGGTAGGGTAGGGTACACCGGGGAGTAGGGCGATTTCGTAGCTTACGGTAGTGAGGTGTGTAGCGTGCGATACGGTATATATACGAAGGATACACGCCCTGGCGGAGCCGGACCCTACATCCGTTACATCTTCACCACCGCGCCCCCCTTCTCCCCGAATACTTTCCCATCCCAGCGGAATCTCTTAGGTTAGGTTCAGACCCGTCCGCTTCGCCACGACCAGTCACAGCTGAGAAGTGATCAGAGTTCTGCCAGCAGGAGTGTCCAGAGCTGGTTACAGCGCCAGAGGCGGAGACCGCACCACCCCCCCGAGCTAGGCGTACGACTCGAGTACGGTGCAAGAAAGAAAATGCTAGCCCTCGAAGGCTGGATACAGTAACAAGCATTAAGGCGTGTGCCTGACAACTCTTTACAGGGTACCTGGCTCCGTCCTCTTTATTTATTCAGGGAGCGCCCGCGATTTACGCTCACTATTCCTCGTACGCTCGGATCCAACATCCGTTTCAATTACCTTGCTGCCTGCGAAGGCTTGCTTTCMCCCCGCCTCGGACACACTATTCGGCTCCAGTCTGTATCCGTCACCATCAAACAGGGTCCAAGATGCTACTGCAGTGAGCGCTCGTTGTGCGTGCACGCCGGTGCATCTCAAAGATCAATTGGGGTTGAAGATCTCATTGGGTTGCAGGTGAAGAGCCAGGTCAATGCAGGCCATTCGTGTGGCTCTTGGGTTACAGTAAGGTCGCGAAGTGTGCCATTTGACCCTGCACCGGATATCACATCCTAGCGCAAACTCAAGGACGTGCGAGGGCTAGTATCACGAGCTTGGTCCGCCTGGTTCCCGCAACATCGCGTTTGTGTCCCCTTGCCCGGCCCGTGGCCCATGCCATGTCCCTCATATTGACCAAGACAAGGGAAGTTCCGACACGTTCTGTTCTGGACGTTAAGCAGATTGACGATGTCGAGCGGTCGTGTTATAGTCCCGAAGGTCGGAGGTGCCGATGAACAGCGCGGCGCGACATGGTGGGACGAACATGCTGCGGGCAACTCTGCCAGGGTGAAGAAGCAACGAAGAACACCGCATGCCTGTGAACCCTGTAGACACAGAAAGGCGAAATGTAGTGGAGAACACCCACGATGTCAGCCATGCAGCAACCTGAATTTGAATTGCCGTTATGTTGATGGAAAGAGAGAGCGGGCAAGAAGGTGCGTTTCGACGCCAATCTCTTTTATGCGCGTGACGATGTATGCTCATCACTTGGCCGCAGAGAGATGAGCGACCTCTCCGACAGAGTGAAAATATACCAGCAGTTGCTAACCGACGTGTGTTCGAAAGTCGACGACGAGACAAGACGCAGTATTATCCAAGCGTTGGGAAGTGTAAGCTCTCATACCTCGTGGACATTGGCTTTGGCTTATCCCACAGTCTCTATCTCCCGGTCCTGATGAAAGAGCGTCCCCTGCTTCGGAGCAGAGCGCTCAATTCTCAGAAGCCTTGAGCCCGGATTCTGGCTCCAGGTCTGCCTGGGCTCCCATCAATAATCGTCCCCGTAGTGTCAGTGTGGATCAGTATGGGCCTTATCAAACGCAGCGGGATGAGCTCGGTCCCAGCTTTAACAGTTTCCATGTTATGACAGCTAGCAAAGGAGAAGCATTTCTGCAAGGCCTTGAGGTACTGGAAGAGGCGCTGCTTTACTCTCCCTGGATACCGCCAAAGAGTGTCAGTGCACCGTACTCTGACAATGACATGTATGATATCGCGCTGCCTCCGGAGAGGGCGGTCGACCAGTTGTTGCAGATGTATTTCAGCACCGTCCACCCTTCATTTCCTCTGATCTCAAAGCCCCAATTCTTTCAGCAGTATGAATACTTCCGCATGGACCCGCAGGCTCAAGCAGATCGTGGCTGGCTCGCCATCCTCCATTTCATTCTGGCTATCAGCGCCGTATATGCGGACTGGATCGACACATCTGTCATACTGGAGGGTTACAACGACTCGATTTTCTTTTCGCAAGCTGAACGGCTAAGTACCAGGTATTCACCGTTGTACAATGGGCCGGACTTGCAAGACATACAAATCGCTATGCTGGCGGCGTTATATTTCACTGCAAAACATGAACTACAGAGGTTAGTGGATGATAGAAGTGAAGCTTATTGGAGCTAACCCGGTCATTCAGTGCAACCGTAGCAGTGGACAGTGCGCTTCTGAAAGGACGTGCACTTGGACTCCATATTGAAGAGCCCGGTTATACCCTAGCAGACGCAAGGAAGGCCCATTCATTGCGTATATGGTGTTCGGTCCTTTCCTTGAAACATCTTCTTGAAAAGACGTCCAGGAGTTTGCCATTGATGGAAATGATCGACCCTGTGGGTTTGCTTGCACTGGAAGTTGAAGAAGAGCAACCCATCCATGAGCACAGGATGCCCCTCCTGACTCCCGAGGATTCGGAAGAAAAGGATTTCCAGACAGACGCGGGGACCGAAAGTATCTACCACAAACCCAGGGAACGTTTGTCGCAGTTGTCCATCCCTTTCTTGCTAGCGTCACCCACCACCAGAGCTACCCCGTCGGAGGACCGTGGGAGAAGCTCGCATGCGACGAGAACCCCACTGATCGATAGTCAATTATTCCTAGCTTTGACAGAGCTGGGGACAATAGGCAGGGCGTTCCTTCGAGTTTTCAGATGTGCGAAAGTTCTCGAATCTCCCTGGAATGATGTGCAAAGAGCCATCCAGCGATCGGACGCAAAACTCCTATATTGGAGATCAGGCCTCAAGGATCTCTCGTTTCATCGAAACCAAGCACAAGACTTCAGCCATCAGCGCCGATCCCTCAGTCTTTGTCTGTCCTACTACAGCACCCGTATGGTCATCAACCGCCCATCTCTCTGGCGGCTGGCGAACGGCATTCGTCCCGACTCTGACGAGTCCCAGCAGCAGGACCGACGTTCAGCGGACGAGTGTGTCCAGGCGGCTCTGGATTTACTGACTATGGTCCCAAATGATGGCCACCCCATCGATTTCTTCAAGGTGGCCCCTTGGTTCTGTCTTTTACAATACTTCGTCCAAGCCGCGGCAGTCCTCCTGCTCTATCTCAGTATAGCGGGTGCGCAAGCGCCAATCCCCGCGGTGAGCGATGCAGTGGCTTCGACGAGGAAAGCCATTCGCTGGCTCGGTGAGATGGGTTCGAAAAGCCGGGTTGCTGAGAACGCTGCGGTCAGAGTCGGAGAGATATTGCAAGTTGTATGCAATGGTTGATGAGCACATTGTGTGCCAAAGTGACATATCACGAAGCGGGGTTTATTGAACGGGTTGCTGAATGAACAGCATTGGGATGAGAACGGACTTTGGCGTGCCGGGCAGGGCGAGAGTCGCCTGGCTCATCGCATGGGCTTGCAGTGTGCTCCATCAGAGACACAGGATTATGAACAAGCGCGACACCGACATGTGTGTCCGAGCAGAGTCTTCTGGGCATGTTGATGTTATTGGTGTTATATCGGTTGAGAAGCTACGAAATAGCCCCTTCAGCGCGTTGGCTTCTCAGCAGTCGGGGGGTGGGGGGCTCCCTAGAAAGGAGTGTGCACATATGCTGCCTTTACCGAACCGAAGGATCTACGCAAGTGGGGCCCTTCGCCCGCCGTAATATTGGCGGATGGCCCGAATTTCAACGACGTCATCACAAACTTCACACTGCACCATGCACGAACGAAAAGGCGAATCGCCAGAATACTTCATCATCTACGAATTAAATAACAGAACGAAGGCAGGAGCTGTGCGACGCCAGACCAGAGAACGGAAGTAAGTACCCTAACGGCAAGTATAATTTTGTTGCAAGAGATATCAACTCAGGTATGACTACTGAATAAGTGCTCATCGGTTGCCATCCTCCGCTCGAGGATTAATGGGCAACCCATTCATAGACGGTGACCAGATAAAGCATTGTATCGAACAGCACAAGAGCTCTCGATCTCTCGACCATTGATTATTATTGCTCCGATATACCTACGTACATGAGGTATACACTACCATGACAGTCACAGACCTGTCATCATCGGGCACAGTCCGAATATTACGAATATCATGTCATACTACATTGACGTATCTTATCATAAGTACTGTACGAATATATACAATAATGGCAAAGGGACAATAATCACGAAACAAAAAGCGAGCCGTGTCGCGGGTAAGATGATGGTCTTTGTGAAACGCAGCCAAAACTACCGATGCTGAGCTACAAGTCTTCACCCAATGACACGATGGACATTGGCGGGTAAGGGAGCCGAGGCCAATAACCAACAACCCCAGAATATCAATACATAGTGATACTTTTTATAACAAACAGTGTGATTCAAACAAATCGTGCATACCCTGTCTCAATTCATTATCCCATATTCGCACGTTGTAGGGGTCCTGAAGCCAAGTCATTGGCTCCCGCCCGGCACCGTCGGAGGCCCCTGATGTGCCGAGCCTGTCAACGCAACGTCATTTCGTCATGGCCTTGCTTCAGAATACGATG
The DNA here is from genome assembly GCA_001599915.1 of Symbiotaphrina buchneri. Lineage (NCBI taxonomy): Eukaryota > Fungi > Ascomycota > Symbiotaphrinales > Symbiotaphrinaceae > Symbiotaphrina > Symbiotaphrina buchneri. The sequence goes on from BCIG01000022.1 coordinate 62,782, forward strand.
TGCCCCCAACATGCAATTCTGACAGGAGCCAGAACAATATATTCTTAGCAACCGCAACTTCCTACAGCGTCGCTGCCGTTTCCCATTCACCTCCACACTCATGATACCCCAATAATCAATTACTTGCAAACATCATCACACGCCCTGTACGAAGTAGCTGACAACTACACTTTGTCAGCTCGCAGTTGATACAATATCGCAATTTTCGTTGTACTGGAAAATCCGCTCTGGTTACCAATAAAATGCATGGCTGTTTCTGCTTCCCACAGGCCGCCAACCATAGAAAGAATCCAGACCAACCTCATCTCAATATCCTCCTGACCAATGGCCGCTTCCCCGTCACCCTCGATTTGGCCCGCCAGCTCTTCCTGGCCGGGCACAACGTCTACGTCGTCGACCCCATGCACTACCACGTCGGCTACTTCTCCAAGGCCGTTCGGGGCAGCACCAAAGTGCCCGCCCCGTCCATCGATCCTCAAGGCTACATCCAGGGCATGCGGAAAGCCATCGAGAAGCACCACATCGACCTGATCATCCCGCTGCACGAGGAGATATTGTACCTGACGCAGTGCACCGACGAGGAAATCTTGAAGCGATTGTTTGCGCCCAAGTGGGACGACATTATCCGCCTGCATAACAAGTGGAGCTTCTCTACGTTGCTGCCATCCCTCGGCCTCGACGTCCCCGAAGCACATCTCGTGTGTACCTATTCCGACGTCGAGGCGCTGGACCACAGCAAGGAGTGGGCCTTGAAGCCGTGCTACGGGCGCGCCAGCACGAGCGTCTTCCATCTGAAACCGAACGAGGACCTGCCCTCGCCCGAGGAGGTCGGCCTTTCCGACACGAACCACTACATAGCGCAGGAATGGCTCAAGGGCAATCGCTACTGCAGCTACGGCGTCTTCCGCGAGGGCCGGATGCAGGCCTTTGCGCTGTACCCGGTGCTGGACACCATCGACGGGAGCTCCTCCGTGTACTTCGAGGCCATGGAGCACGAGGGCGTGCGCCGGTACGTGTCACAGCTTGCGAAGAAGCTGAATATCACCGGCCAGCTGGCGTTCGACTTTGTCGAGACGGACGACGGCCGTCTGTGCTCTATCGAATGCAACCCACGCGCCACGAGCGGTATCCATCTCTGGACGCGCACTTCAGACCTCGGCCACATCCTCGCCGGCACGTACGACCGCATGCAATCGCAGCGCTTCTCCGCGCCGCGGAGCCGCCCGCACAAACCCTCAGACAGCTCCTCCAACTCCAGCCCCGCGGCCCTAGAGAACAACAATAACACATCCGGGACCGATGACGAGGGTCACGCCTTCGAGCCACTGTCCGCCAAGCAAAAGCGACAAGGCAAGTTCGGCTTCGAGCGGCCGCCGGCCAAAGCGCAGGTGGCGCCGGGGATGCTGATGTGGGAGCACTCGAAGGCGACGCCGGGGGTGTGGCTGCGGCACATGCGGCGCCTGGTGGGCACCAAGGACGTCATGTGGAGCTGGACGGACCCGGGCCCGTCGCTGATGCAGCCGTTCCTGCTGACGAGCTACTTTGAGATCTGCCGCGAGCGCAAGCTCGACCTGCCCACCATGTTCCAGGCGGACCTCGTCTGGGATCTGGATGTGGTCCTCAAGTGGGTCAGGGAGAATAAAGGTCGTGTGAGAGACGTCCCGGATTTGGAGACTGAACAGAATGCGGAGGGGCAGAGGGAGAGGCAGAGCAGTGAGGAGTCACGGGAGGAGAGCACGCAGGTTGGTCCCGCGGCGGGAGAGGCTTCTGAAGGTCTGGGCACTCAGTTGAATGGAACTCAGGCGCTGCCTGGGATGGGCGAATATACCAACACGAGCACCCCGGCGACGGACCATCTCAAGACGAACGGACATGCTACGGCCCTGGATGGCAGACCTCATGAACCTGCCACTGCCACGGTGGCCGCTTGAAGATTCACTCCCGTTTGTGCTTGCCTTTTCTAAGTCCTTTTGCGAGCGACTATACCCCTAAAATTGTCCGTCTGGCTGGGTATGTTTTGTCCGTTTCCTTAGCGTACGTTGTTGCATGGTCGGCCATTCCACTGCATTCAGTCACTCCTCTTGAAAGGAGTTCAATGCTTCATTGCGGATAATCATCATGCATTTTGTGTGATCATGTATTTCCATGTGCCTATATATTGTGTATGTATGTATATGCGGGATGCGGTATGTGTATGCGGTATGTACATAAGGTTCGCAAAATCAATGCTCTTCCCCCTTTTTCCCCATTGACCGGTCGATGTATACAGGTTCCCAGCCGGCGAACGCCAATGGATGCCCGAAACTGGACGAGACAAGACCGCGCCCGCAGTCAAATAACTCCCGCATGGATGCTCAAAACGCTGACACCCTCTCCTCCATCAATATGCAATATAAGCAACCACCTTTCCTGCGCCGAGTTGTTGCATGCGCCTGTTTACCATGCATGCTATGCACGCGCTGTGATCCATGGAATGCCTGCTTTTCCTTTTCCTGTGCTTTCTCTTTTCTTTCTCTTTCTTTTCCTCTTTGTGGTCTTTTCACGGTTTTCACCGTCACACCTCGGTCTCGACGCCCGACTCGCGCTCGTGGTGGCTCAGCGTATTCTTGACATGTTCCTTGCCGTGCTCGACTTTGCTCTTCAGCCAGTGCGCGGTGCGAGGAGCCTACTCGTCGATCGAGATAGTCAGTAAACAGTATTCAGATATTCAGAGTTCAGGATTCGGAGTAGGAACCGGTAGCGATCTCCAACTTCCCAGGAAGCGGGATATATTATAAGACTCCTCGATATTCGTACAAGACAGGGGGCGTATACGGCCAGGTGGGAGTGAAGAAAGAAAGAAAGACAGAAAGAAAGAAAAGAGGGCACGTACCTTCCACTGCATCATGCCTCTATGCTCACGGTGCAGCTCACTCCGATTATCCATATAATCCCTCACCTTCTCCATCGGATTGCGGCGGCCATCAGTCTGATAATCCTTATCATCGCCATTTAGGCCCGTCATGCCCTTGAGGCCCTTCTTAGCCTTATGCAAGCTCAGAGCGTGGTGGTGCTCGCCGTCGCTGCCCTCCTCCACACCGTCTTCCTGCTCGTCACCATCGCCTTCCGAAGCGCTGCTCGAGCCATCGTCTGTGTTGTCCTCGTCGAGGTCAAACGCCTCGTGGATCTCATGATTATCGCTAGCCGTATCAATGACCTCGAGCACGTCACGCAGGTCCTGGTTATTCTTCGCCAGCCGCTTATGGTACGCGCCCAGGCCACGGTAGAACTTGACGGGCACCTCGAGGGTACCGACGCACGTGCCCATCTCCTCGAGGCAATTGACCTGCGCGCGCTTGAGGTTGCCGTCGCCCTCCCAGACTTTGAGTTGCAGCGATTGCTCTTCCTCGTCTGGTAGGTCTTTGAGCCAGAACACGGCGAACGCGGCTGTCTTGTCTTTGGTCATGGACATGTTGCGCCGAAACTCGATGACGAAGGCGGAGGAGAAGCGTTTGCGCACGGCGAGCCGGACGGGTCGTTCCTTCCTCGCCTTCCAGATGGTGCTGCCGTCAGGACCTCCACTCCCTTCGCCTTCGCCGTCCTCGCTCGGATACATCTTTCCACGATTGACAGCAGTACGGAGTTTGAGCCGCATACCACGCAGTTCCTGTGGTAGGTCGTGCGTCTTGACTGGCGCAGTGATCTCGAGCGTACCGTACTCCCACCCTAGCAGTGCTTTCGGAGCCTGGAACTGCACCGAGCGGAACACCATCGAGACTCGGATCCGCCCGTAGCCGATCCCTCCCATCAATGGATAAGTGTCCATGACCTGGGATCTGTTGCTGAAGACTTTCGCCAGTGGTAGATATACTATCCCAAGCAGCGGGTCGTTCTCATGCACGCGCGCATCCTGAACGGCGATAAAGATCTCTGTTTTGCGCCAGTCACGGATCACGCGCTCGGTTGCTGCATTGAAGAAGGGCTTGTCGTTCTTGGGCTTGGTACGGGTCTTGAAGATCTTCTGGTGGTTCAGGATGACTGTGCAGTAGCTGGATGGCAAGTCTCCAGAGCCGGCCTCGTTATCCGCCTCCTCAGAACCACGGTCACGGCTCTTGCGATGTTTCTCGTATTCCAGTCCAGTGATCTGGTGGATCTGAATTGATAGGATTCCAGTTGGATAATTCTCTGGTGGTGGAGATGAGATAATCAAGGTATCTGCCCATTGTCAGCAAATATAAGTTTGTGCTGGAGGATTGAACGCCCATACCTTCTCTGTCCTTCAAGTCCTGAGCGGTCTGTTTCTCAATCTCACCCGATTGATCACTGTCGCTAGCCTCACGCAGCTTCCACTTGGCACTCTCAGAGGTCTTCTCTTTGAGCTGATCCACATTCTTGATGTCTTTCTCCTCAGTCTGCTTAGCAAGCTGGTCTCCTTGGATTCTTGTCTTGGAATAATAGCCCACACTCCACTCCAAGGTTCCTGGCATTTTGTTGTCCGCATCAAGCGCGCTGAGACCATCTTTCCGCTCCCACATCCTACCATTAGAGTTCTTACTGTGCATCAATTCTTTGAGATCGACTTCGATCCGCCCCATGTCATCATCGGCTGTAAAGCGGTCCGAGTCCCAGAGCTGAATCCGAAGACGTTCCTCGGCGTTCAGTTCTTCAGCGCCAACAAGAACAAATGCAGTCTCTTCCCAGACCGGCTCCATCTCACCAACTAGGACTCTTGTAGAGAAAAGTGGCTTGCCGAACTTGGCCCATCCAACAGTAACATAAGGATCACAGGAGCCGCGCTTGAGACTGCCAAGATTGATGTCGCCTTCTTTGAAGTCATTTGCGCGCTTGATATGGACTACCAGCACGCCTTTCGACGATGTGTCTCTCTTGAAATCGGCTCCAACAACCATTCCCTTGATGTCCAAAGCTAAGCTTCTGGGAGCTACATATTCTGATAGAGCTGCATCTAGCGAAGTTTGCACAAACGAAGATATCAGGGGTAGGTCCATAATATTGAGACCCTTCTTGACCAGAGGCACGCAAGCTACCTCAGCATTCGGCTGGCCAAGCAGTGTCAACGTACAAAGGGAGAAGAATGGAGGGTCGGGACATAATTGCAGTCGGAGACGCAGGGTACCGACAAGACCTCGAAGTTTAACCCATACCGCTGGAACGCATTAGTCTCGTAACATTTCCTGCTGGACTTGCTGGAAGGGACTCACGGAATTCAACTCCAGCTATCAAGTAGAACTTCAAATAAAGATGGGCACTTCTACTCTTGCGTCCGATGCCTTTGCCCTTGTTCGAAGCTCTGTATGCGAAGCCGACTTCCAGATTCACGAAGTCACCTTCTTCGGCCTCCATACCTTCTGCGATATTCTCTTCTTCAGACGTCTCCTTTTGCTCCTCGGCACTCGACTTGTGACCTGTCTCATCCTCTTGCTCGTCGTCATCCCCATCACCGGCTCTGCGATCTATATCGCCTTCACCAGGAACCTTGCGATCGTTGTCCCCTTTACTGGCATCCTCTAATTTCCCTTCAGTCGACACATTCTTCGCGACCGCTCCCGTAGGTAGCCATTTCACGCCTAGAATTTTGATGGCCTCAGTTCCTTGACCAAGATCATCGACGCTGACCATACGGACCATTTTCGGGAGCGACGCCTGCATCACGTCCTCCAAGTCGTCCGCTAAGCTGGTGAACAGGTCCGGGTTGACCAAAGGCCATATTGCTGCAAGGAGAGAGTTGAGCCATTGAGCGGATTCTGCTATTGGTGCGTCGGTATCTGACTTGTCTGCCTTCTTTTCTGCACGCCATATTTCGTCTTCCAAGATATCGTCGACTTTCTTGCCAAGCCAGAATTGGATCACCCAGACCAAGCTGCCACCCACAGCAACTGCCAAAGCCAACACGAGTGAGTATGGCACCATGAGCTTCCACCACGAAGAACCTTCCTTGCTTTTAGATAAAAGAATGGGCGAAGCAAGCATGACGATTATAACCATGACGCCTAGGGCTCCTATTGCACCCAGGAGAGCAACCCTATGCACCTTTGCCATCTCTTGACGAGCCGTCTTCCACTCTGGTGGGGGGAAGCGATTATTCATGCTCGAATGTGCCATCTGCTCCTCCTCCACCTCTTCCGCTATATTGTCCAGCATCTTCGTCGACGATGTTGAAGTTTTGGCTCGCGCCGATGGGGGTGGGGAGCTCTGCGGAGCTCTCTTCAACACCTGATCCGTCGAGTCATGTATGACCACCGGCAAGTGGGTGACCGGATCGGTAACTTCACGACCAGCCGCATCCCGCTTCATCTTCTTCATTTGCTTCCTTCTTTTTCGGGGGTCAGACGCAATAGCCATTGGTTCCGCTTGCTCACTGGAGTTGTCCGTCTTCTGATCGTCTCGATCATCCTCCCCCGCCTCGGACCACTCATCTTCCTCTTTCCCCTCGTGGACATTCCCAGACTGCACCGCATTCCTGTTTTCACTTGGATATGGATGCACCTCGCCCCGCTGCTGCGGCGTCTCGCCCTTCTTCGAGCCCACGTGGAGGAAGCTCTTGACGGCATCCTTCACATCATGTGCACTCGCTCCCTGACCGTCTTCCGGCTCGACAGCAACAGCGTCATTCTGCCGTTCCTGCTGTCGCGCTTCGTAGTCTTGCTTAGAAGGGACCGGGTTGTGTGGAGTGTAGGGAGCCTTGTGGCGGCGGCGATGCCCGCCGACTCCGGCCGCTTCTTGTTCGGCGTCGGACATGTTCCCAGTGGCTAAGGAGCTACGATGCACCAGCAAAATTGTTAGAATCACACATCGTAGGTGGATTAGTGACTGTGCAGTTCCTGAAACCCGATTACTCTCGATATCGACAAGAATAGCGCGCAGGGGCTGGCCTTGCATCTATTTCAATGAGTTGCAGGGCTGGCTGCCGAATGACGACAGAGAAGGTCTGTGCCCGGGAATACGGTTCATCGCATCTTCGATTTCCCAGCAAAACCGGTTCCTGGCTCCAGCCTAACCCCACCGTGTAACACGGGAGCCATGCCCGGCCTGGCTTAGGCCGACGCATCTTTTTCGAGAACCAGGAAAGAACCCCGAGGCACATTGGCATTGCGCCAACCTCCATTCGCTTGATAATGATGCCACGCATTTTCTCTACATTCAGCAGATTGATTGATTCGGTTGCATTTGTGACCAGGGCTATCTACATAGTCTATGCAACTATATCTGGAACGCTGTATAGACACCCACCCATGCTAAATATACACAGTCGAGGCACCCCATCCAGGAGGTAATAGACCAGCACAGCGAACTGTGTGCTGTCATTGCCCGACAGATAGCGGAGCACATTGACATGCTTATCGTGATATCATGCGAAAATATGAAATTTATGCCCACTTTCCCAGCAGGGCCATCAAACCTGAGATTTGTCAGCTTTGTCTCCCTTGCGTTTGCGAAACGAGCCATAAGGACAGGCTGGTGGTTAGGGTGCGCGGTAACTTACCAGCACCGAGGGACATTGTCCCGAATGCTGCCAGGACCACCTTGATGCTCGCACGCCGCATAACCTCGCTGAACATGAACTCATGCGCCATCAATTCCACCAGGCCAGTATAGATCAAGATGCCAGCAGAGATGCTGTCAAATACGCCATTGACCAACAGAGTAGTCTGACTGTTTGGAGGATATGTGTTCCGCACGCCCAAGCCCACTGCGATTGCGATTGGTGTTGACACGCCGTAGCCTAAGCCCATCAGATATGGAGTCCACCGCTTAGACTTGGGCCAAGGTGCGGCGGCGAGCCGTGAGCCGAGACCCAATCCTTCAAATGTTTGGTGGAAGACGAGCACAACGTAGAGTGTGTCAAATTCGGAACCAGCGACGGCCAGGGTCAGGCCGATGAAAATGCTGTGGAATATGACGCCGAACTCGAGGATAAACAGGGCTGTCATCTGCGCAGCATAGTTTTCCGCCAAGATGGAGTCATTTTGGCCCTCCAATTCTCCTTCGTTGTGCTCTCTCGAATGACCTAAGTGGTCCTCCCCGGGTTGGTGCGAAATGGCTTGCGTGATAGAATGACTATGCGACTGCGGGCGAGGGGGCAGTTCCACTGGAAAGCTCGGCTTAACCTGATGGTTGCTGAGTATGTCGTGAGACTTGTCGTGACTGTGACTATGCCCATGCCCATGCGCAAAGGGACCCCCAAAATTGGCATATCTCATTGCCATCAACTCAATGAAGAACAGCACAAAAATCGTCATCAGTGCTATGCCTTCCGCCCAGTCATATTCTGTAATGGGTCCAGTTAAGCATGGGTCCGTAAGCGCATCAGATGCTGGGGCAAGGAGCTAATGACAGTCAGTCACCATGTTCAAGCCACGAACGAACTCTTTGTCGTAGATGCGGAGTATCTCAAAGAACTCGCCAATGGAGGGAGCTAGAAGCTTACATGGATAAACGCCGTCGCTATGATCACGCCTGAACCGAAGTATTTTGCTATGAAAAATGCCCACGAAGGAACTCCCAAGCGCTGATGTCTATTTGCAAAGACAGGAAACAATGCGCCTAGTAGGGGAACAAAGGATTAGCATGCGACTTGGACCGAGTGGAGGGCGGCAACAGGTTGCGCTCACCAAATAACGATCCGACTAAAATGACAAAAATGGCTGATATGCGAACCCCTATCCTACCATCATAATCGTTCCCATTTGAGCAGTTGCCCGGCGAGTCGGCATCAGATACAGTTGTGTTAGTCTGATCCGAGTTCCCACCATCCGCTGCCTGCCTCAACACGAGCCATGCTACGTCGCTGAACTGTTGTGCCATTCTAGCTGACCGACAGGCGGGTATAAGATTCTTGAACGCCGACGCCTTCAATTGTACGCATGCGCGTCGGGTCAGTAGCGCACGGCTTCGCAGTTAGGGAGGCGGGGTCTCTGAAGGCTCTGATAAGCAGGGATTGGTAATCGGTGACAGTAAAGAGTGAAACTGCCAGGGTTAGGCTGAAATTCAGACGACACCCGTAGCCGCAAAGAGAGGACGAAACGACGGGCCACTCGATATGTTGTTTGTTAGCACCGTTCGTCACTGGCTGTTTATGCTATGGTGGCAGGAGGGTATTTGGGAGAAGAAGCCAGAGACGAAAGATGAGCGCCATATTGGCGGGCTGGGAGGGGCAGAGGGCAGCGGAAGGGTAGCCATCAAGGTGCGCATTCTGATGGCCGTTTTGAGCACCTTGATGGTTAGTGCTGCCGTTTGAGTGTGCAAAATTGCTAAACAAGCCTTTTTTGCTTGTTTCTCCTCGACGCTCATTGGATGATTGGATAAGACGAACGCCTTTTAGCCAATAGCGTCCTCGGTAGCCGATTTCATTTGATTGCTACAATAAATATCAGCGAGCGAAAACGTAAGGACCAGCCTCTTATAACAATACGCACAAAATATTCAAGGCCTGGGTCATAACTTCAGTGATAGAATTGCACTTTGATTGCGTGAGTTAAGATAGAGAGGTAAGGTGTGTTGGTGAAGACCTCTCGCCGAGTACAACAAGGGTATGCCATCTGTGACGATGTATTGTGCCGGAGTCCCGGTGTCGCCTAAAATCAATTACAGGTAAGGTACGAATAGTCTCTCCACTCGTTTGATGAACAGTCTTTTGTCACACCTTCCAGAATGCCGGCTGAAGACTGTTTCAAGTTGCAACTCTTTGTGCCATGATTCAATAGTAAATGAGAATTGGACAGGCAAGAGTTCGCCATATATTTTGCCTGCATTGTTGAGTTGTCTTTCAGGGACTGTGGAAGAACTCATGAAATTATAGTACTCGTAACATCCAGGTACGAAGTACACCCACTGTGCATCGTGATGAAAGGGCGTACAAACTACTTGGTCCGAGAAATGAAGGTCGACGAGCCCGCTGGACCTCTTCCGCTGCACCATGGTTGGGCCAACGTCGGCATTCATAACAAACACATCGTGTGTGAGATGTCCTCGATGTCTACGAACAGCGCAAGGCACCTTACCCGTGGGATCCCCGGGCGTTACCGTCCTGGGGCGCCAGTGATTGGCCCAGCAGCCACAAAAATATCCCGTTCTGACTTCCCGAATCCGCTGCAGATGGATCGAAAAGTGCCACATGAGATTCGGTACGGACGTACAATATCATGACCATCCTGATGCGACGTGCAGCTGCAGCGAGATGAAGCAGCCAAGAACATGGGTAAGTCGTGGCAGCCAGTGGCTGACGCACGAGCACAGCAAGGCTAAGCGGGCGCCCCTTTCTCCTTTCTTCGGCAAGGGTCCAGAATGTTGGTCTTTCTGCATCATTGGTCCATGCGACCTGCCAGCTAACCACATCAAGGTGTAATCGGCCTCATATCACGTCACCTGCACCAGTCTTAAAACCAGGCATTTGCGGGGTTGTACTTTCGTATTTCAGCAAGCTCGCCTGCAGACTGCTTCGTAAACCCTTCATTTATTGTAGCTGCCTAGACCTTGACTTTGACCAAACCCTTCCATAATCGACAGTGCTCCGGGAAGTAATTCCTGGTCTTTTTCTTGATCCAGCTTCCTGCTACATAAGCTACCGCTGCTACCTTGAGTCCTGCTCAAGCTCCTTCAACCATGGGTCTTCTCGAACAGATCTTCAAGACGACTGATATCCTTGTTCCTACCTCCTCGAGCAGCACCTACGTTGCTCCCGTTCCGACCATCATCTCCTCCACGTCCGGCATCATACCTCCTATTCCCGTTCCAGTTCCCACATCTGTCAGCACCAGTACCGGCAGCTCCGTTGCAGGTGTCCCCAGTGTCATCTCTAGCATCACCAGTTCGCTGTTCGTGAGCACAAGCACTCTTACTTCCACCATGAGCTATCCTCCTACGACCGTGCCAACCAGCGTGGCCCCAATACCTACCGTCGCTCCCGATGTGCCAGTCTTTGAAAAGCTCGGAAGTACAGGAGTGGAGACTCTCTAGTAAGCCGCCTAGCGTACCAGCTTGTTCAGGGATGACCTAGCTGACAGCTTTCAGTGTTGTCTTTGCTTTCATGATCATTTCCGCACTGGCGTTCGCTATCTTGGCCTGGCGTACCCCTATTGTAAGTAACTCCGACGATCGTTCGGTGGTTGGACGTTCAGAAAGTTGACATTTCCAGGAAAAACGCCTATTCCATATCATTACGACGTTCATCGTCCTATTCGCTGCAATCGCGTACCTTGGCATGGCTATGGGCGGTGGCAGAGGCTGGACCGTGTACGACGAGGTGGAGCACCACAAGCACGGCGTCCCAGATACCCAACAGCGCGTCTTTCGCCAAGTCCTGTGGGGAAGATACTTCGACTGGGCCCTTACGACGCCTCTGCTTCTACTGGACCTCGCTTTGCTGGCCGGTCTTGCTGGAGCGGACATCTTGGTCACTATCGTCGCTGATGAGATTATGATCCTCACCGGGCTCTTCGGTGCTCTCGCCCATGGTAAAGCCACTTGGGTTTGGTACACGGTTTCTATTATTGCCTTCCTCTTCGTCATCTTCCAGTTGGGATGGAACGGCCTTCGCACTGCCCGCACCAGGGACCGGGAGTCTTCTACCTGGTACATGGCTTTGGCAGGATGGACTGCCGTTGTTTGGGTGTTCTATCCAATGTAAGACTTCCAATCTATACCTAAAAGAACACGACTAACTGGGAGCAGCATCTTTGCTTTGAGCGAAGGCGCCCATATTATCGGGGTTGACGCTGAAACCATCGCCTATGGTGTCCTTGATATACTCGCCAAGCCTGTATTCGGCGCCGTCCTCTTGTTCATCCATGACCGCAAGCCCTCAACGTATGTCCCAGAGCTCCTCTAGTGGGTGTATTGTTACTAACTGCCAGCAGCAATGTCATCCTTGACGGTGTCTGGTCGAATGTATTTGGCCATGAGGGCCGTATCCGTGTCGGTGAAGACGAAGAAGGTGCATAGACACATGCACCAACCAAATTCCACAGCATCAAGATGGAATTGAATCTTTGACACCATCAAGATGGAGGGTTGCAGCTGAGAGAATCTAACCACAGAAGAGCAGGAAAAGTTTCCCGGAAAATACTTTGCTTAAAAACAAATTGCATCAAATCATCGGCATAAGTTGGCAGGTTGTGCTTATCCTTTCATGTTGAAAAGTTTGCTTTTGCATTGGAGTTGGCTGTCGTGGTATGCATATTGCTTCTCAAAATTCTACAATCCGTAGCTATCAAACTTAATTTGAATGATCTTCTCCTTCAGAGATTTTGCATGTCTTCTTGTTCAGCTTCCAGGTGACCCTTCAGTCATTAGCATTCCCTGAAGTTTCTGGATGCATGTCGACTACAGGAGCAACATGGGACAACTCATTCCTACTCACCATCTTTACATACACTGTGAATGTGTCTCTGAGAAGGCAATGCATTCACACCCTCCCTCTCAAAAATTTCATCTTTTCATGTTCACTTCCTGACAGGACAGGACTTGACATCACATATCTCATTCACTGAACCCCTCTAACAACTCGAACACCGAAAGCAACATCGAAGGAGGAGATGATGTCTTGCCCTTCTACCCTTCTCCTTCAACCAGCACTTGGACACTTTGCTCTCCCTCATTTACGACTTCGAAGACGACTTTGGTTCACCAGTTCTCGACAACTAGCTGTCGAAATCCAGCCAACACCCATCTCGGCAGACGTCTCTGGCAAATACAGCAAGTACTCCATCCATCATCGAAGGGACGGCATCTCAATCCTGCTGCGTCTGATCTCGTGTCCGCACGTCGGCCTCTCATTCACCGTTCGACATCTTCAGGCGGTTTCTCATCTGAACGTCCCCGCTTCATTTCCCCAAGAACCACTCGAGAAGAAGTAAAACAGATAGTCGAGCACCGGCCAATACCAAACCGTCGAACCCTCGAACCAACCCTCGAACCGACCCTCAAACCTCTCCAAAGCAGAGCACAATGTTCCCCCCATCCTGCCCAACGGGATTTCTGCTCACGCTCGTGTTCTTCGAGCTGCTGGGCATCGTCTTCGCCGCGGACATGTGGTGGAACTTCGACTTTTACTTCCCGCACCTGGCTCCTCGGCCCGAACCTCGCATGCGTGCCCCCAGGGAAGTGCAAGCGCAGCGAGTTTGGGGGAACGACAGGGTGAGGGAGGCGGTGGAGCGCTACTTAGAGAGGGTGGGTGCAGGGCTTGAGAATGGGGTGAGGTTGGGGTTTGATGAAGAGAGGAGGAGCGCGGTGTAGATGGCTGGAAGGAGGTGCTGGTAGGGAGGCGGTGTTAAGGGCGTGCAGAAAGAGGTTTTGAGGAGAGTGCACAGGGGGGATGGAGTGGAAGTGGTGAGTTTGTGAGAATCATGCTTCCAGAGTCGGCAGAGGAACTAAGCTGACTTAATCGGATAGGAGTCTCCAAGGAAGCATTTAGTGCCAGAGGGCTACAGGAGCAGGAAACGCAGGATATGGATTGAATGTCGGCAGGTGGTGGGTCGAATGTGGTTGACCATGTATCTGGTGTGACGGTCCTTGTTGCTTCGTCAGTTTCTGCCTTGATAGCATGCTCCTAGGTGCTTCAGTCTGGGCTGGCCCGGGTTGGAGTCGTTGGGCGCTGTCAAATCAACCTGCAATCATACTGTGACACGCTGGTAATGAGTGACGATGGCATGACTTTTCGCGGTAACGAATGACTGTTCATCTGGAATAGCAAATGGGGAATCAAACCGCGACTGAGCAAACAACAAATCCATGCGCTATCCATTATCCGTCTCATTTCGTAACTATCACGTTACACCCTGTAACCCTCAATGCAACGCTTTGGATGAAAGTTGAATGTTATCTCTCAGAGATTCTGAAGGATTCCTGGTTGGATCTTCTCAAGCTTGGCCGACAGCTCAGTCCAGACTTTGCTCTGGTTCTCAGGGTTTCTGGACCAGAGACAGTAGGAGCGGGCCTAGATGTATTAGCTGATGGCTATGCTATATGATGCCCGGGGTGGGTGGCTCGGCAAAGGATACTCACTTGGTAACCTTGCAGTCGCTCAGATACTGCCCATGAGTCTCCTTCCCGGCCGTTGCAGCATAGACCAGAGTGCGAGCTCCTTCCTCGGTCTGCCTAGCAAACAGCGCCTTGTAGATGCCCACGACTGGACTGGTCATCTCCCTAGTCAAGGAGGAATGGCACAACCCAGGATTGGTACAATTGATGATGACGTTGGGATCCTTTTCCATGGCGGCAAGCTGGCGGACTGCGTAGATTTCGAGGAGCTTAGAGAGTGGGTAGCGTTGCTTCATGTTGGCCGTCTTTTCGTCATTGAGCGTCTCAAAGATCTTGCCAGTCGGAGCATTGCGTTCCTCGAACTTGGTCCAGGCATGCGTATCGCTAGTGACGATGGTGAGATGAGTGTTGGTCGCGAAAGACTGTGCGGTCTTGCGTAGCTTGGGTAGAAGAAGACCTGCAAGCAGAACGGTGCTGACGACGTTGGTGGTAATGGTGCTCTCATTGTCCTCAGCCAGACGAAATTGCTTCGTGTTGATGCCGGCGTTCTCAAGGAGGACATCCAGACGTGGCAGGGTTTCAGCACGCTTGGCGAACGCCTTGACAGAGGTGTATGAGTTGAGATCGAGAGGCCAGACCTGCAGGGTCCCAGTAGAGCATTGTGTGGAAGATTCGATAAGACGCTTAGCCTCTGCACCTTTGTCCTCAGAACGAACTGCGAGGATCACGGATGAAGCACCAAGGCGTACGAAAGCTTTGGCCGCTTCAAAGCCCAACCCAGAGTTGCTGCCGGTCACGATGACCGTCTTCCCTGTCATGTCCACCCTAGGCTCGGGCAAGCGCACGAAGAACTGGCTCCTGAGAAAGCCAAGCGCACCCATTGTTGCGGTATTACGGCTGGTATCAGATGCTCGGGGTTGGAAAGAGAGGTGTAGGAGAAAGGCAGATGAGAATACGTCTACTGAGATGGGTAGATTTGGTGAGGCAGAGGTCCACCGTAGCAGTGAATGACAGGCATACGAAATGAGATGGAATCAAAGGGAAATGCGTTTCTGTCACACGGAGACTTTTGGTGGGCAGTCCTGTAGAACAAACAATGCCGGATTTAGGATTTAAGAGTCTGGTCCCCCTTACTGGGTTGCAACATCACTCGAGCTCCATGGCAAAAGGGTCCAATTCGCTTGCACAACGAGAATCTGTCTGCTCGACGATACCAACTCTTTGGTGTCTCGAGAGGAGAAGCATCTGTAGTCTGAATTTGCTGTAGCACGATAAGTGGTAGGCACGTAGGTACTGAATGAAGATCGTGCTTTAGGTTGGAGATGTAAGCCTCTGTTTATCTTAATATGAAGCATAAACGGCGAAACCGTTAAGGTAGCTGAGGTAAGCCGCTAAATCCCATCCACCATCCATGATCCGACGAAAGCCCCGTGCATTATTACCCTGTCGACACATCTGACATCAGCACTTGAGCACTGCATAGGAGGCCTGGGTCTCAATGTGTGGCTAAGGGACTGGATGCCTGAATTATTTAAGTTACGATAGCGTTGAATTTAACCTTAACATCATCTCCCAGTGGCCATCGGTTCAGCTTCAATTCGCACCTATGTAGGCAAGGACCGCAGCTAAAATATTACTCCACAGCGACTTTTACCGCATTGAGAGGAAATAGGAGAGCGCAGATCTAAATCTGGGACATTACTGACAAGGTTCGGGAGTGCAGTGAGCATTATCTGGCATGAAGTCCATATGGCCTTCAATTTCTTTGAAACGCATAAGCAAATAGATTCAGCTGATACACAGCCGCAAGGCCTCCGATCCTTCAGCGAAATGAAGAGAATCAGCAGAGGAACGGCTTCAAAAATTATAACTATAAAGAGGCTTGTCTGAGCCGCCGTGGACTAACCCGCAACTCAGCAACAGGACAGACTTTACACGATTGACCTCGGCGTGAAGCTTTGCAGGATTTTTCATTTTTCGAAATACCACGTTATTCTCATATCATCTCCAATGGCATCCTTCAAAAGCTCGCTGGCAGCTTCTATACTCGCCCTGGGGGCACTGGCGGCTGCTCTGCCATCCCACAAGACCATTCTCCAGCGAGACAGTTCATATCACATCGACGTCGAGATCGGCCAGAACTCAGTAAGCCAACCTCCGAAATCCGCCTCCTCTAAGACTACTTGCACTAACTGATCCTTCAGTTTGACATTGGCGACCAGGCTGCCGGTGTATTCATGTCCAAGTACATTCAACCAGTCTGTTCAGCTACCGGTTGCGATGGCGGGTCCCCCCAAAAATTCAACTACGTGGTTCCCAGCTCCGGCTACACAGCGCAAGGAACAGCGACCATCACCATGACCGGGAATGCCGACAATAGCAACAACGAGATTTCATCGCTTCTCCAAGCCATCAACACTGCAATGCTTCTCTCCGGCGTATGCAAAGGCGTGACAGCCCAGAAGTGTATCAACACCCCTGAGCCTCTGAATGCACACTCCCCCAACAAGGAGAAGCGTGAGTCAGCTAAGACGACTCTGGACTGTCAGGAAATTGGATTGTAAGTTGCCCAGGGGGGTTGACGCATCGCGAAGTACTTGTCTTGCTAATTGTCGGTTAGTGGCCGCTGCTCCCTTGCCAACTTTATCCAGGCGACCATGTACGACTCGAGTGGGTCCCAAAAGGCCCAAGTCACTTTCCAGGGCTCCTCGCAGGATCCCCCGGACGTTACCTGCTCGGATATCATTGATGCCATCCAACCTGGGCTGGATGGTCTGCATCTTCCGGATCCTGCTGGAGATATCATCAGCGGAATCCAGGCGGTCTGCCAGGGACTTGGCAGCTAGAGATACCCATAGTCCGGCCTGTTTCTTTTTGTCTTCCTTTGTCTGGCCATTGCTCTGTGTTACAGCTTGCTATCGATTATCAACATCCTGCTCGGCGTTAGTCGAGGGACGTTGCAGGTCCTTTACAGAAAGAGAAGACTATTGTCTTTATTGCATAGTGTATTTTATATTAGTCGAGAAATTCTCATCCTTCTTTGTACGTTCTCGCGTGAACCGTCCTACTTTGCCGCTAGGGGAGGAATGTATTCTGGACCGGCCTGGTTACACAGCTCATCTTGCCCGCTGTTGCCTTTCATCCCTTGCGTTACTGACCGTGCCACACCGCAAGCGGCACTTGGTACATGTGCCTTCCTAAAGAGATTACCGTTACCTTTTCGTGCCATTTGCCGTAGGAGTTCGACATCCCTTCCGCGGCAAGTGGTGCATATGGCACGCCCTATGTTTATATACGGTTGCCGTTATGTACCAAATGCCGTAGAAGCAGGTTGCGTAGATTACGTGTCAAGCGTGTCGCATATTCACCTGTTGTCGTGGGATGACTGCGAGGTCAAGACTTCACAGACGCGCTGCCCCTTTATTCTGGGCCTTCAATCATTGGAGGAATGAAGGACCAACGCATACTATCAGCGAACAGTTTACTTATACGACGTACAACGTGAGATGTGGGATCATTATTTTCTTAAAATATTCAGTTGCGAGAAATACAGCATCAAATTAATCGCCGAATTACTTCCCCATGCGTCATTATCAAAAAGCTAGCTCTATCTAGCGACGTGCAGATTTCCTTTTGGGAGCCAGTCCTCCCTTCGTTTTTGGCAGAGATGTGCGTGCAGCTGATTTCAGCTTGCTCTTCACCGCATCAGTCTGATCCTGCCGGGGAGATTGTGGCATTCCTGGTCCCTCGGTGAACGGGCGACGCATCGGGTTGTATTGACCGAATATAGTCGTGTACTGACCATCGGTGTAATCAGGAGGCCGCGGCTTGAACTCAACGTTGTACGCGGGATCATTGGCCGGATCGACGGTAAAGCCACCATTTCCGATCTTGATCCTCGTCTTGCCATACGCTATGTCTTGATCCACGACCTCTCCGTTTCGATGGGTGAACGTGATCATGGGATCGCCAAAGGCAAGGGAGCTTAGGACGACTTCTGGGGTCTTATACTGCGACATTCCCAACCTCCATCGCCGGCAGGGTGGCATCTTGTGCGCACCAAGCACGTCGTTCCGGTTCTCCCCCAGGAAGATATTGTTCCGCCCCGGCGTCGTGCTCATGTAACATGCCATGAATGGCATGATGCCGGAGAGCCGCTCATTTTCCAGAAATCCTTCCGCGTCGACCTGGGGCGCTTTAGGACCCTTGATGATGCACACCGGCGTCAAGGCTCCCAGATACTTAGCCCGCTTGGGCATCAGCGGTTTCGAAAGGTTGACGAGGCTATCGCCGCTGTCATAGACGACCTCAACGTAGAGCTCATATATTCGACTGTAACTGGGCCCGATGGCTGTCATGTTGAGGGTTACCCCCTGGCAGGGATAAGCTGCCGGGTTGATACCCAAGGCGGGCAGGTCGTCCTCGTACAATGATGGATACGTGGCTCCTGAGTCGAGCAAAGACCGGTACACTATTTTCGGCCCGACATCACCCGCTTTCCACTCGCCCTTTGCTGATTGTATGTGCAGAAGTGCTTCATGAGCCGGGATGGGATCAATGCCCAGCTGGGCCGCACCCTGATATCGACGGACCCAGCCAGAACGTTTCCAGAAACCCTAATCCTAATGAGCATGGTTTCTTCTACCGCCCCTCGCAGAAATGTTATGATTGCTTACCTGATTGATATAATAGTGACCTAAACCATGGGCCGCAGGTTCTCGATCCAATGTAGCACACAACGCTTGCTTATGCGCACTATCCGGATGCACATCGAGAGGAAACTCGAACCATATGCAGCCGGGACCAAGCTTTTTATAATACGAGTCCAGTCTTTCCATCCGATTGGTAGAGAATTCAGGATAAGAATCAGCCTGGTCGACGATCTGTCCGGCATAGAAGATCGTGTACTTCGCACCGTAGCCTATCGTTCCGTTGCGATAGGCGTTGATTGCGGCTCTTATGTTCATGAGCTCCTCGCGCAAATGGTTTTCCTTGACCGAGTCATCGAACACTTCTTTCAAAGCTCTTATTCGATCGTTGATTGTGTCCTGCTTGAGGCTTTCATTGCTATTGAAGATTAGCCTCCTGCGTCAACAAAAATTGTAATTGCTTCATTGACTTACCCAACAATCTTCGCGGATGGCACACCCTCGAGGGCTGCTCTTTCTTTACGTGCTATTTCAATCCTTTCTTCGAGGATCATGATAGAAGAATTGGGCATCTTGGCTCCCATATGGGTCTCGCGGATCTTTTCCAGTTCTTGGATTTTCTGATCGGCATGTTCTATGGCACTATATAATAGAATTAGCCATCTCCTGCACACAGGTCGATTCTTATTCTTTGGAAATTTACCTCATAGGCTTATCCTGGTGCTTTCCGATAACGACTGAAGGCCAGAACGGCAGGTCTCCAGAGGGGTCCGTTCGCGAATCCCATTCGTTCAGGAATGCAGCTTGCTTCGCCCATTCATCTTCTAAAGCTTTCTTAGTCTCTGCGGCCACTGCAGGAGGAAGCTTTGTAGGCTTTTCCTCGTCGATGGTGCCAGGGACTCTACGAGCTGTCCTTGACGTCGTCTTCTTGGGGGCGGAGGGTGAGGCTCCTAGCAGCTCATATTTGCGTTTCATATTGTAGTTCTTGGACGTCGATGCGCCCGTACTGGACCGGGTCCGGTGGTGATTGTCAGGCAGGTTGTTTTCCATGATGTAGATTGCGCCAGTGGAATCTCGACCAAACTCTGAATGTTTTCTCGGGATTGAAAGAGAACTCCAAAGAGCTTCAAAAGGGGCCACCGTAGCCAATATATACGTATTTCAACCAAATGAACATCCATATTTACTCCTCTGCAAAGAAAGGGAACGACGAGATGAACACAGCCATTCCTTTGAAGCTTGAACATGATCGTTTCCAT
The DNA here is from genome assembly GCA_001599915.1 of Symbiotaphrina buchneri. Classification (NCBI taxonomy): domain Eukaryota; kingdom Fungi; phylum Ascomycota; order Symbiotaphrinales; family Symbiotaphrinaceae; genus Symbiotaphrina; species Symbiotaphrina buchneri. Next base: position 82,667 of record BCIG01000022.1, read on the forward strand.
TGTACTATCATTTACTCATTGGCCGACGGGCTTGAATGACTGTTGAAATTGTTGTGCGCGGCACAGGATGGCTGCAAGCGGTCGAGCAAGGGGCCTTTGAGCAGCTGAACTCGGGCACTCGAGACTCAAAAAGTCCAATATGGGCAGTACACGGGTTAAGGTGCATGGTAATTTTTCAGGGGCATCAGGAAGGTCGTACAGGAACAGACCATGCGGTCTCCTTTTGGCATTGCAGACGTGTTGGGTCGTCAGATTCCTCGGTTCGGAGCTCTTTGTTCTCTGTTGTCCGCCCAGGAACCCCCTTGATTCCTCGGGGACATGTTGTTTGATGGAGTCGCATCGTGTAGAAGCCAGCACTTAAAGAAAACACTACTCTGAAAACAATACTCTCACATCGCTTCATGCGCCGTTCTTGTGGCTTTTGGAGTGAATAATCTCTGGTTCTGGTGCAAAATAATCGCCCTGCAAAGTTAGCGCGCCCGGCGAAAAGGGGCCCCCTGAATCTCAAAACAAGCTTTTGGCGAGGTCGAGTAGGTAGCGATGCCGCCACGCAAGTAAGCCACAATACCACCATCTCAGCGCCTGCAACCAGTCAATTGACTATATTGAGCAGGAGAGGTGGCTCGAAAGGGACGCGAACAATTACAGAGAGAGAGACAAAGCCGCGATCTGGCGTCCGGACGACTCGCGCAGTCCCACGAGTGAAGATCGCTCCTCGCAACACCAAAACCCAAGCCCCACGTGGTGGGCAGGATGAGAACGCGCGATTGACGGTCTTGAGAGAACGGTTATTTCAGGATTCTCTGAGCCGGGAGGAACTAGAAAAAGCGGACATTTTGCTCCAGCGTATTCAAAGCGTGGAAGCAAAATATAATGTCTCCCTATTCGACCAGGTTCAAGATCTGTGCCAGATACAATGCCAGAGAAGGGGTTGGAAGAAAGAAGCTGCAAGTCGTGCAGTAAATGGTGGAAAGAATGGGACTCTCCAGCCTCCTACAGAGGATGTTCCGCAGGCGGGCCACGGGCAGCACCAGCAAGAGCTGGCCCTGCAGAATTCTAATCCCAAGCTCGCGGCAGGCAGTGACACCATGGTGTGGAGCAGTAAGCTGCAACAGATGCAAAAAGACCGGGAGTCGCTCAAGCAGAGCTTGATCCAGGAACTGAAGGAAGATGCGGGGCCTGCAAAATCTGTATTCGGTTTCAGGCTTCCATCCCAAATGCGCGAAAAGCTGCTCGCTTTTGATGCTCCAAGGTTCCGAGTTGGCATAATCAAAGCGATCTGTGAAGAACAACTCAAGACTGTGGTCAACATCCTCTTCCTCCTCATTTGGCATTCGAAGGACGCTGGGTCGGGCTTAAGACATACTCTGAGATTGCACTTTAAGGACCATCTCCAAGATCCTCGACGGATCCCGATGACGATCCAGCTTAGTGCGCTCATTAAGTTGAACAGCATAAAGGGTCCGATCAAGTCAGGTCTTATTGGTTGGGACACTTGGGGCGAAGCCACCCCTGAAGAGGTGGCCAATTTGGAGTCTGCGGTCAACGACCCGGAGATGCGTAGCCCACTACTTGGTGATCGAGCTTTCCGAGGATGCCTTGCTTTGGAGATGGGAAGGCTTATGGCTTGCATCCATACTCTGCCGGAAAGCATGCAGAACGTTGTTACAGATGCGACAAGTGCTCTGGAAGAAGCACGCCGAGATGCGATGAAAAAACTGGGACCTCGCACTAAGGAACATCTCGTTGTCTCGGTACGAGATCTTGCGCAGCAGATGACAAAGAAGCAGAGGAAGACATTCAACGATCTTGACGCTGTAGAGGAAGTCACAAGAAAGATCCTCGAGGAGCACAAAACTCGAAGTCCCAAACGGATAGTTGACGATGGCCGCGTCTGGACTTTCGTTTCTCATTCGTCTTCGGGGAAAAGGGGCCGCAAGTTCTTCTCCATGGAGCGATGGACAAGATCTCCTCCCCCGGATACCCCGCCGCCTAAGGTCGAAGGTGAGGCTAAAACCAAGCCACGCCGTCGCGAGGATGTATCCGTCCCATACAAATCTCTGACTGACGAGAACGAATTTTCCTACCCACGATCTTGGAAGGGGCAATTGAACAACATCATACTAACAGGAATCACGGCCTTCGACGAGGGGAACGACTGAGCCCGGAGCCAGGAAACCTTGTGAAATTAGCTCGTACGGGGCTAGAGAGGGCCCATCTGCAACGAGAAGAACGAAGGCTGGCAAGGAAGAAGCTACAGGAATTCAGCATACCCATTGCAAGCGAAGATGAGAAGATCCTTGAGCTGCCTGAGATTGACGCGAGATTCAATATTAAGAAGCTGACTGATGCTGGTAAGTGTGCACACATTACTGTAGGGAAAAGTACGAAGTTGACAAGAGGGAATCAGGTTGCTTCACCAAGCGTGAGGACACTAAATGGTGGAAACGCAAAGCTTTTAAAGAACCTCCTCCTGGACCAGATGACGAAGAGGAGTCCGACGCTCCGTCTCCAGAGCGGACAAGACATTCACACCAGGACGATCCCGAAAATGCACCGAAGCCAACCACGTTCAAGCCAGTCATGTCAGGAGCTCTGAGTGAGCAGCCGCAACCGTCACCAATGACTACAGAACCGCCTACCCCATATCCTAATCCACAGAAAAGACGACGCTTAGAATGAGCAGTCAACCATGTACACTGTCTGCTTCGTTATTAGTGCTCTTGTCGTCCAGAATTGGCAAATTATCAACGGCGTTCACAGTAGAGTACGAGAATCGGTGGATGTTCAACAGACACTTCATAGCTGCGATCGAAAATTTGAGATTCTTTTGTCATTTGAATCTAGAGACAAGCTCTGTTCACAAACCCCAGTATGCATGCCTTCGAAACCGACATCACCATAAAAACAAGTAACGCAGCGGACATGTCCCCTTTCTAATAACGCTTTCCTTCCCTGAGAACATCGCCGTACTCTTCCAGAGGGCTCCGGATGAGCTTAGTCTCCTTCCACAGGTTGGGCGTAAGGAACCCGTAGGTGTTGCCGACAGCCACGAAGGTAGCCTTGAGGGTGTTCTCGAGCGTCTTTGTTGAACCGGAAGATGAGGTGTAGACGTCCTGGACACCAGCAAGTTGGAGGAGACGCTTGACAGCGGGAGAAGCGACGAGACCGGTACCGCGGGGGGCAGGGATAAGCTGTTGAATGCAATTAGCCTTTCTTTGTTCCATCTCACAACCGAGTCACTTGACATACGCGAACAGTAACACTGCCACACTTTCCGCTCTCCTTTGTTGGCAGAGAGTGAGGCTCACCAAGAGCGACACCCCAGTAGCCTCTCCGGATCGGCAGGACGGATAGTTTTGCGATGATGATAGCGGCACGGATAGCGGTTGCGACTTCCTTTGAGGTCTTGATTCCGAGACCGACGTGTCCCTCGCTGTCACCAATGACCACGATGGCCTTGAAACGGGTACGCTGACCGGCACGGGTCTGCTTCTGGACAGGCTTGATCTATATTCCACATAAATCAGCACCCCATCTTTCACATAATTCTCGGCCGCCAAGCCAATGTGCGGTATAGCAGGACTGAGGCAGGGAGAAATTCCCTGGATGAGTTGTAAGTCTCACCTTCATGACCTCATCCTTCAGCTTGGGCAGGAAAAAGTCCACGATCTGGTACTCCTTGATGGGCAAAGAGTGCAGGTAGATCTCCTCCATGCTCTTGATCTTTCCGGCCTTCACCAACCGTCCGAGCTTGGTGACTGGCTGCCATTCCTTCTCTTCGCTCTTCGCGCCACGACGGGCACCACGGCGTCCACGTCCACGACCCCGATCACCACCCCGGTCACCGCGGGCGCCGAATCCTCCACGGGCACCACCACGAGGTGCTGCGTCAGCCATATTTCCGTCGGTGAACTGTGTGTTTGCTGACGGGTTTGGGGAAGTCGTTGGTCGGTGGTGAGCTCGCGATGGGTTCGACAAGACGATCTTCAATTTGGTGGGGTGCGTCGTTTGTGGGACTGGGTTGCTTAGTCATGATGGCACCCTTAGGGCTAGGGATAACAAGCCCTAATCTAGAAGATCTGATTGCGCAGCCTTAGGCCCCCGAAGCTGTAAGTCTTTGGGACACCCGTGATTTGCACATGACAGGCCCTCTCCTTTCCATATTATTGGCGGGACTACCTTCTGCAAGGGTGTACTGGATGTGGGTTATGAAAGCATTGTAGCTACACCTAGCCAGGAAAAATAGGCTTTTAGTCAGGCTTGAAGGTTATTCGGGCAGCTAGCTAACGGCAAAATCTATGAGATATCATCACCTTCAGATAGTAGTACAATTGCCTCATCAACCAGAAAGTAGACTTTGATTCACTCTCGATATTGTAGAAATCTGCTCGTTCGGCAGTGCACTTTCTCATGGCCCAGATCTGGAAATCCGTAAAGAGTACTCCGGGCTCACCGCCTTCGATGCTAGCTTCTTCATTGGTCCCGCGGACCGAATTTAGATCGGTCCCTGCCTTTACGTGCACGGGGTTGCCATACGTGAAAGAGGCTGACAAGAAGAGAAGCGGCTCCAAGCTTGTATCACCCTCTGATACGTATCAAATCACGGTTGATCCGCTCCCGATTCAAATTGGCGTCGCTATTGAGGATTTATACGAACTTTAGAACCTTCATTGCCAACGGCTGAGAATTCACTCGCTGTGAAACTCTATTTGGCTTGATCCGTTCTACCACTCAGTCCGCATTTGCTACGCAAAGTAGCCAGCAGCCCTTCCAATTCCCATCAAGCAAGATGTTGAGATGGTACGTTCGATCTTGTGCATTTACACGCGACCATTATGTCGAAATGTGACTGACAGCGGATCCGTCGTTGCAGGTATCAACTGAAGGCTGCGCAGCGCCCGCTGCTCACATCAAGTATCACGACAGCTGTGAGCAAGCCCTGTCTGGTGATGTTATAGTACGACCATTCATCGAGACTGATCTCGCACACACAGATTCTGTTCGCGACCGGTGATGTGATGGCTCAACAGGGAGTCGACAAGGTTGGCATCGAGAAACATGACCTGGCCAGGACTGGACGGATGGCACTATACGGCGGTGGTATGCATATGAAAATTTCCCGAGCTCATTGCACCTTGACGGGATACTAACTGACTCTCGACAAGCCTTCTTCGGCCCCGCCGCAACTACCTGGTTTGGTTTACTGCAGCGACGAATTGTGCTGAGGAATAAGAATGCCGAAATACTTGCTCGAGTGGCAGTCGATCAGACATTCTTCGCACCTCTCAACTTGACCCTGTTTTTGAGCTCCATGGCATACATGGAAGGCGCGGATCCGAAGGAGAGGGTCAAGTCAACCTTCCCAGGCGCCATACAGAAAAACTGGATGGTCTGGCCCTTTGTTCAAATGGTGAACTTCAAATTTATCCCCTTGGAGCACAGGGTCATGCTGGTAAACGTCATTAGCTTGGGTATGATGCTGCTGAGAGGTCTTCATCAAACCATACGCTAATATGTCATGCAGGGTGGAATTGCTATCTCAGTTATGTGAACAGTCAAGGCAAATAATTGAGCCTACCATCAAGCTCAAGAGGCAAGCCTCGGAGTCACCGGGCGGCTGATTATTAGTGAAGAATTTCATGCTGTCATAGAGCGCATCAATCCAAAGAGAGAGGTCAGGGTTGTCTTTTCGATCGTTTCTGGAGAATTACCTTTTGAACGCTTCTGGGGCGAGCGATTGTATTTTAATGTACTCATAGATGCTCCATCACATTCTTGCTCATGACTCAGACTAGTGTAGATAATAAATAGACCTGTAAAGTCGTCTTTCATTATTGACTCTGTGATATATCTTCAATAAAGGCTACTTGATAATTATTCTTACGAGTAGCCAATCAGGTTGCGTGAAGCGACAAAGCCACATCTGGAACTCTTGGCAAGCCAACCGTCGCGGATGCCCTTTTCATTCGCAAACCTTGCGCCAGAAGACAGCAGATTCCGAAAACGAGAAAGCATCAGTCACCACCTTCCCTTTCTTTGCCCTGTGATCCTGCCTGGAGCAGATTCACGCTAGGAAGGCTTGCCGTTCACGCGTTCCAACAAACCGAGAATAATTCCTCCGCTAGCACCTGCCTCACCCGCCTGCACACGTTCAGTTCAGGCTTGCTGTTCGCGCTGAGCAGTCGTCACTACTCCTACACTTCACCATTTCCACCCTCTTCACTCACATCATTCTCACCTCGTCATGTCGACGCTCAACCCCGAAGAGACGGCCGCCAACGGCACTCTTGCCCCCAACCCAAATCCCAACGTCCAAGTCCCTCTTGACACCATCCCAATATCACCTGCCGCCGACGAGTCGACAACTACAAAGATGAACGACGAGAACGTGGATCCAAATGCGACAAACGGAGATAAGGCAGAGGAGAAGGAGAAAGACAAGGACCAGGAGAAGCCAGATCCTCGTAAACCCGTCACAGTCTTCCATGATCCGGAGAACTTCACAGTGAAGCACCCCCTGATGAACAGGTGGACGCTGTGGTTTACGAAACCATCGAGTGGGAAGGTGAGCGTTCTGTTTGGGCGTCATATTCCAAGAGGTCTGAAGCTGACGTTGCTTGTATCCCAGGGTGACAACTGGAATGATCTCTTGAAGGAGGTTGTGACATTCGATAGTGTGGAGGAGTTTTGGGGCATCTACGTGAGTGTTGAAACCTGCCGGTCCTTTACTGGTTGCTAATGATACCTTGCACAGAACAACATCAGTCCTGTCTCAGAACTAGCACTCAAGTCGGATTACCATCTTTTCAAGCAAGGTGTTCGTCCAGAATGGGAGGACGTGGCTAACAAGCACGGTGGGCGGTGGTCATACAGCTTCAAGGAGAAGAAGGCTGTTCCCATCGACGATCTTTGGCTGAATGTTATGCTGGCTGCTATTGGCGAGACACTCGAGAACGAGGACGACAAGGAGGTCATGGGCGTTGTCGTCAATGTACGGAAAGGATTCTACAGGATCGGTCTATGGACTCGGACCGTCGGCAAGGGTGGTGAAGGCCGCACTGCCGAGAAAGGAAAGGAGGTACTCATGGGCATCGGAAGGCGGTTCAAGGAAGTGCTCAAGATCAAGGATTCCGAACCTGTGGAGTTCTCGGGCCACACCGAGAGCGCGCAGAGTGGGAGCAGCAGGGCGAAAGCGAAGTTCGTCGTCTAGAACGTTGGTGTTGAGGTGGACAATCTGGACCAAGGAACTCTATGATGGTGGAACACATAGGACGTGGCTTGTTGTGAGCTTCAGGAAGGCATGAATATCCTTCATTTGCTCTGAGAGCTATGATACCACCGAAGCAGAATACCAGCTCACGACTTGCTCCCTTCACATCTCGAGCAGTCCTGCATGCTGCATTGGCTCATAGATCCTGATACACTTTCCCTTTCATCTTCGGCAGCCGTGTCTCGGCCTAAAAGTCGCAGCCACCGTCCGCTGAGTACGCATATGACCTTTACATCCCCACCGAATGTCGTTGGCCTCGACGCAATCCACCAGGTGTGAGCACTGTGTCTGCCATTGCCCAAGTATTGTCATTATCGACGAGCAATCGTGACAGTATTTAGACCGCTTTAGCATTTTTGCACTTTTCCGCCTTTCGGTTCACCAAGCAGTAATATCATCGTCCCTCCACCTCCACCTGGCCGACTTCCTCTCCTCTCTCCTCCCTCTCTCTCTGTGCCTGTCTTTCCTCCTCCTCCGGCGTCCTCGTCCGCAATTGTAGAGCATGTATGCCACCAGCACGTTCCATTTCCTCCTTCAACAAGGCGTATACCATGCGATGCCGCGCGGGCTGGGGCTTCTTTGCAAAGGCCTCGGACGTAATGATCACGCAGAAATGGGTCTCTTTTGAAGTGCTCCCAGCCATAGCCTGGTGGTGCGCGTGCCTGTGGGAGTCATTGTAGATTTCCAGAGTCGTTGGGGCGAGGGCGGCCGTGATTTTGGCCCGCAGCGCATCTTCCATCGGAGTAAAAGATTGAGATGCGGAAGTAGCCATGCTTGTGAGCGTTCGCCGGAGGAGAGAGGTGGATGAGCGGAGCATCAGGCCCCGTAGTCTCCTCGCGATAGACTGTGAAATGGGAATGAAAGCGTTGTAGCTGACCTCAATAGCTGACCTCAATGAACAAGCAAGCAGGTGGTGGAGCCAATTGATGATCTGCTCGAACCTCCGAAGCGTTGCCGAGCTTTTTGACTTTCGGGCTTTCCGCAGCAAACCCCCATAGCCGGAGCCATCTGCGGGAAGCCAATCAATGATGACATCGCATATGTATGAGAGGGCAGCCCCCGAAGATCTTCTGTACAACGAGTGATTGCCCGGCCGTCTTCCCCTTCCTTTCCTTCGAACCATGTTCGCACGCCTTTCCTCACGTTCGGCGTCTAAAATCTTCTCTGGAGCACCTTTATTATCTCGAAAAGCTGTCATAGACCAATCCAGGATAAAACAATTGCACTTTCAATTTCTCCGAATGGCTTCGACGCTACCAAAGTTGCCTATCTTCGAGGCCATAGCATGCCACGATCCCAAAAGCACGGTAGTTGTGCATTCCGTCTCCGGACGGAGTTTCACGTATGGTGAGCTGCTGCGGGACGTTGCTGCGGCGAAGGAGCAATTGAAGCAAGATGCTGGGAAGGGTAGCCTCGAGGGCGAGCGAGTTGCTTTCCTGGTGGAGAATTCTTACGACTATGTGGGTGCGCAATATATCCCTGACATGATGAGATAAATATGATCGCTGGAAGCTAATTGAGCTGCAGTGACACTGTTGTCGATTATAAGCAATCATGCTATTGCGGTGCCCTTATCGCATGGCTTCCCGGCCCCGGAGCTGCAGTATATTCTCAATCAGAGCCAAGCATTGATGCTTCTGGCATCGGAGAAGTTCAAAGGGAAGGCAGAAGATGTGCTGAAAGGCGAACTGGAGAGCAAACCAATATTCACACAAGTGGAGAAGAGACTGGGTGGTAAAGCCGCAGGCGAAGATGTAATACTCGAAGATACGGAGGAGGGGAAAGGGGGGATGATGCTGTACACTTCTGGGACAACAAATAGACCCGTCAGTACATCCACCCTTTTACAAAGGCTCATGTGATTGCTCACGCATAGGCACTCCAGAAAGGAGTTCTTATCCCGACACGAACTCTAACGGCACAGTGCCGTTCTCTGCAGCACGCCTGGGAGTACTCTCCCAAAGACCACCTTCTGCACCTACTTCCTCTACACCACATCCACGGCACGGTCAATGCGATTTTGACCCCGCTTTTCGCAGGGTCGTCGATCGAATTCCAGTTTCCCTTCAACCCAACTAATGTCTGGTCGCGGCTGGCCGCACCGTTTCTCCCTCAATCCACAGCATCCACGTCAAATGAAATCACAATGAAGCACAAGACCTCACCTGTAACCTTTTTCACCGTTGTTCCAACAATCTATAACCGTCTTCTCTCCACATTTTCGACGCTTGAACCCGATGTGCAAGCGGCAGCCCGTACGGGTATCTCGCCGGAGCACCTCCGTCTCAACATCTCTGGATCTGCCGCTTTGCCTTCGCCGACAAAGCAGAAATGGGCGGACCTATCAAACGGTAACGTGCTCCTTGAACGGTACGGCATGACGGAGGTTGGCATGGCGCTCTCATGTGGTCTCAGTTTCGCAGACCGCGTCGATGGTTCTGTTGGCTGGCCACTGCCCTCGGTGCAAGTGCGCTTAGTCGACACCGACACCAATACCATTATCCAACCCGGCGAGGAGATCGACAAGGAAACAGGCAAAGAGCGCGAAGGCGAGATCCAACTCCGCGGTCCCACAATCTTCGCCGAGTACTGGCGCAACCCGACCGCGACCGCCTCGGAGTTCGTCGACGACCCGGACGGGAACGGGGCATGGTTCAAGACCGGCGACGTCGCCGTCCGACGGCACGTCGAAGGAGCGGGGCAGAGCAGCGTGCCGTCTCAAGCATGGGCCAAAGGGCCGATGTACTTCATCCGCGGCCGCAAGAGCGTCGACATCATCAAGTCCGGCGGCGAGAAGATCTCGGCGCTGGAAGTTGAGCGGGAGTTGCTCTCTCTGCCTCAAGTCGCCGAGGCGGCCGTCGTCGCGCTTCCCAGCGGTGCGTGGGGCCAGAAGTGCGCGTGCGTGATCGTGCTGACGCCCGAGGGCGAGACGGCGGGACGGAACGGCGGCAAGTGGAGCGCGCTGGATATGCGTAGGGCGCTGAGGGAGAGGTTGGCGGCGTATAAGATCCCGCAGGAGATGAAGATTGTGGAGGCGATCCCGCGGAATGCGATGGGCAAGGTGAACAAGAAGGGATTGGTGAGGGAGGTCTGGGGCGACGATGCAGGCAGCGGAGATGAGAAGGGCAAGGTCTGAATGATGTATTCAAGTAACGCGTTTGTGGGTCGGAGCTGCATGAAGATGTATTCTACTTTATGTGCTGGACTGAGACCAAGCTAGATGGTATATGTTCCGAACGCCTCCAATGCATGAATGAACCATAGTTCGTGTACGTCTACTTCCCGAAAGCCTCGACATCCCTTCCCGAGACTGTCCTCCCACTATCCTTCTTCTCCACCTCCACATCCACCTCCACAACAGGCTCATGATCATATTTACTCTGTTCGCGCGCCGCCACGTCGGCATACCATTCCGCATTGAGCGCCGCAAGGGCTTGCCCAGCCTCTCCAAACTCAGAAAGCCGCCGCGTGCGGGCTCTGCGTGCGGCGTCACCTTCGAGAAGGGCTGGGGTAGGGATGAAGCCGAAGTGCATGGCGGAATAGATGAGGGCGGTGGTGCCGAGGGTGAAGCTCAGGATGAATGGGAGGATGGAGCGGCGCGGAAATGCTGGTGATGGTGTAATATCTGAGGTCGGTTGGATGTCGGGATCAGCGGCTGGGGTGCGGAACGGGTTTGTTGGAAATCTGGATGTGAGGTCTTCAAGAAGTAGCGCTGTCATCGTAGGCACCTCGGCCTTCTTGGGCGCACGCCATGGAAGTGAGGTCTTCCGCTCGCTTGGTGGAGTATCCTCTGATATAAATAGCTGCGCATCACGGAGGAAGACCGTTCCACCAAGGCAATATGACCGCATGCGAATGGTGTAATCGGCGAGACGAGGAAATTTCTTCATCACGGTGGCTTGTAGCCACGGGGTTGACGGCGCTGGAATCACAGCTAGCGCCAGATAACCAAGCGCAATGAAATCCAGAGTACACATCCTGTCGTCGGAAAGGAAGTATTGCTTCTGGCCCAGCAACTCATCCAAGGGCTCCAGCCAAGTGGATATTAATGAGTCCAGTCGTATTTGATTGGAATGTTCCGGCTGGGAGACCAGACTGGATACAGTGTCCTTAGGCCGCGTCAGAAGGCTTTTGGGAATTAGACTTCCGCCGACGGTGGGCTGTGGCTGCTGGGAGTTGTCAGAGCTATCCAGGTCGAAGGAAGAAAGACCCAGATGCTCAGTACGTGCTCTCGCAGCTGCATGGATTTTCGGCGGTATTATATACTGCGTAGGCCATGGTAGGATGCTTGACAGGGCCTTGCGAGTAGTAGTTGTGTAATTGGCGGAAGAGACGTAGAGCGAAAGGTCTAGGAGGGGTTGGCCATGGAATTCGATGAAGGACGAGAAGCTGTAGGGCATGGCTCAGTAAAGTCTCGTCATTATGAATAGTAACCAGGCGAACATACGCTGTGCAGTCGGCTTTCTGCTGCTGGTCCAGCCAGGAGTCCGGGTCCCAGTCACCATTGGAACGGACCGAGACATGTTCAATGATATTGCGCAGACCACCTATGCACCTCGATCCATCTTTGAGAACAGGAAGTCGCCCTGGAGGCCCAAACCATCAGCAACTGCAATTATGACCTAGACGGCGAGTGCTTCGTACCGGTAGGGCTTAAGGCAGCATTACTGCTTGCGACGAGTACCCATCCATCTGCAGGCACAGTCTGAGTAAAGAAGGCTATGGCAGCCAGGCATTGGGCGTCAACAGATGGAAGGGAAAACGCTGGGCCCCAGACATGGAGCTCCAATGTCATCGCCGGTTAAAGGTCCAGCCGGGAAGGTTTTCCAAAGATGTTGTGCACTTGGAGGTTCAAAGCAAGGGAATTATTTCAGGGTCCTCATGAATCTTCATGGAGAAGTGAAACAGTCAGCAACTTTAGCCGAGTGTGGAAGTCAGTTCATGGCCGAAGCTCCAGCTATGTTCGCAGCTAGCAACATAGATCCCTGAACTGCGTGCCGACAGCTTCTGAAGAAACAATAAATGGCACCAATCAGGAGATATTTGCGCATCTCGAAATACAGTGTCCTGGAATGCCGAATTTACCTTGATAATCCTGCGCTTGCGCAGACATGGCTCCTCAACCCTCGAGATCCTGTACTGCCCAAGGTCATCCAAAGCGTGCGACCATTGGTCCTACCTAAACTACGGGAAGAGAACGAACGGGCCCAGGGCAAGGGCAGGAAAGTGAAAAAAAGTGTGAAGGATGTCGTCGTAGAAGGTCGGGCAAAAAGCTGCCGGCACACATAATTTGCTCTAACACCACCGCTACAGATGATTTCGAAGTCTCCATCTTCTTGATGGATGTCTCAACAAGGCACTCTATTCTGACCAAGCACAAAGCCTTTCACGAGCAGAAGGGCAGGCTAACGTCCAACTCGGGCAAGATGACCGCGCCTATTGAGATTGAGGATGACGGAGGTGAGATAATCAGGCAAGAGAGCGACGACGGCCCTTCACTGGCAGAGATCCCGACAGCCGAGGAGGCGGGAATAGGTCCAGATGAACTCGTCAGCGGTACGCAGAGAAGGAAACGTTTCAGGGGCAGTGAGGATCAATTGTTCGTGGAGCAGTCATCAGAGCCAGAAGAGGAAGATCCGCGGACACAGCCCACCCCTCCAAGGCCGAAGAAGAAAAAGATACAGGAGGCGCCTGAAGAACAGGACGCGGGCGACGACAAAAAGAAGCTCGGTATGGAAACGTCGTATCATGGTTTCAGCATTTACGGGAGAATCTTGTGTCTGGTGGTCAAACGCAGGGGAGGGCGAGAGCAACCATCAAGCACCACTGGAACATCCGGTGCATCCGGGAAAGCCATGATGGAGGACTGGATAGCTTCGACACAGGTTGCGCAAAGCTTGGATGATGGCTGAGGAATACGGGCTGCATGTGTCACCACATCGTATTTACGAAGCCTGAAAATGCTCAGGCAAGCTGGCAAGTCCTCGCGGGGCGCCATCATGTGTTCCTCCGGCGCGACATCCTCGTACCAACGGACACTCTCAATGCGGTGCTTTGCCGAAAATAGCGCACTGTGGCTCTTGAAGCCGAGGGAATACGGGCTCGATGATGTTCCAGCCCAGCGCCGCGGTGGTCTTCGGCACAAAATGATTACAGCCATGCCGCGGAGGATTTTTCTTTACCAGAATCCCGGCACTATGGGTTTGGGTCCGATTCGATTAGGCTACTTGCTGAAGCATTGTTCAGCTGAGATTCTGAACGGCAACCTGCATATGCAGCGGCCTAACTACCGTACGCACACCACCACACAGTCAAGGCTAATGCAGGGGAGTCGGTCCAGCGGATGGCCCTTCCAGATGTCTGCAGGGACGCCTAGGCACAGTGCACGGATCAGACATCCACTTTGGGACACTTAACTGGCTTCAAAGCCGTGGATGTTGCACACGCAAATGAAAAATAACAAACTCCGAGCTGACCGCGTAGAGCTTCCTGGTCAGGTAGCCACCGATTTGCGCCCTCAGCCAATTTACCGAGCGCTGATGAGCTGCAGGCTGCAGCAAACCAGCGGTGAGAGAAGCCCAAGAACGCATCCCGCAACACTGGGGTGGTTCGATGAGCAGATCGTCAGCTGATCAGGGGCTGGCTTGTAGAGATCTGCATGTATCAGACTGGCACAGTAAGATTTGCCCAGTGTTGCCTTCCCAAGGTTAAATCAAACGAGGGGTCTGAAGCAGTAGTGTGCCATGTTTCACGACGGGAGCCTTGTATGGATCTTCGATTTTGCCAGACCTTCTACGAACTACTTCTCCGCATCTCATCGGCCGATGAGCGCTAGCTGCTTAACATTTTCTGCAACGGTACTCCGTAGGTATGTTATGCAAAAATTGACAGTTAATGTCTACTGGATGCTGGAGGGACCGGCCAGACCAAACGGACTTGTGAGAAATCCAAAAATAAAATGATTACAGTGATATAAAATTGGACGCCTTGGCTTATCCTTGGTCATCCTCTCCTATTTTCGTAGGACGGCAGAAAGGAAAGGCATGCGATTGAGGACTACAGCCTGCGACCGAAGAAGACGGTTGCTTCCAAAAGATTTGACGAGATTACTATGACGTTGCCATGGTTGCGGTTAAGAGCTTTTCTTGGTAGAAGGTTTGGCGGTTTGGAAACCATCAATTTATGGTTCGTGGCCGTCGAAAAGTCTATCACAATCTGCAATAAGGTACGGCGTGGCTTCCGAGGACAACTGTAAATCCCACAGCGGCTTTCTATTTTATTTCATTATGCTCTCGTCCCAAAGTGGGTTCAATTTCAAAGTCAAATAAAGGGGTATATCAGAAAAGGGAAGGGATGAGGACGAGATGCTGCGTCGGAGATTCTTATCGGTCGATTTGCCCTTTTGCGCCATCTCAGCTACCCCTTGATTCTCAGGGGTGAAGCAAGGGGTAGCGACTCTAGCGAACAACTGCAAGACAACTTTTAGGGGAGGACGATCTGGCGCACATCCGCCAGGCTTGAACGGGCTTGGGATCAGCGGGTACCTGACATTAACATTTGCCCTCAGCTCGATCCGTTTCAGCATCTCAGTGCGTTGCTTTTCTCGACATCCGCGCCCCGAATAATAAGCTCGGGCCCGGCGGGAGCTGAATATTCTCAGGAACAGGTTCGGGGAATTTCAGTGCGCGGCAAAGACGACGACTATGAGACAGATGACGTATCGTAGCTTCTATATTGGGTCTTTCTTCTTCGAGGGCCACGTCGGCTCGCAGCTTATTTTGCTCGTCTATCGTCTTCTACTGGTAGTGCCGGTATCCTTCGGCTGTACCTCAACCGTAAATGGGAGGTGGAGTCCGTTCGAGAGGAAGACCTTTCCGACCAGTACAAAGCTGCAGCACGTACCGTGGGCATGCCAATAATACTTCGCATGCATTCCCCCGCCTTCGTCATGTCATGATGAACGAGTCGATCATGTAGGAGTATGCAGTTAGGCCCCAATGAAGAGAGAAGCAAGCGTCCCGTGGCTGGGGAAAGTAACGGAAAGCGGCGCAACGGTAGGGCATGTCAAGGTCTCATGACCAGGAAACAGAGGAAAGGGATTGACCGAAGGCTTGGTTTGGGGGAGGTGGATTAAATTGGGAGCGGAGCTAAGCAGTGTCGAGCTGGGCAAGCCGGGCGTAGCGTGGGCCACAGCCTTGTTTCTGCCTGGTCCGCTCGGACGTCTCACGTTTTGGTGCAGAGTGTCAGAGCAACAAGCGGAAAGAGAAAGAGGAACAAAAGGTCACGCACGGCTCACACCGCTTCGAAAAGGAGTCCGTTGCACGGCTAGCGCCATCCTTTCCCAAGTCCTGTTCTGGCCGGTGATTGGATCCGGCCACATTACGGCGGCCCCTTGGTTGCCGGGTACCCCTGTCACCTTGTGTCAGATGTGCCCGAGAGACTGGGTCCGCGTTTGGCGCTGGCTGCTGCTCACCGATGGCCTTTTTCCACTGCTTCCCTCCTGTACCGAATTCGTGAGGAAAGACATTCGGTGCATGGCTGCTACCCACACTTTGCCTGCATTCGGCACTCGCTCCATTGGTCATTTCCTGGCCCGCCAGCTGGTGCCCCCCCGGACCCAGGCTGTTGAGGCAACCATGGGTGCGCCGGATGATGCTAATCTCGTCTTGTCTCACTCACCGCAAAGTAAAATGGGAGGGAAGGAAGGCCGGCGAACTGTTGCGCCGTCGGAGGAAATGAACTCAGTTTGGTTTGCTGGCCCCAGCCTTAGTGCCTGATGATGGCCTGAGAGCAGGGGTAGCGCAACGTGCCGAGTAAGATGAGCAATAATTGATCCTATGATCGCATCACAGGGCAAATTTATGATTTCCTGTTGCCCGCTGCATAAATATCTTCAGAACCCCCCTTGTCCTTTCTAGAAAGGAAGGTTTTGTTTCACACCTCACCGCGGACTTCCACAACCAGCCATCCAGCCTTGCAGCTCTGCCATCAAGATCTTGACATCACCACAGTCAACACTCGGCTCTTTGTATCATTGCCTCTCCCCCCTTTCCTCGGAAGCACAGAGACATCGTTCACGATGCCCGCCAACTACAACGGACCAGTCAATCTCCCACCGTGCCCTGGGCCACCACCTACACGGCCGCTTCCTCCAGTACCCAAATAGGCGGCCCAGTCAATTTCGACCTTTACTACAAAATAATCGAACCACGGCTATCGAATAACCGGTTTACTCGTTTCAGCTCCTCCGCTCATCGCCAACAACATCTCTGCATCATCAGCAATGAAGAGCAACACTACATTCGCCCGGCGCCTGCATTGATGGCGGGTACGTCGGCAAAGTTCTGGTGGGGCTGGCTCTATCTGGCAGCATGAGCCTTTGTGCAACCACACACCAGTTCCCGTATCTGCCTGCAGGCTTGCGTGCAGCCAACACCGATGATTCCAAGGCTTCCCTGCAGCCGAGTTTCTCTGCTTCGGACGTTTCCTAGGTGCGCCTTGGTCTCAGAGCGGGATTGGAGCGGCACAGCATCGTTGCCTGCCTTTTTGCTCCCACCGACCGAGGATACTGCCAACTCCCGTCTCGCTTCCGCCTTTCCGGATACACGGGTGCGCGCTGCAAGGCGACCTGCTTCCGTCATCTGCACCGCCGCTCGTCTAAACCTTAACTTCTTGCTTTCTCTTTGGCTGCTGGTCCAGTCATTTCGATTTCCGGTCTGATGGATTTTTGTCGCATCATCTCGATCATACAATATTATCCAACCTCCAACACCATTACCGTGGCGTGGGCCCCCCAAGTCAGGGGTTGCGGAACACACGAGACACCTCTCGAGCTCGTCCAGCTCGGCCGACTGCCCGCTGGCGCCACTGTCCGACGGACAATTTATGCTTTCGGCAACACACCCTCCACCTTTTTGATATACTATTTAATTCCCGCATTTTTCGAGCAAGGATACCTGGGATGGTTTGCAATTATTGGCTTGATGATTATTGGTAATTGGGATACCCACTGGGCCTCGGAAGGCACCGCAGGCGTTTTTGTACAGATTGGGAGGAAATCCTATTGCGTTGCACACGCTGACCTCTTGTCTTGGAGACTGTGCTACATCTGATCATTACTTGCTACAACATAGTATGCAATATCATATCTGACACGCCTCTTCAATACGCCCTACGTAACTTCAGTGGTACCAACGTAATCATCAAACCCTTTGAGTGGCCGTTGTCCTGCAACAACTTGCATGGCTGAACATAAAGAAGCATTCAGAGGGTGTACAGCCGGATCAGTCCCACCCCCACCCACATGCAGCAAGATCACCCGTGCTCTGTGTAAAGGAGGTCGCCCGCCGAGCGAGCACAAGCAAGGTGAGTGACGCACATCGGGCGGAGTCCACACCGAGGTCTCCAGGCTATCCACCCCGCCCATTTGGTCATTAGGCTGGAATGCAGCAGAAATCCAGGCGTCCATCACATGAAGGTGGCTTGCCAGCATCATACCGATGCTACCTTCCATAGCTCGGCCTTACTCCAATAAATCTCCGTTTTAGCTCGTCATGCCCCACCCGACTGTAACTGTGTGCGAGGCGCCGTGATTCGCTGGACGGCGAGAGACGGTGAGCGATCCTGAAACTTGCGTTTGGGCCAATCATCCCATGTTCAACGGCGAAGCGCAGGGCAGGTCGGAGATGCAGCCCGGGGGTTCTTATCTAATCGATCGGACGTAGCCGTTATTGGCTTGGTGTGGGCCGTCGGGTTTACATCAGTGCGCGGCCCGTTGACGTGCGTAATCAGTACTGAGTCAGGAACGTGAGGGATTACCTTGAACGATCAAAGGAGGACACTGCGATCGGGATTCTGGCTATACATCATCTCTGGATTTCGCTGTAGCTTGTCTGGTGCTGACGTCCTGCAACGATGGTCGTCGACCATGAGAACCCAAATCCGGCGGCCCTGCCGGAGGGTGTCTGGTCGTTGCTGGACACTGATCTTTACAAATTGACCATGCAATGCGCTGTGTTAAAATACTTTCCCGACGTTGGTGAGACTATTGCTCACTTGGTGACCTGCTGAATGAAACTAATCGTTTCGTTGAAGATGTATCTTATTCCTTCACAAACCGGACGCAGGACAAGAAGCTGAACCGCGCAGCCTACAATTGGTTGCAAGCGCAGATAGACAGTGAGTCGCAGCGCATAGCTTATGGTGCCGGAGGCATGCTAACTGAGGGATGTAGAACTGGGCAATATCTTGGTCACTGACGATGAGCTGAGCTTCTTGGAGACCACGTGCCCCTACCTCAACGACCAGTATCTCTCGTTCCTGCGCAACTTCCAATTGAGACCCTCCGAACAAGTAAAACTCACATTCACACCCATCAAAGATACCGGCAGCGATGAGGATTTAGGCGACCTGTCATTAGACGCCAGGGGGAAGTGGGTGGAAACCATCCTCTACGAGATCCCCCTGCTGGCATTGACCAGCGAAGCCTACTTCAAGTTCGTGGATACAGACTGGGATTATCATGGGCAGGAGGAGAAGGCATTCAAGAAGGGCTGCACATTGATGGAGAATGGATGTATCTTTTCGGAATTCGGCACGCGGCGTAGGAGAGATTATCATACCCAGGAATTGGTCATGCGCGGGCTGAAGAGAGCGGCTAAGGAGGGTGAAGCGAAAGGCTGGCGGGGCAAGTTCACCGGGACGAGCAATGTCCACTTCGCAATGAAGCATGGCGTGCTGCCAGTGGGCACTGTGGCGCATGAATGGTTCATGGGTATCGCTGCTGTGACAAACGACTATGAGGACGCCAACGAGACTGCGCTGAGATATTGGGTCAGCACTTTTGGAGCAGGAGTAAGTGTCTTTGCCTCCTCATGCAACCCATTCTCCGGATCTAACACTTGACTTAGGTGCTTGGGATCGCCCTCACGGACACTTTTGGAACTCCGGCTTTCCTCAAAGCATTCCAAAAAGAATGCCCTGTCTTCACTACAGCAGAACCAGGGGGTTCGGCAACGAGCGTGTCCAGTGCAGCGGCCTCCACACAACAAATCACAGATCCACTTGCTCCTACACAAGCACCCATTCAGGCACCTATCCATGACGGCGAGGCCAAAGAAAGCCAGCACAAGTCCTTCGCTCAGGTTTTCAGCGGCGTCCGGCAGGATTCTGGGGACCCGCAAGGCTTCATCAAGATGATGCGGGACTTCTACGATAGCGTAGGGATCAAGGACAAGAAGACTATTGTCTTTTCGGATTCGCTCAATATCGAAAGCTGTACAGAGTATCTGCAATTGGCGGAGGAAGCTGGATTCCAGCCGACCTTTGGCGTGGGCACTTTCTTCACGAGTAAGTCTTTCCGTATCAATCAGACTGGAACAATGAGGCTAACAATCGGACTGCAGATGACTACCTACGCAAATCCGACAGCAAGAAATCGACCCCTCTGAACATCGTCATCAAACTCTCGACGGCGAATGGTAACCCAGCTATCAAGATCAGCGACAACATCGGGAAGAATACAGGAGACAAGGCAAAAGTAGAGGAGGTCAAGCGGCGGCTTGGGTACGTGGAGCGTGAGTGGGAAGGCGGTAACGAGGCTACCAGGTGGGGCAAGGAGGGCGAGAGTGCGGATGCGACGAGTATCAAGAAATAGACAGTCTTAGAGAGCGGCTTGTTGGGTGATGACTTTGAATATTGGCCTTTAGAAGGAAGACCATCTGCTTGAACGGCAGACAAGAGGCAGGCTGTACTGTGGGAGTTTAGGCAACTTTCATCTCAAAGTCAATAGTCGAGATGGATACTGTAAAAATACCTGATGTTTAACTCAGCCATCCAAGACTTGACTTTTCTCCGTTCATGAAGGACTATACCTTATTTCACCTTACCTTATGGATTACTGTCCTCTTAAGACGAAAGAGTAAGCTGCCCAGTACCTAGTTCTAAAAATAACAAAGTAGGGTCTTGCCTTACGAAGTTCCAACTGGCTCAGCCTTTCCTTTACCCGCATCAGATCCGTTTCAGCCTGGCGTGAGGGATTCACATGTCAAGCGATCCAATGCCGACGCGCCGAGCGTTTAAGGTGCGCAGCTAGACCATGCAGCCTCTTCGCGCTGCCTGGACGGGTTGCACTAGTCTGTTTTGGACGACCCCTGGGTTTCAACTGCGGCTGGTGAAGGCGCGAGGAACGGAAAACGGGACGCAGGGAGAGCGACAGATACTCGTACCTTTCTACTCCAGACAGGAAACGCCCCTCGTGCGTTCCGCAGCAGCTGTTCTTATTCCCTTGAGACCTTTTCCTCTTCCTTTGAACGACGCTCCTTTGGAAGCTTTCTTTTTCGCTCTCATACCATCGTGACCGAAGACGTTTAATCTCCTTTGCTGACAGCTACTCGAACCGATCGTCGAATAGGGGGATCAGACTTTCTGCAAAAGCATAATCCCTTCTTGGAAAAGAGGCTGAGATAGACGCACCGTCAGCTTACGCCCGTAGACCCCGCAGCACATTATGGCTGTGAGTGCCCCCTTGTATTTCTTTACCTTCTTCCCGCGAGAGAGATCTTCTGGTGGCACACTGGCACTTCTCATCGTGAGAAGTGAGAGCAATCATGTCTCGACCGTCTGGAGAACTGCTTCTGAGAGACGTGGAAGCTGACGCTGCTTCCTCCTTACAGTATCAGCAGGGCTACAATCAAGGTGGCTACAGCCAAGGCGGCTACGGCCAACCAAATCCCTACGGTCGCCCTACTCAGGGTTATACCAACATTGATGAGGAGCAAGGCAATCGCTATGGTGCGTCCGCTCCGGACCGCCACGCTTCATCTGGCTACCACTGACCGTCTCAAAGGCTCGAACGTCGAGATGGCCCCGTTAGCAGGGCGGGGCTACCCGCAACAGAGACCAGTGGACCCTAATGCCATCCTCAACGAATGCCGAGATATAGACCATGGCATTGACGCCATCGAGCGAAACCTTGAACGCCTTCGTTTCCTCCAACAACGAGCCCTCGACGACCCGGATGCCTCACAAAACACCGCCACGAACCGTGAGTTGGACGCGCTAAGCTCGGACACCATGACCATGTACCGGAACTTTGCCGGCAGAATCCGCAACATTAAGAGCCAGCGAGAGAGCGGAGACCCGCGAAATGCACCGCAAGTGGGAAAGATAGATCGGCGGTTAAAGGCTGCAATCAATCAATACCAAAACGTTGAAAGAGACTTCAGACGGAAGCTGCAGGCACAGATGGAAAGGCAGTATAGGATCGTTCGACCTGATGCAAGCGATGCCGAGGTCCGCGAGGCGTGCGAGGATACAGAGAACCAGCAGGTCTTCAGCCAGGCTGTAAGTCTTTCACTTGCCATTCCTGGAATTTTATCAGACTGACCGCTTTCTAGCTCCTACAATCTGACCGCCGTGGCCAAGCTCAATCGGCTCTTCGTGCTGTGCAAGGCCGACATGAAGCGATCCAGAAGATTGAGCGGCAAATGATCGAGCTCGCACAGCTCTTCCAAGACATGGAAGCTCTGGTCGTGCAACAAGAACCGATGATTGAGAACATCGAAGCCAAAGGCGAGGAGGTCCAAGAAAATGTGGGCAAAGCCAACATCGAGATCGGCGGCGCCATCCAAAGCGCCCGCGCGCGGAACAGGAAGAAGTGGTGGTGCCTACTGATTGTCATCGCCATCATCGTGGTTGTTGCCGTCATAATAATCATCTGGTACTTCACTACACATAAGAGCAGCAGCAGCAGCAGCAACAACAAGCGGGCGGCCACGCTCTTATTGGAATAAGCTGTCTTTTTGTTTGTCGGGACGGCGCTCGCATGTCAAGAATGTTTTGGTTGAGGGCTACAAATTGTTTACGTTGTCACTGGGTCGTGGTTTCATAGATTCTTTACATTCGGAGGGCGCTCGCATTGCATTATCGTTCTGTCGCGGGTTGTGGCTCAGACGATTGTCTCGTTCGAATCAGGCGTTTGACGCGTCCATATCTGTTGCATTTCAGCCTCGCACGGAGGAACTTGGGAAGTCTTGGGCTTGTAAGAATTGAGGACTTTGACAATAAAATCCGAATGAAACCTTTGAAACGACAATTATCAGCCTGTGATATGACTTTTAGTAATGGGAGAGGAATTATGAATGAAGACACAAGGAGTGACCGCGTAGGGCTGAGTGGAAAAGCACGGCAATTACTTGGATTTGCCCTGTTTGTCCACACTAACCCGCTTTCGGTAAAACCACAACACCTCTCACGATTGCTCGGACCCAGATCTTTCAACCATGCTCAACGCGACCTGCTCACCTCGGAGACACGACTCACCGGCATGCGCTGAGAACTTACCCTACGGGATCCAAGATGGCCTCGTCGAAAGCCCCACAAGACTCAGCGGCCGCGCTTTCCAGCCCATGCACGACTCCCGGCCAGAATGGATACAACCCGAACTATTTCCCACCGTCCCACCACCTGCAAATCACGATTCAGAAAGGCGTGTATGCATGGATCATGCCGTCAAATGATGGCTCGACTTCTGGGTCTTTGGTGAGACTGTTCAAGTCTGGATCTGGTGGCATTGTTGCTGCGAAGAAGACGGAGGGAGGTGGGAGTGGAGGTGGGAGAGGGGTGCTGGCGGTGGCGGATAAGGAGCTGGTGGTCTTACATGATGTCAAGAGGGGGATGGAGAGGAGTTGGAGGTTGAAGGGTGGAGAGGTGCGTGCTGGGGCTTGTTACCGTAGCTACCGTCTATGAAGAGGCAGGCGGCGGGTTTGCGGGATTCATGAAATGCTAACCATATATGATAGGGACATGTTCGGCTTCTTCTTGCCATGAACTCCCCTCCTACATTGCTATACACCACCTCTTTGACGTCCGGTATCCAAAGCTACTCCCTCCAATCGTCCAGCCTGACTTCATCCGCTCTGGCACATCCACATCCCTCTCCACCCACCGTCATGGCACTCTCAGCAACGTCACACCTTCTTCTTTCTGCTTCCGCGAAGCCTCCTACGATTTTCCTCCAGAATCTGGCGATGGGGACCGCTCCTGTGACCATCGTACCTCGCGTGAGCGATGCTCCAGTCGCGGCAGCGGCATGGCATCCTCACAGGAAGGAGATCTTCGCGCTGGGCTTCGCTGACGGGGTGCTTGCGGTATACAATGCGACTACTATCCTTGCAGGGGCACAGAAGGACCGTGCAGCCCCCGTTTACGGTGGAGAGTTGGCCTCGCTCCAAGGAGTGCACGTCACAATGACAGCCCCAGGACCTAGCAAAGATGATGCGGACGAAGGGGCTGAAGCAGATACCACTGGGACAACGATTGGAGCTCGCGGTGTGGCTATTGCAGCGATGTCCTTCATTCCAGGTTATGATGCTCGCCTCGTAACCGTTGCTGCAGATGGGAAGTGTGCGATTTCGTCGCTGGAAAGCAAGTGGAAAAACAGGATCCAGAGGCAGTGGCATGTCAAAGCCCCTGCTACCAGCCTAGACATCCTACCGGTTGATCCTGCGGGTAACCTCCCTCATGATTTAAACCGGACACAGAGGTTCTGCATTGCAGTCGGCAGAATTGACGGTAAGGTGATACTCTTCAACGCTAAAGGGCGCCCAATGGTGGAGAAGATTGTTGACGTGGAGCGTGGACGAATTATCGATGTCGAGTGGGTACCTGGACAGCCAGAGATCGCGGAGAAGAGCAGCAGAGAGGAGGATACCTTCAAGAATGTGGGAAGCGTGGATACACCGAAAAGATCAGTAGCGAAGCTTGCATCTATGGGCACTCCGTCTGTCAAGCAAGGATCAGTGTACCCTGACGACCAAACGAACCATCCTATCGGCGCGGTCTCTTCAAAGGAAGAGACCCACCTGCCAGACATGCCACCGGGAACAAGCTCCAAGCCTCCGCGAGGCCCAACAGCATATCTGCCATCTTCATATCTTCTGGAAGGCTACATGTCCATCTTCTCTCCCGTAAGACATACCCATGATCCGGTTCAGCCGGCAAAACAGAGAGAAAGTGGTGCTCCGGGCAAGTTGCCAAAGGCAACCGAGATAAGATTCACACCAGGCAAACGCATGTCATCGGCGGCTCCGAATAGGGATTCCGTTCCGAAAGCGCCAAAACCTGTTGAAACCTTAGAACCTAATCCCGTGGAAAAATACAAAGTGCTTGCCGCTGAACGGAAGGGCAATGGGGTGTCCGTAGCTGGTAAAGAAGACGCAAATGGCACAGAGAGCTCGAAACAACACAAAAAGGAACATGCTTCAATTGGGAAAGCTCCAGCAGGCACTCTTTCACTCTTGGCACCATACCTTGAGCGAAAAGGTGTATTGAAGCCAATTGTAAATCCGTCACAAGGCGCCGCAAAACCAAACCCACTGGACGAACTCTCCTCTTCTCCTAGCAGTGATGAAGAACAAGACATCTGGCTTACAGAGAACGAAGACCTTCGACACTCCAAACATCTTTCCAGACGCAGCGGGAAGAACGCGAGCTCCAAGTCTGATCATTCCTCAACTGGAACGGTCGTGAAGAAGCCAATCGCCTCTGCGCAGGAAGTGAAAGGAGTCAAGCGCAAGGAACAAGAACAGATCGAAAAGATTCTGGCCGGGCACCGCGCCCTTCAGCCAGGCAATAAGAAGAAGACCGTGGCCTTCAACATCTCCCCTTCACATACGCATGCCTTTTGCGAGGAGGATGACGGGAACATGAAGGCCGTTCAATCGCCCACACATGGAACAGGCAGCGTGAAAGATACCAAGGAGAAGCGCCGTCCATCTACACCGGCCAAGCCCAAACCCGGAGGAGGCTCCATCCACAATTCTGCCCGTCCCGGCGGGATCAACTACGACGAGCTCATGCTCTCCACCGATAGCGACGACGAAGAAAACGGCCACGGCCACGGCGTCGAGCTCTCCTCTCCCACTCCATCAACAACTGCATCCGCAACCAAACCTCCCCCATCCTCATCCCCCGCTACGCGCGCCCTCGCGCAAACAACCCTCAACCCACGCAGCCCACCATCAAAGACCCTCGCCTCTTCGAACGGCTCAAAACCCGCGGCGGCTAGACAGCCCAGCACCTCGCACCCCACATGTCTATCCGCCGCGTGCAAATGCACGTGCCACTGCGCGCAGTGCTCGTGCCTGGAAGACGCACTGGCGAAGGTCGAGGACAATGTGCGGCGAGAGATGCGCGCCGAGGTGGACCGGTTAAGGAAGGAGGTCGTCGAGTTGAGGAGGGCTTTTACGGCGCTGGCGGGGAAGAAGAAGTAGCTAGCTGAGCAGAGGTATAGGTGGGCGTGATTTGCAATGGCGTGGGAGAGAGGGGGAAAGAGGTCTGATAGATATGTGCTGTGAGGGAGCTGGGAGATGGCAGAAGTTGACGACGTGGTGGTTCATGAGATTAGCTCTTGTTTAGCATTATCTGGCGTACTGAGGGGGTTGCAGGGTTATGCTTCGATACCATGGATGAGTTGACGAAGCGGGCTATTCGATACTTCAGCTTATTTGCAGTCAATGACAGCTATATTACTATCAGCATGTCAATGAAAGCTGCAATTACTTTTACCTTGCAACTTTCGTCCGTCTGTTACTCGATGACCCTACTGAGAAGCACCAAGACCAGCCATTTACAGGGCGCAACTTCACAATCAGTTCAGCATATCTAGCAAAAAGCAGGCACTTAAGTAATGGACAATAGCTTTGATTTGACCCTAGTTACATGCAATCTGTAAGGGAGTGAAACCCAGCATCATGATCCATTCTGTGAGTCGCAAAAGCAGACAGCATATCGAAACCAAACTTTTGTGAATCCTCAGGCATATCCTCGAGTGTGAGAAACAATGCAAGAGATGGTTGCCACCACTGTCAGTAAACAGTAGCACTGACCATGAAGGGAAAGATGGAACACCTCCAGGAAGATGCACCATCAGACCGCAGCCCAATATCTACGTGATTGGACATAAACCCTGCCGAAAGTCACGGAAAAGCAGGGCGACCATACACTTGGCATTCCAAGTAAATGATCTCCGGATCCATTGTGCTAAGTGCGAGTCTTGTACTGAGCAGACTTGGCCACAAAGTACCGCATGAACGTCTCCACGGGGACGGGGCCTTCAGTACCACGAAGGAAGGTAAACTCGAGACGGACAACAGACTTGGACTGTGCTTCAGCGCGCAGATACTTCAAGACCCTGACGAACGGATGATCGAATTGCCCAATCTTCTCCAGCTCGCGCTTTGCATCCTTGCCGAAGCCAATAGGGACGTGGCCATCAACCTTGAGGACAAGCCTCAGGACGTCTCCTGCTCCAAGTCCAGGAACTTGTCGTAGCTCCGCTTGCAAACCGGGATCTTCGAAGGTCGAGATGACCACCGGCCCATCGATCTCCATGACGTGATCAGGCTTGAAGACAAGTTGCAGAGAAATGTACTGTTGGGCGTTGAGTGTACCAAATGCCTTGAGATCCCCATCTGTCGACACATTTGCAATCAGCGCCAAAGTAGGCTCCGAACCGTCGATTCCAATGTCGATTGCCAAGAGTAATTCTGCCTCAAGAGTAGACTTGCCTCCAAGGTAGCCAGCTGATGCCTTACCGGCCTTGGTCTCGACTTTGACCCAGACCTTTTGAACCTTCTTTCGGTACTCATCGGTCCACATGAACGATCCAGTAGAGCCTTGAATAGATGACGAGGACTTCGGTTCACTACCATTCCTGGTTGCACCGCGCGTTGCGAGACCAAGAGATTGCTGGGATAAATGAGCTTCGTCTGGACGATTGTCCCGAAAGCTAGCTGAAGACAATCCTCGAGGAGTAATGCTGCCTGGATCTGAAGCATCCGAGCCAGCAAGTTCCGACAATGGTGCAGTGGAACCTTGGCTCGCTGCGATAGACTTTGCAGTCGTAAGTTTGGCGTAACCGGCTGCGAACCTCAGAAGCTCTTGCTCTAGTTTTATGAGTCTAGCTTGCAAAAGCAGATTGTCATTCTCCAGCTTTGTTTTGACCAACGCGACATGGCGCTGGACTTCAACACTGACAACGCTGGCAATGATTTCACGAAGGTTCTTCTTCAAGGACTCCAACGCCTCGAACAACTCTGGCAAAGGCTGCATATCTTGCTTGAGTTGGGCGATAGAGTCGAGGACAGCCTGGATCTCGTTGAAACGCGCCGGGCCGCCTTGTTGTTTTGTGTTTGTATCACCGCCAGATGATATGCTACGATCAGAGTATGCTCTCATACGAGGGCCACGATTGGATGTCTTGTTCTCGTCGGGTTGACGCTCCAAGACTTCCTCGACTTCCTCGCCAGACCCAAACTCAACCACCCAAGCCGTGCCGCCGAGATGATGGACAGCACATATCTTGTTCTGATCCTCTGAGAACAATCGCCTCACGCCATCTTCCGACGCTGTACTATACAGAAGAATACTACGACTCGGCTCATCGTCCCGAATGGGATCCTTCTCCCTCCAGGTTGATAGATTACCGATATCAGCGGGAGGAGCAACTTGTGCAGTGGCCTGTTTCTGTGGGATAGGTTCAGCCTTGGGTGATTGCTCAATAGTCTTAGAGACAGGGTTAGGCTCAAGAGTATTGGAGGCAGATTTGGCCTGAGCCATGTCGGAACCCCGCAATTGTGGCGGTACATAGTAGCTAAGTGTTGGGACTGAGGCTTTCGCGTTCGCCGTCGATTTTGTTGGTTGCTGCTAAGAAAATGATTAATGAGGTTCAGATAACAGTTTGAGAAAGTAAATAGATGAAACATATTTACCTTTTCGATAGAAACCGAAGGCTTGGAAGGAGTTTCTTGATGGGGAGCCTGGATCGGGATCGCCTTGTTCATGCCAATAGTGGGACTGGTCGTGGTCATCTGAGCATTCGCGTCTCTCTGCTGCAGACCCGGCAAGTACGGCGCTGCGAGGGGACTAATTCTAGTCGGAGTGGCACGATTCTCCTGTTGACTGCCAACTGACGGCTGTACCGCCGCGTCAGCCCCGTAGCCGTTCTTGTTCTAGGTAAGAGTATCAGTAGAGGAATCGAAAAGTCAGGATGAGCATGTTCGTACCGTCGACTTCTGAGGAGTCTGGATGAAAGTAGCGTAGTCCTCCACAAGGTTCGATTTGCGGTAAGGTGAGGACCCTGATGATGCTACAGACAAGGTCTGCCTCCTCGAGGGCGCAGCATAGCGGGAGGCATTGAGTCCGCCGCCTTCCATGATGTAGATAGGAATTAGTACAGGAACTAGTACTGGAACCCAAAGTTGTGTATGAGATGGAAGCTGGAGATCCAGGTTGCAACCGCGGATACACTCCAATGAGCCGACGGCACAACAAAATGTGAGCAACGCAGCGGGTTAAGAGAGGAGACACGCCACAAAGCGCAGAGACAAGGCAATGGATGCCGTAAGTGAGAGAGTAGTGTGAAGGGTAAACAAGTGTGGATAGTAAGGAGACTGGACTTGATGCCCGCGTGCAGCGCCTTGAGATGCGTTGCAGCTGCACGTGGATGAATCAAGGGAAGTTGTAATCAAAGAGTGTGAGGTGAGGAGGTGTAGGAGAGCAGGAGAGCGTGTGAGGAAAGAGGGACAGGTGCAGGTATTTATACTTAGTTCGCCGTGTATGATGTCGCCGGTATGATGTCGCCGGTATGATGTCGCCGGTATGATGTCGCCGGTATGATGTCGCCGGTACTGAGGTCGCCAGGTACTGATGTCGCCCGGTATACCAGTCGTCGGGGGTGACCCGCTCTTGATGTCGGGACGGTGACATCGTCAAGTACGGTCTGAAAGGAGGCTAGTCCAGTTGTAAACACACGATGCAGGTAGGTGCGGGCGACGTTGACGACAAAGCGAATGTACTTGGCATGTCAATTGGCTCAGTCGTCTATATTACAGCTAGATGATATGAATGGCAAGCTTTCATGAACATTTTTGTCGCAGACTGTGATGAGTGGACGATTGAAAGTTTGGGGGATTTTGAGAGCGTGGCCCAGAAGGGAGGCGAGCAGGAGAGAGATACAGATAAGCTCTCAGACAATTTGAAGCGCCTAGAGGTTATGGAAAGAACTTCGGCTCTTCATCGGATATGAAACATATAGAAGGTTGGGAGAAGATATCTGAAATGCGAGTTACGCCACCTTTGATGTGCAGACTCGGTGCTATATCAGGCAGCCCCTGAAGCACGTCGTTCATCCATAGGACTCCTATCTGCAATGACCTCTTCACACCGTCCACATAGAATATCTTCTTCGGAGGGACTTTGAGCCGCCACGTAGCGCCAGCATCGAGCACACTTGTCAGCCTCAGGTGGCAAAACATACGCTGTTGCTTTGTTTCCTGCCGGTGAGACCATGAAGTCAGTGGAGTAGACCCACTCCGCCTTTTCTGGCTTTTCGTACGGTCCGGCTACTAAGTGAACTGTCGAGACCACAAACAAGTTCTCCAGTTCATCTTTATAACGCAAAAAGGTGTTCCACGTCTTGAGTTCTGGATCTTGAGGGAATTCAGGAATGGAAAGGACAACCGAGGACTGAAGCGACGAGCCAACATTCTTATCATTCCTCGCCATTTCTTGTGCTGCTTTGACGGCGGAATTTGCAGCCATCAGTAGAGGCAAGTCAGCAGCAATTGTAGGATCGTCCCACTTATCAGGAGCGGCAGGAAATTGCCGTTGTAGGGGTGGTGGATATTGGTCTTTGAAATGCGAAGGGGTGTACTCCCAACTCTCTTCGACCAAAAGAGGTGTCATTGGCGCTAACATTGCTTGGAGTTGATGATAGATGTGTAACAACACCGTCTGCGCAGCTCTTCGGCTGAGGCTGCGCTGCCCATCTGCATATAATCGATCCTTTATTGTTTCAACGAAGAAAGCCGAAAAGTCCTGATTAACCCATTTATGTAATGCGTTTATGCCTGAGCTGTCAGATAGTTGATACTGCTAAAGCGGGGAGATATATACCTTTATAAAACTCGTATTTTCTAAAGGAGTCAAGGAAATCATTTGTGATTTTTGAGAGTTGATACAGCGCAATCCGATCGATATTCCTCAGCTGGTCATACTCAACTACCAATGAGGGATGGAAGTCGTCAAGGGCACCCAGTAATAACCTGAAAGTGACTCTCAGTTTATGAAGGTTTCCGTTGACTGCTTTCAGAAGAGGTTGCCCTATGACCACATCCCTCGTATAGTCGCTCCCAGCAACCCATAGACGCAGAGCATCTGGACCCAGTCCATCATAGGTCGGTTTTTTGGTCACAGCGTTGCCGGAGCCCTTTTTCTTTTCCTTGACCGGCGGCAGCAAGGTACCATTGATGATCTCTTCAGGAGCAATAACGTTGCCCAAGGACTTGCTCATTTTACGGCCCTCTTGGTCCAGAGTGAACCCATGTGTTATCAATGTCCGAAAAGGTGCTTGGGCCGGCTCCTCGAGGCCTGAACAAGATGTCTGAGCCGCTACGCTCGTCAGTAGACTGGACTGAAACCATCCTCTGTGCTGATCCGTGCCCTCAAGATAGACATCAGCGCTTTTGAATACCTGGTCACTGCTCTCTTTCTGCATGAATGACCAGCTTGTACCACTATCAAACCAGACGTCCATAGTGTCCTTTCCGCGAAGATATCGGCTCTCTCCCGTGTCAGCTCGGAAGGCGGGTGGGATCCAGGCAGGTTCATCTTCTGAATCGGTCCACCAAGCGTCAATGCCTCTCTCCTGGATCACATTCAGGATATGCTGGACAGTTTCCCCGGTCAAGAGCGCAGAGCCATCCTCCTTCTTGTACAAGGCAGGGATGGGTACTCCCCAGGCTCGTTGTCTCGAAATGCACCACTCACTGCGCCCCTTTACGAAGCTTTCCAGCCTTACACGTCCAGCCTCGGGGATGAAGTCCACTTCTCCGATAGCTCGCAAAGCAGACGATTTTATTGATTCAACATTAGCGAACCATTGCTCCGTGGCTCGTATTATCACAGGAAGCTTTGACCGCCAATCGTAAGGATACTTGTGCGTATACTCGTGCGACCCTAGGAGGAGGTTGTGAGCTGTAAGGATCCTAAGAACGGCTTCAGTCCCTTCGCCAAGCACCTCTAATCCCTGAAGCTTTTGAGGGTCTTCCGGATATGCCCGCTCCGTAAAGCGTCCCTTGTCATCAACAGGGGCAAATGCTTCCATACCCAACTGCGTGCAGGTATCATAGTCATCCAGGCCATGTCCAGGTGCAAGATGAACCAAACCAGTGCCGGAATCCGCCGAAACAAAGTCCGCCTGAACTATCTGCTGGTTCGTACTTTCATTCCCGGCGTGAAAAGGGTTGCGATACGAGATTGAGCCCACAAGGTCCGAGCCCTTGATCCCGCGCAGAATGATACTCAAGGGTGCATCGGCAAGACAAGTTTTGGTCAGAAAAGGGATTCTAGATTCTGCGACAAGAAACCTGCCAGATCTAGGAGACTCTGCAAGTGCGTAGTCAATATCTGAATGCACCGCAATGGCTTTGTTTGCCGGTATAGTCCATGGCGTTGTTGTCCAGATGACCAGACCGAGGCCATCAATGTCGCTTCCAAGCGCATCCCTGAGTGACCCAGCAATATGACTGACAGGAAACTTAATGAAAGCAGCAGTCGAGACGTGGTTCTCATTATACTCTAGCTCCGCTTCCGCCAAAGCAGTCGCTGTCGATGGTGACCAATATACTGGCTTGTAGCGTTGGTAGATCAGGCCTGCGAAGTTATAAGTAAAAAGTTCACATGATAGGAGCGTGGTGGGGGGAAACCGGCACCATACCTTTCTCCACCATGTCCCGAAAGAGGTTCAATTGCCTGAGTTCGAAGTCCCTATCCATCGTAGTCCAAGCCCCATCCCAATCGCCCATAACTCCCCACTCCCGAAACCCTTTCTTTTGTTCTTCCACCGTCCTGGTTGCGAGCTCCCGCGCCGCGCGTCTAACCCTCACCGCAGCAGTTTTTCCGACCTCCTTCTCCATATCTTGCTGCAAGGGCCGCTGCGCCTGCAGGGCTTTGAGCTCAATTGGCAGTCCATGGCAGTCCCAACCTGGGACATAGTTGATCCTCTTTCCTTGGCTGAGCTGGAAACGATTGATTATATCCTTGGTGATCTTGTTCAGAGCATGCCCAATGTGGAGGCTACCGTTTGCGTAAGGGGGGCCGTCATGGAGCACAAACGGTTTCTCAGCAGGCCGGTAACGGCGCTGCCAGGCATAGAGGTCATCGGTACATCTTTGCAGATATTGAGCTCGCGCTGCTGCGGTAGAGCGCGCCGGAAATTTCGATTTGGGTAATTGGAGAGTTGACGACCATGATGCTAGAAGGGTACGAGTAGCGGCCGGCATCCTAAAGCCATCATATCCCAAGAATACTAGCCTGTCAAGTTGGTGGGGGGATTTCCGAGCTCATGGTGGGCTTTCCGCAGCTCGGGAAGCTTCAGTTCCTCAGGTGAAGCATTGAATACTCGGCTCGGCTATTGTTTCAGCAAATGTTCTTAAATTCTTCATTGGCAGGTCTTAGCGACCTGAGCGAGCTGCCAGTTCACCCCTTAGTGACCGTTACGCATCGTCTCACCGAGTTCACTGATCCTCCTTATGGCACTTGGTAGTTGCTGCTTACCGTAGTACTTTATTTCTGAGACAGAATGTGCACAAGTTAGTGCAGCGGACGTCCGTACGTCCCACATTGCCTCGCTGAAATCAACAATACAACAATTTGTCTCTTGTGTCGTAGAATTCAAAGTAGTTGTGTTCGGGTATCATGTTATATGGCGACAGTGTATGGCCCCCTCTCCCAAATATTCAATAAAAGAAAAACGCCTCTCCAAACCCAGACACCCTGCCCAAGCATGCTCCAGTCCCGGTAGCCTCAATACACGGTGAGGCAACTCACAGCACCATTCTTCAAGACTTCAAAGACCATACCAGGGAAGCCAAACAGTTCCGTGTTCCCGTGGTCCACCTCCCCAGGGGCTGCATCACTGGTTGCTCCTTCCCTCTTCCCCCCAAGCTATCCTCCCAACCACCTAATAACTCGCAGCTACTTCCAGGACTATCGCCCCAGCCCCGGTTAAGGACAAGCCCTCTTTGTGAGGCCGCCTCCTCCTCCTCGCTGGCATAACTAGCTTTCAATACTTGCTTTAGTCTGGTGGAAATCGTGTCAAACGGCATCTCGGATGTTAACGGTCCACCAGTCTCGCCGGAAGCACCTTGGTCGAGCACCCAGCGACTGCGCCGGTGTCGATTGAACGAATACGAGCCAGGCACATTTGCATGCAGGATTATTTTCGTAGCGACTAAGCGAGTCTTATGAGGTGAACCAATCTCTGGCTTCCGGGGCGATTCTCCATTAGAGCTGGCTAAGGCTGGCGATATCTCCGCCTGGTGAGATATAAGGATGTCAAAGCCATCATGGAAGTAGTTATAAAAACACTCTCCAGAAGTTGTATCAGGCCAAGTGCTGGGCATATCCTCTTCATCATCTGAGTCGTCTGTCGTTGTTTGCGACGAGGAACGGTCAGAATCCAAGTAGTCTTCAATTCCACTGGGGGATAGGCTCATGGCTCGTCGCGCCCCTCCCCTTCTTGGTCCCCTCGCCCTATGAATTGACAGCCTCCTGTCGTTCTTTCGATAGATAGCATCTGGTGGTCCAAGCTCTGTCACAAGGTCCTGAGGTGTCGTCTCGCTCAATATGATCCAGAATGGTTGTGACGATCTCCGTACGAGCTCCAGTCGGGCCCCACCATGTACTTTAACCAAATCAATCTCATCAGGACCTCCTTCCTTGATACGTCCGATCAGGGACAAGGCTCTCGGCTGCTGCGGCTGATGTGTATAGAGGTTGATTCTAGCTTTAGGCCAGGAGTCACCGTGGAAGAGAGCCATTGAAGACGCCGGCAAAGCAGCCCGGGAAGAGAGCAGAGATACAAAATCCACAGTGGATGACCAGGAAGAGTGCTGAATGGGGAATGAGAATGCTATGCCAGGGTACGAGAGCACATAGGTGCCCTTGCCGGTTACGTCTTCAGGCGAAGGAGGTAGGTATTCTCCAGGAAACGCTGGCCCAAAGATATTGTAGACATGGCGAAACGCTGGGCCTGTGGTAGTCCTCTTGGCCTGGCCCACTTCGCTTTGTGAAGGATGATGTTTGACGATATCTTCACTCTTGTACTGTAGATGGCTCTTGGAGAAGTCCAGAATCTCGATAAGCCGAAGCCTCTGGTCTGGGCCATCGAATCGTAGACGGACGCCGTTGGCGGGCAAGCCAAGCACTACTGGGTTTGATGTGGGTTGAGAAGATGAGTATGTAACCTCTATCGAAGGGTAAACCTGCGGCTGTGCTTTCAGGCGAGTCAGGACGTCATGTAGTGAAGCTCCGAGTACTAGTGCGGGGTAAACGTTAGATGCTGAGCATAAAGATGATATAGACATGCTTACCAAAGAAGCCTATGTTCCGGTTCGGATGGACTTGGGAAGTTAGAAATGCCATTTTGCATGCCAGATTTCGATGGGACTGGAGTTTAAGTCGTGGCTTTGTAGATAATTGCGAGAAGTGGCCTGATGACAGCTGGAAGAGCCACGAGACTCTTAGGTGAGACACCTAGAACATGCTACACTCTATCAAGTCATTCGGAGGCGTGCGCCATCGGAGCACATCGGTTACGTTCAATGTGGCTGACCATAATACATAAAGAGGCCGTAATGTCTGCTGTATGCCAATTCCAGGGCATCCAGAGCATCTTCATGTGCTCAATGCTCTCGCAGGCGCCTAAAGTAAGGTAGCGACTAGCGAGCTTTGTGGTTCGGGCGCGAGGGGTTCGTTTGGGCTCCGCGTTTGTTGCGCTAAAATCGGCGCTAGACTATCCATGTTTGTTTACATCGATTCCAATTCCAATCCCGCTGCCCGCACCCTCTTTCTACTCATGCGAACAGTCCATCTGAATGACTGCTGGTCAACGTCTTCATCTCACTTGGAGTCGTGAGGAGGGTTTATAGAGGGACCACTCATTAACACAGGACCTGACAATTGTCGTTCGGCTTTCCGCGACATATCCAGATCGAAATGGCAGGACTACCCCGGCCTGCTGCTGGCCAACCATCGAGGAAGACATCCATGAAACCTCCCATGACTCGACCATCATCGGCGAGGTCGCAGTCCACTGCTCCACCTGCCTTCAGCCGTACACCATCTGGCGCAGCATCCCCAGCAAATTCGGTCGCATCTCAGTCAACCACTATCTCTCGATCCAAATCTCCGTCTGCGCAGAGCGCTGGTGTCAAGAGAAAAGAGCGTGACATCGACGATGAAGCATCCCATGAGACGAATATCCACGTCGTGGTGCGCTGCAGAGGGCGCAATGATCGAGAAGTCAGAGAGAACAGTGGGGTTGTTGTCTCCACCAGCGGGGTTAAAGGGAACAGTGTGGAATTGTCAATGGGGCCGAATGCTCTGAGCAATAAGACCTACCATTTTGATAAGGTCTTTGCTCCGGCAGCAGACCAGAGCATGATTTTTGATGATGTGGTTACTCCGATCCTGGATGAAGTTCGTCGCCGCCCACCGAACTTGCTTGCTCGTGCTGACCTTTCAATAGATGCTGGCCGGTTATAATTGCACAATCTTTGCTTATGGTCAGACCGGCACTGGCAAGACTTATACCATGTCAGGCGACATGTCTGATACTCTCGGGCTCCTTTCCGATTCAGCGGGCATTATTCCTCGCACTCTGCATTCACTTTTCACCAAGCTCGAGGCTGACGAGGCTGAGAGCTCCGTTAAATGCTCCTTCATCGAATTGTACAATGAGGAACTACGAGACTTACTCTCAGTCGACGACAACACTAAACTCAAGATATATGATGATTCTAGCAAGAAGGGTCACAGCGCAACGATTGTCCAGGGAATGGAGGAATCTCACATCAAGACAGCTGGAGAAGGCATAAAGCTTCTGCAAGATGGTAGTTATCGCCGTCAAGTGGCTGCTACCAAATGTAATGACCTCAGTTCGCGCAGCCACACTGTTTTCACTGTCACTGTTTACACCAAGCGGACTGCAGAGACAGGCGAGGACTTTGTGAGCGCTGGTAAACTGAATTTGGTAGATCTTGCTGGTAGTGAGAATATCCAGCGGAGTGGTGCTGAAAATAAACGCGCGGCAGAGGCTGGTCTAATCAATAAGAGTTTGTTGACCTTGGGAAGGGTTATCAATGCGCTGGTGGACAAAGGCTCCCATATTCCATACAGGTTTGGCTCGACTCACGTGGATCTTAAAGCGTGCATGCTGATAGCGGATCTAGAGAGTCAAAGCTCACCCGTCTCCTCCAAGATTCCTTGGGTGGTCGCACAAAGACGTGCATCATTGCAACCATTTCTCCAGCCAAGAGCAATCTAGAAGAGACCATATCCACCCTCGACTACGCCTTCCGGGCCAAAAATATCCGCAACAAACCTCAGATCAATCAAATGATCTCGAAGAAGACGCTACTGAGGGAGTTCACTGCTGAAATCGAGAAACTCAAGAGCGAGCTCATTGCGACGAGACACCGTAACGGTATCTACTTGACGAACGAATCCTACGAGGAGTTGACAACGGAGAGTGAGTCACGAAGGATCCTTACAGAGGAGCAGAAAGCGAAAATCGAGACTATGGAAACCAGTTTGAGGAATAAAGTTCAGGAACTCTTCTCCCTAACCAGCAACTTCAATGTTTTGAAGAAGGACAATGAAGCCACGCGTGTCATCTTGGAAGAGACCAAGGATGTGCTAGAGAAGACGGAGATTGTTCTGGCTAGTACGAGGCAGAATTTAGCAGAGGAGACCATTCTGCGAAAAGCCCACGAGGGTACGGAGGAGGAGCTTGGGAATATTGGTGCCCAGCTGATCTCAACCCTTGGACGTACAGTCAATGATGTGGACGGTCTACATGCTAAGCTTAGGCGGAGGTCTGACCTCCAAACACTCAATCGAACAACATGGACGAACTCCAAGACGCAAGTCTCTGACATAACTCACCTTGTGGAGCAAAGAATTGGGGACCTTCAGGCAAGACAAGATCAGCTCATTGCTTCGTTGGCCTCGAGGATGGACTCATATGTCCAAAGCGAACTGCAAGAACTGAAAACCACCCAAGAGTTCCTTCAGGAGAAGGTCAACGCCTTTGCAGTATCGGAGAAGGAGGTGAACGAACAGACAGAAAAGTCCAAGGATGAGATGAATGAAGTGCTTGAAGAGATTAAAGTGCTCCGTGAGGAAGTTAAGACAAGGGTTGCTGAGGGTCTCAATGGCCTTTCAGCTGCAGCTGGGCGGATATCGGCTGGTGTTATCAAGGAGCTTGAATCTTTTCATGATCAGGTGAGGACCGTAAACCATGTTGCGCATACACGATTGACGTAAATAGTTGCACCTTTCCTACAGTGGGCTAGGCAAAGACTTCAAGGGCATATTCGATGAGTTGGTCAAACATCTCAATAGTCAAAGGACCGAGGCCCAGGAACTTCGAGAGAAGCTATCGGGTGCTAGTACTGCGGCAATGCAGGCCAACACAGTCGCATCAGACAAACTTCAGGCGGCATTGGACGAGGAAAGAGAACAAGCTAGGAAGGAGCGCCAAGACCTGCTGTCACAGATTTCCAACTTGATTAATGACGATGCTGAAAGGCAGGAGACTAGAATGCGCTCCAAAGTGGACGCGATCAAGAAAGAGATGGCGGAATCCACGTCGACGTTTGAGGGTGCCAGAACGAGTTATAGCGAAGGCATGGATGTTTGGAGTCAGAAAGAGAAGTTGCTAGTGGATGAGGTGCTGAAGTCCAGGGAATCTCTCAAGTCCAAGCTCAAGAAAGATTGGCTGGTAAGGTCCCAATATTTCCCTCATCTGAATTCAACGCTCACAACGTCTTTAGGATGCCACCCAGCATTATGCTTCTATTGAAGCAACTACTAAGTCGGTTCATGAAGAGACTGTGCGAATTGTAGATGTGCAGATGAAGAATATTGCCACCCAGATGCAAGCTTTGGACGAGTTCGTTACCCGGGCGAGGTCTCAAAATGGATTGCATCACGAGACGCACGTGCGGTCACTGCAAGGCCTGGCAGAGACTGTCAATCAATCATACAGCAATATCGGTAGTCATTTCGAAACAAGCTTTGAGCGCGTGCGCGATCATGGCGCGGATATGACCACGCAAATCGAAGGGGTCCGGGGTACTCTGCCATCCCTAACATCTGATATCCGGCAACCGCTCTCCGAGCTCAATTCAAACATTGCGGCCACTTCTTTGACGGAATACGCTCCTACGGGAGAAACACCACAAAAGGTGCAATATCAATACCCTACTGATCTTCCGCGGACGGCAGCACACGACAAGCTTGTAGCCAAGCTCAGAAATCCCGTTAGTGCATCTTCCTGGCCTAATGCCAACTCCAACGTCTCACCCGGCAAAGGAATGATCTTTACCGACGCGACCGATGAGGATGTTGCTCTCATTGACCCTGAGGAAAAGGTCACGTCTTCTGCAGGGTCCGTTGGTCTCCGGGAGGTCAACATCAACGTCCTGAATGCCTCCACCATGAGTAGCGCTGATGCTGCTCCTCAAACCGCGCCGAGCAAGGACGGAGAACCCCCACTAAAGCGACAAAACATCGGCGCCGGTGGTATGGCTAGCAAGCTTCCGTCACTTCAGAAGCTTGGATCCAAGTCCGCGAGCATGGTCAAGCTGGAGGGAAGGGAGAATAGTATCGTGCCACCGGGCATGCTCTCTCAGAGCAGGAGATTGAGGAGTGGCAGAGGAACGAGCGAGTGAAGCTGAACTGGCTGGATGTCTCTTTGTCTTCCATTGGTCCAGGCATTTAGACATGGGTTTGGTCGTGTTTTGTTTCAGGACCACTGTCTGATTTGGATTGTTATGGCGAATTGTAGGCGCCGCTCTTCTAGCAAGTGTTTGGTTCTTGCTTTGCGTGTCATACCGCAGTACTGGTTCTGCGAGAGACACAAGTAATACATAAGTTTTGAGTTCTCCAAGTTGTTGAAGCATGCTTTCTATCCCTTTGATATCAAAAGCTACTCCAAAAAAGGGGTCGTAAGGGTCAACGGTCCATCAATGCCCGCGCCTTTACCATAGACGCCATCCATGTACATAAACACCCAGGAGGGTCGAACCATTATCAGTCCCTCGCTGCCCCAACTGCAGCCATCGCCCCGTCACCTTCTACCACCTTTCTCAGCTCCGCCATCCTCTTCTCAAACCTCCTCAACAGCTCCATCATGTCCCCGGGCTCCTTCCCGGCTCCCTCCGTCGGCCCAATCCCCTCTGTGCCTTCAATCTTCAGCATCCAGCCGCCTCCTCCAGCAGTCCCGCCCGCAGACGACGGTGCATCCCACGTCGGCGCAGGCGAGATGTCCGTGTGCGTGATCTGGAAAGCGGGCGAGATGCTGTGCGCGCGAACGACGCGGAACGTCTGCACGGCGCTCTTCGCTGCAGCACTGCCTGGCGCCGCCGTCACGGTCTGGGTCGTGGGTGTCGGCTCTGGCTCCGCAGATGGCACTGCCGGTGCCGCGGGCTCAACGTCGAGCAGCAGATACCGCTCCTGCACGCCCGGTCTAGGCGGCGGTAGCGCCGACAGGGCCGCCCGCTCCTCGTCTTCGCCGTCGTGTTGGTCCGCCCGGGGATAAGCTGCTTCGGCGCCCAGAGAGCCCTCTTCAAGCGCCCGCACGCAGGCTTCGGTGATCAGGTCCGGCGCATCGTCGCTGAAGATGTAGTGTACTGTGGGATGATGGTGTTGCGGCGCGGAAGGGGCGCCGGAAGAGGAGGCGGAGGCCGCGGTCGTGTCTTCGATGAGAGTGAAGAAGGGCGTGAAGGGTTGGGAGAGCTGGAAGGTCGATTGCGATGCGTCTCGGTCTAGAGGTAGGACGGTGTTGGCTTCTCCGGTAGCGGTGCTCTCCTGGTCGTGCCCGCCATTGTCGGGTAAGGGGGTTGGGAGAAGGGCGTGGTGGGCTCGGGACGCGGCGTCGGGATCCGGAGGCGGAGTCGGGTCTGTGGAAGGAGGCTCTGGATTATTTTCAGACATCTAGCAGCGAATCAAGGTGCTATAAGAGCTGCGTCGGATGCATTGTTGGGTGTTGTGGAGAGCTGGGGAAATGGGAGCTCCAGGGTGTCTGATAGTCCGGGTGGGCTTATCAACACGTGATTTTTCGGAGACGCATGCATGCAGCTTGGAGCCCGCAGGGTCTATCTTTAAATCCACAGGATTTCCCTTATTTGGACATATGAAGTGTTTTCATATATGCTGCTAATGCTAGTGACAATGCCCAGGGTATCAAAAAAGACGCATCCGAATACCGCAACGCCAGACTGATGAAGTTGATGCCGTAGCCACGGCTCGGGCCAAAACGCCCTTTGCTATCCGCGCCCGACATGATCGTTAGCAAATGGAGGTATCATTCGTCGTTCTGCTTCCATTCGAATTCTAAATGCCCAGTCAGAAAGAGACCTCGAAATTCGTAGGTAGCAGTAGGTGCGGACGTACTTTGCCGGCACATCGGACAAAGTCCTTTCGAGGACTCTTGTTGAATCCATGTGACGAGACAGTGCTGTAAGAGACACGCATGGTCAACTCCAGAATCTTACACTGTCGCTCAAGGAGAGGTAGGCCTACCATATGGAAGGAGTGTCCACACTTGCCAATGACTGCAAGCTCCAGGTCAGTCTATGGAGCAGAAGCACGGGGTGCGGAAGATGGATACCTAGGGTGCAGTCATCGCCAGGAAACTTGCACGTAGGGCATGTGCCATCAAACTGCACGCGACAAATACCACAGACATCGTCTTCGGGCATATCCCAGCGCCATGTGGCCACTGCATCCCAGCGCTTGATGCGGACCTTCATGCTGCCGGCGCTGAGACGCGGAAAGAGGTTGTGGCGACAATACGCCGTTAGAATCTAATCGGCAGTGTCTGGGGATGATAGGGATCTAGCAGACGGCCTTTCTAGGTCTGTACCCTTAACGGCTCCGATGTGGTGAGCTAGCCGTGCGTAAGAAGGTGGAGTTAGATGATGGCGCAA
This sequence comes from Symbiotaphrina buchneri, assembly GCA_001599915.1. Classification (NCBI taxonomy): domain Eukaryota; kingdom Fungi; phylum Ascomycota; order Symbiotaphrinales; family Symbiotaphrinaceae; genus Symbiotaphrina; species Symbiotaphrina buchneri. The sequence continues at coordinate 123,998 of BCIG01000022.1, forward strand.
TCTTCGTGGTGGATTGGCTTCGGGGTTTTTGTTTACTTTTTCTGGGCGCACCGCCGGAAACCGCCGCCAATCCCCGACAACCCCGGCCCCTGTCGGTCAGACAGGCATCGTGCGGAGTACAGAGTGGGATGCAGGGCACAGTACCAAGCTGCTCCGTCTCGATTTAATCAGGGCTGGGACTCTCTTTTGAGGGCGACAGACCTCTCCAAGTAAACTCCCAGGGAACAGAAAACAGGGTATCGTTTAAAGCTCGGGCATCTCCACCTTACCCTGGGAATTGTTTATCGGCGATTAGCGCAGATGGCCCTCCGAGCCCTTGGTACAAGTAGCTGCACCGGCCTCCGCTTCACTCTGCACTGCAAAGGGCTGCTATACCGGCCTCGAATGACAATGACCTCCCAAAGCCGGCAGCAGTCTACCCTGCTAATCACGCCTTCCGAGCTCTCTTCCGCCCTCTCAAGAAATCCCCCGCTCACCTCCGTCATCTCCACTAGACCCCGCACCATTCCCCTCTGCGCCTCCTGGTTCCTGCCAAACGATGGCCGCTCCGGCTACCAAGTCTTCCTCGAATCTCACATCCCCGGCGCGCGCTTCTTCGATCTAGACGCCGTCAAGGACCATGCCTCGCCGTACCCGCACATGCTGCCCAGCGCGGCGGACTTTGCAGCCTCAATGGGGGAATTGGGCATACGCCGGGACGACGAGGTGGTAGTGTACGACTCAAAAGAGATGGGTCTGTTCAGTGCGCCGAGGGTCGCATGGATGCTGCAGGTGTTCGGTCACCCCACGGTCCGCTTGCTGAATAATTTTAAAATCTGGGTTGAGGAGGGGTACCCCACCGAGTCGGGCGAGCCAAAGCCGTGGCCGAAGACGGAGTATCCGGTCCCGGAATTGGAGGCTGACAAGGTGGTGCATTTCGAGGAGATGAAGATAATCGCTAAGGATCAAGGGAAGGAGGGTGCGGAAGGTGTACAGATTCTCGACGCACGGTCACAAGGGCGATGGGCTGGGACGGAGCCAGAACCGCGGCCAGGTCTGTGATAACCCCTGAATTTTGGTCCAATACTCACACTGTCATAGGACTTCCTTCTGGACACATGCCTGGCTCTATCAGCGTACCGGTACCCGAATTACTCGACTCGAAGACGAAGACCTTGCTCCCCGGTGACCAGCTTCGAAAGATATTCGAGAGCAAGGGCATTGACCCGGAGAAACCCATCATCACCAGCTGCGGCACGGGCGTTACTGCTGCAGCTTTGGCAGAATCAAACTACGGCGATGCTGGCCAGCGCAGATTGTATGACGGTAGTTGGACGTATGTTCCTGGTCCACCCCCTCTAGTTCATTCATCCTGCTAATCTAGGCTCCTTGCAGCGAATGGGCGCAACGCGCAACAGAAGCCGAGGGACTGATCAAGAAGGCTTGAATTGAAGCTTTCCGGGCTATGTCACTGCGATGATCTTCACGATACCTTACTCTTCTCTGTATTGTTAAAAAACAAAATCGATAGAGCCGTTGATAATTGAAGGTATGTCAGGTTCCACCAGATTCGTACACGAACATGTCCTTACAACCTTGAAACTTGCCATCCGATTGAAATATAATCAAAAGTAGAGCATTTTCGCGCCTTCACCTGTTATGATCATGCCCAGTAGTTGGCACCTCAAATCGTCCCAGATCAATAGCTCTCCACAGGTTCCGGCCCTTGCTGCTCAGTCTCCCTAATATCTGGCAGCCAGCCCTTGGGCCGTTCACTGCCTCGGACTATCAATCCATAGACAGATTTCTCCACCTTCTCCACGCTGCTCCTCATCACCTGTGCCTTTTTGTCCGCCTCGCTGCCCAGCACCGAGCGGTGCAAAGCGGGCATCAGCCATTCCAGGTGTGTTCTCAGAATGCGCATGTCCGTGAGCATATTCCGCTTCTCCTCTCCAACCACTTCTGGTCGGCATACACCGTCGTCCCCATCCCGGTCTTGCTCGTCGTCCCCCGGTAGATGCCCCTCCGTCGCCATGGCCGTGATGGCGTAGCGCATCATTTCGCCCGTCATATCGAAGATCCCTAGTAGGTAATCTGCACTTTCGAGGCTGACGCCTCCTGGGATCGCTTTTCTTGCTTCTTCGAGCGTCATGAGAGTCTGGTGCCGTAGGTAGTGCTCGAAGGTTACGGCTTCTATGCACTCCTGGATCCCGCCTGTTATTTGCCGCTGGTACCGCCAACTGTTCAAGCTACCGTCCAGATCGGGTGCGATTGATTCGAACGCAGCAGTAATGACGTCGCGGCGTTCTTTGATATCCTTTGAGAGGTGCGGTGGAAGCTCCGATCGCAGACGGGGTGTGCTGTAGAAAATGAGCCATTGGTATCCTTAACTGTTTGGCAACCTATGAGGCACTATACGCACCGTTGAAGAGTGAAGATCCTGTCTCATGATAAGCACTGCCAACTTGAAAAGGAGAGGGAATCATGCAAGCTTACATCTTCTTGCTGTTGGCGGTGATATCCTGCGAGGCCTTCTTGATGCGCTCGCGACGGTCATAGTGGTCATCGAGCTCCTTACGAAAGGTCTCAAACATAGGCATGAAGGGCGAATCGCTGGGTTTCCGGTCTCCAGAATCGCCAGTCCTTGGTCGTTTTCTTGAGTTATTCATGGCTGTGTGATCTAAAGGTTGAGCTGGATTCTGGAGTCTGAGTTGAGAGGAGTCGCGGTTTTGCTGAGACCGGTCGCGCTAAGTTTGCTCCGCACATGTAATCGCGCATTAGCGGCGGGAGCTACCACGCGGCTCAAAAGCTTAATTCCCCTAAACAAATGGAGCTCAGAAACTGCCACTTCTCACTCCACAACACCATCGCTGTCCCCAGCTTGTCGCTCTCGCGGCTTCCCATTCCTCCCCATTCCATCGCTTACCTGGAGGAACAATTCACAATGGGGCTCTGGACGATCCCCAAGGTCTTCTCCCTCGCCATTGTCCTACGCGTGGTCCTCTTCCTGTACGGGCTATACCAAGATGCCCACTCGGCCATGAAATACACCGACATCGATTACATGGTCTTCACCGACGCCGCACGCTTCGTGTCGCGGGGCTACTCGCCCTACGACCGCGCCACATACCGCTACACGCCCTTGCTGGCCTGGGCGCTCCTGCCCACGGCATGGTACCCGGGCAACGTGTGGGCGTTTTCGTTCGGCAAGATGCTCTTCGCCCTGGCGGACATTGTCGCCGGTGCGCTGACCGTGCGGGTGCTGCGGTCGAAAGAGGGAGGTCGCATGGACATGGAGCGCGCTCTCAAGTTCGCTAGCTTGTGGTTGCTGAACCCGATGGTTGCCACCATCAGCACGAGGGGCAGCTCCGAGGGCTTGCTGGGCGTGACGGTCATTGCGCTGCTGTGGGCCGTCATGCGGAGGAGAGTGGTGCTGGCAGGTGCTATATTAGGCTTTGCGGTGCACTTGAAAATATATCCTTTTATATACGCGCCTGCAATCGTCTGGTGGCTAGATGAAGGAACAGGGACGAAGCAAAAGGCCGAAAACAGGACGCTCATACAGCGTGCCATGGCATTCTTCACGCCGGCAAGGATTAAACTGGCAATGGCCAGCCTTGCAACTTTCACAGCGCTCAACATCCTGATGTATTCCATGTATGTCTCCTCTTCCCCCTCCAGCCGCACATCATGTATCCCACTGACGCGCAATGACAGCTACGGCCCCGAGTTCCTGCACCACACCTTCACCTACCACCTCACCCGCACCGACCACCGGCACAACTTCTCTCCCTACAGTACAATCCTGTATCTCTCCTCCTCGCCGGCCGGCGCCTCGGTCCTCAAACTCCCACTGCCGCTCTCCCGCCTCGCCTTCCTCCCGCAGCTCTTCCTGTCCGCCTTTGCCATCCCTCTCGCCTTCGCCAAGCGCGATCTGCCCGCGACGATGCTCGCTCAGACCTTCGCCTTCGTGACCTGGAACAAGGTCTGCACGAGCCAGTACTTCCTGTGGTACCTGGTGTTTCTGCCATTCTACTTACCGCGCAGCTCGCTGCTGGATAAGCCGTGGCTGGGTATCGCCGCGGGGTTTGCGTGGGCCGGTGCACAGGGGTTGTGGTTGCAGCAAGCCTATGAGCTGGAGTTTCTCGGTAAAAGTACCTTTATACCGGGCCTGTGGATCTCGAGTCTACTGTTCTTTCTGGTCAACACAGCTATTTTGTGCGTGATAGTGCGAGATATTGGGACGCGTGGAGACGCTACTCGCTTGGTCACTGTAGATGTACAAACTGAGAAAAGCTAGTAGAAGGCTGGTAGATGGCCAGAAGTCAATTTTATCTAATCCGTCCATCCAGTTTCGTCAAAGATCAGAATATGCAATGCCGCTATGGGACAGATCAGCAACACCGATGCGGGGGATATCTTGAAATTGCAGCTCGCCAAACTCCGTCGCACAATTGCTTGCAAATTACCCGTCCTGCTGCCCGTCAAAGACGCCTTGCATTTTCGATGCTTGCTGATGAGCTGAGAAATGTCAGACCCGGCCCGACGCCTATGCAAGCAACAAACGCTATCGTCCGCCATGGCTCGGCTAAGAAAACAAGCACATGGGACTGTAATCATCAATGCTGGCTCGCCAACCGAGCGTAGCTGCTAAGGCGGATAACTAGTGGCTGACCACGCGCGGTGTTCGGAAGCGGGGTGGAGTCTTCTCGGGGCAAATCCAACTCCTCATACAGGTCCAGATATTGTATCGCAGGTCTTGCTGCGCCAAGAGCCGCCTCGATGTCGGGACTCCAGAGGCCGAAACAGTCATTCTCGTGGAGGTAAAAGTAAGGGTTGAGAAGGGGATATGGCGAGTCTGTGGAAAGTTAGCACGAGCTTTGACAATTTTAACAAGACCTCATACCCAGATCAATGAAACGGATGTGCAAATCCTTCAATTGCTTCAGCTTGCCTAGAGAGTGTGCAGCTGCAATCACAATCGCCTCGAAGCTCTTGATGAAAGCCCAATTCGTGATACCCGCTGCTGACGCCCAAGGGTTCATTGCTCGACAGCTATTCTTCACTACAATGTCCATTGATTTGAGCTTAGGGATGTCGTCGGCCTTGTCCGCAGCCTCCGCAAGCTGAGTGAAAAATCGTGGACAAATCCGGCCTGTGTAAGTGAGCCTCTCAAGGGCCAGGGCAGTACTCGCGAGTGTAAGACATAGATGAGAATCAGGGTAGACTTTATTCCACATATGTGGGGAGGCTGGATCCTTGGTGTAGAACCCCTCCAACGAAAGATTGAGATGTGTGAGTTTCAGTGGCATGGAAGGAAGAAGACGAGCGACGGCTATGGTTCACGTAAACATAAGTCGACAAGGGCGGTGGGAGGAATACAGCTTACTCAGATAAGCTCCGGCTTTGGGGGCAGAGTAAGAGCAGTGCCATTCTCGCACGTTAGGCAAGGCCTTTGCCAGGACTTGGAAGTCGGCGTCTTCGCGAATGATGTTCCATGTACCTTTAAGGACGAGAGTGCGAACGCTCTTAATCACCCGCAGTTCTGGTATATCGGGACCTTCCCTGGAATAGGTCATCTTTGTCGATTTTCTACAGTGTCCGCCTTCCAGCGTGAGAATGCAAGCCGCCGGGAATAGATATTCCAGCGAACTGAAAAGCTCCACGAGCGTCACATTGTCAGAAGCCTGCTGGTAATCGGTCCCCCTACTGTAGGCATGCAAAGCCTCCGGACCACCAAAGTTCAGTGATGGGCGCTGCAAGTTCGGTTTTCGTTCCCAGACCGGAATCCAGAATTCAATATGTTTGACAAATTGTCGTAGCCTCATATGGTCTGTGAACCATACTTCCGCCCATATCAGTTCGTGTACGGTTGCTTTGACTTTGACTAAAACGTGTACTGTAAGCATCCCAACTCCTGTCATGTACACTGGCAGACCTACCATGCCTGTAGAGCCTCTCTTGTACGAGTTCTCTCCATGCCCGACATACAAAAGCCAGGTTCGACAACTGTTTCCTTCTCGGATGTCGTAATAGCGTGCTCCAACCACGCACCGCAGCGATGTGAGCGCTGGCCTCGGAGGAGACAGGACAGCGAACGCCGAACAGGTGATCAATTATGACATCATGTATCTCGAGCGGAAGATCTGTGAGTCGGATGCGAGAGCTTTGGGAATTTTTGGCAGGCAGTTCTGATGGTGTGACGACTTTCGGAGTGCGCTCAGTTACTGGCTGCGGTAAAGGCTGCTCAAGCTGAGATGTTGTTTGTGTGACAGAAGAAGGCTTGGACAACTGGCTGAGGGATGGGGAACGAAGGATGATCGGTAGTGGCCTTGTCTCCAGGGAAGGCTCGCTGGCGCCGAGATCGACCAGCATGCTGGGCGACGTGTTGCTGAAAATCAGGACAGTTTTGATGACAGAGTATGGAAGTGAGTAAAGAATCAACCAGCGTCGACGTGCATGGCATCCGTGACGCTCATAAGAGGTCGACGAATAGAGGCTGCAGCCTCGTCGGGCGTTGGAGGAGGGAGAATAATGACGCCGAATCTGAGTGTGCGACAGAGAAGGTGTTATCGCGATCTAAGCTTTCGCGATAATGGTGTGCTGCCACTTGGCGGAACAAACTCGCAAAGATTGAGCTGGGCCGACTTAAGCAGTGCATACCCTCACGGCACCTTAATCGTTCGCACTTATCTTACTCACCTTGCGATGCCTTTTTCAAGGTAGATATCCGAAGGAAACACGACATGCAAGGGAGTCTAATGCGCAGAAAGACCAGAGGCAGGCCAAGGGGAGAAGGTTATAATTATCCCCATACGCTGGATGGTTGAGTGCCTGCAGATGCAGGGATGCGGCTGCCTTAATCGCAGCAATGAAATCGTCCTACGAGATCCTTACCTTACTCCCGGCAGGCTGCAGTTTGCCTGGATTTAGTCACGTCGCCTTGCTCTTTTATCCTAAGACCTAGCTTTGCCTGCGTATTCTGATGGAGCTTCCTATATCACCAAAGAATATCTCCCATCATGGTTTGGCAGGTCTTCCTAAACGCGAGAGGACGAACACTGCGCCAATAGGATTAAAAGCATATATATTTGGACCCTTTGTGGACAAATCCATCCATCCTACATTGACAAGTCCTAATGTGTGCCACCACTGTTCGAAGGAGAGGAAAGGCCGACCAATGCTTGAACAGAAGTGAACAATCTACCCGCTCTACCTTATATTTCGGACCCTGCTCAAAATGAATGTCCACGGATGAGACCAGATATTTGGGTGCCCGGAATTCCTCTTCCACCTCCAGATGACGAGAGCTAGGGCAGTTAATATGCTGGTTCCACCGAATATGAGACCCCTCAATAGAAGCTTGCCTTGCCTCTGTGCAGCTGCTTCCACTTCGGAGTACCTCATATTGCTAAAGCTGACTCGCGCATACTGTGTCGCCCAACCCAGTTGGGGAATCCACACGCTCAATGTTTCTTCGATTCGCTTCCTGGCCTTGTAGATCGGAGAGACGACAGAGGAACGCATCTCGATGTAGTTCTTCAGAGCCAAATCATTGATCGCATAAGCGTCCGGCGTGCGTTGCGTGGTATATTCCTCCAGCGCTCGAGCCCTCGCTCCGGTTTCCTCTTCGCGGCTCCCTGCCGCGTTCATATGCTTGTCCAGGATATCGAATAAGACTCTAACGTCCTCGAGCCCTGCGTTCATGCCTTGGCCGTAAAAGGGCACCATCGCGTGTGCAGCGTCTCCAACAATAACAACACTGGAATTATAATGGTAAGGTGTACATTTTATGCTGATGAGAGGAAGATGTGGGTTGTCTCGAAACTGTTGTTCGAGAGCAACTGGTGGGATTAAATCAGGTGTCACTCCTGGAAAATGCTCCTCAAAAAAGGGGACCAGCTTGTCTGGCTCCCTTTCCAACTCCGAAAATCGAGAAGCTGGTAAGAATAATGTGCACGTGAAAGAGCCATCGATACTTGGTATTGCAATAAACATAAAGCTTCCTCCGGGCCAGATGTGAAGATGGTTAGGTGATATGCGGAAGCGTTTCTCCTCCGAGGATGATAAAGACTCGATGTGAAACTCGCACCAGAGGGTATCGATATATTCCTGCTGATAGAACATTCGAGCATACTTCATTAGATGGAACCTTGTTGCTGAATGAGCACCGTCTGCTCCGATTAGAAGATCGAAGTCCACCGATATCTCCGGGGCCCGTCTCTCTTCTCTCTCTTCTGTACTCTCCGGCGGTTGTATATCGGGAGCCACCTTCCGCTTCCCGCGCTTCTCAAACCATGCCACTTTTCTGTTGAAATCGGCCCCGGTAAGCTTATGGTTGAACAAGATCTTCACGTTCGGCATGTGGTCGAGTTCATCCAGAAGACGTTTGTTGAGACCTGCTCTGTCAATAGCACGTTGGAACTGAGGTATAATCAGCATGGGTAGTAGATGCTAAGGCCTGAAGAGTTTCATACACGCCCATGAATATCATACAGCTGTGACTGCTCAAAGACCTTCCCATCAGCCCGACGACCATGGATCATGCGGCCATGCATGGGGATGGTCTCTTTCAGAACGCTGTCAAGAAGCCCAGGTTGGCCGGAATTACTCATAGCATTGATCCCACGCTCAGACAGCGCCAGGTTGATGGACTTCGTGAAATTTAATGGCGTGGTTGACGGATCTCGGAGGTCTTCGGTGTGTTAGTGGCCAACTTGAGATTCTAATATATATTTCGCAATGAAATTATAGCAATACGAAAATGATCAGAATCGAAATATATTAGAGCGTGGACATCTGGCTCAGCGACTGACCATTACAGGTTCAGAACTTGTGCCCATCACGCAACACAAATATCTGAAAGGTGATACTGATATTTGGAAACCAAATCTTGTAGCCAACAAAATCAAATTACTTGGATAAAAGAAGCGCCAATGCATCGGCTATATGAACGGGCAAGCTTTTTTCAGACTATAGGAAAGGGATATATTGAGGAGCGACGACGATCTACTGCATTTATCACTTACCATCTCGCAGTTCGTATACTTCGACTTCATGGCCCCGGTTAGCGGCATACAGGGCTGCTAGAGCTCCGACAGGGCCGGCACCGACTACCACTGTCTTTTGGCCCTTGCCTGAAGGGTCTGTCATGCTGAAATGCTATATTTGAGGACCAGCCATATATAAGGATTTGTAGCAGTATGCTTAGAAGCCGCGAAAAAAGCGTCTGACATCGACAAGCCACTCCGTGTCCGGAGCGGCAGCTCCATGACAAAGGGCCTGGAGGGATCCATCGAGCCAAGAGCCATCCTCTAGCCATCCCGCAGTCAGCGAAGCTAAGATAAGATTGCCGACCTTGATCAGCATCGCGCAGCCGACATTCGGTGTCTAAATTTTGCCGTTGCACAGACACCAAATACGGCCCGGTAGGAGAACAGTACCGTATCCCCAGCAGTCTCAAGCAACACTCCGCCGCCCGAGCCTGCCTCAATCGACTCCTGTCTTTGTCGACCTCGTTAATCCTGCTGGATCGCGGACACACTACCTTGTTGTTCCCACGCACGGGTATATCCGGCCCTCTTCTTCCATTCGTCCTTTTCTCGACTTCGCCGCTCGTGTGCCGAACTTTTGCCCCGAGCAGCAAAGCCGGTGGCTGAAGCTGCGATTCTTGCCAACAACCCCTCATTTCACAGATTTGCATGATGGCTGCAGAAACAGAGGCGAAGCGGAAGTGCATTGGTGTTGATTGCCCAAACGATGCCGGGGCTCTACAATGTCCAACGTGTCTTAAGGCGGGCGTGAGCAGCTATTTCTGCTCCCAAGACTGCTTCAAGAGGAGCTGGGTATGCACCCCGCTCGAATGCGCGTGTTGTCCCTGGAGCTAACAGATACATATAGGGTGAGCACAAGGCTATGCACAAGAGTAACTCCTTCCGCAATCTTTTACCACCCAAGATCGTTTCTAAACCCGACCCAGCGACTGGCCATTATAATCCTTTCCCAACCTATCCCTTCACCGGCTCCTTGAGACCTGTATATCCATTGTCGCCTGGGCGTCAGGTGCCCAAATCAATACAACATCCGGACTATGCGGAGACTGGCATCCCACGCTCGGAACAGATCTTCGTTGGTAGAAACAAAATTACTATCCTCGATAAAAAGCAACAAGATGCCATGAGGAAAGTTTGCCGCTTGGCAAGGGAGGTGTTGGATATTGCGGCAGCGGCGGTACGGCCAGGCATTACGACTGATTATATTGACGAGATTGTACACAAGGCATGTGTGGAGCGAAATGTGAGTAGATCTGCCCCAACCAAAGGAGGGCGCTTTGTCGCGTGCAATCTGTGCGACCAAACACTAGCTCTCTGCTATGATCGTGCGTACTGACTGATTACCTAGTCATATCCATCCCCTCTCAATTACTGCCACTTTCCAAAATCTGTCTGTACCTCGATAAATGAAGTCATCTGTCATGGGATCCCAGATCAGCGAGTTCTTCAGGATGGCGATATTCTCAATATAGACGTCACTCTTTACCATGGCGGCTTCCATGGTGATCTCAACGAAACATATTACGTTGGAGACAAAGCAAAGGCCGACCCAGATTCCGTTCGGGTAGTAGAGGCCGCCCGTGATTGCCTTACAGAGTCAATCAAACTAGTGAAGCCTGGCATGCTATTCAGGGATCCGGGTACGGTGATAGAGAAGCTGGCCAAGGGCAGGAATTGTAGCGTGGTCAAGTCTTACTGTGGGCATGGAATCAACCAGCTATTCCATTGTGCGCCGAATGTCCCTCATTATGCCAAGAACAAAGCCGTTGGGACCGCAAAAGAGGGGATGTGTTTTACAATTGAGCCCATGATAAGCCTGGGAACGCATAAAGATAAAACCTGGCCGGACGACTGGACTAGTGTCACTGCTGACGGGTTAAGAACAGCTCAATTCGGTATTTTAACCCCCAGAAAACTCTCCATGATCTCTCACTAACATGAATCCAGAACACACCCTCCTAGTGACGGCGGATGGAGTAGAGGTCCTAACAGCAAGGAAAGCAGATTCCCCTGGTGGACCGGTGGAACTGCCGGTCGCTTCTTCAGAAAAGAACGGGGCAGCCGAGTCAGACACAGCAAAGACAAGTGTAAATGGCGTGAACGGACAATGATGGAATATCGAAGTGGTGTTTTCGAATTTCAGCATGGTCCTCTGTTGTTTCTCCTCATTGCGCATATCGTGTCAGCATTGCGACAGGGTCAAGAGGCGTTTTTTGAGGGGTTTTTGGAACGATATTAACAGTGGATGCAGCATAAGGAAGATTTCATTTTGTTTCCGCATATATCAAGTTTAAATGCAGATATTCAACGGCCTGTATGATGTGCCCGTGTGTTGATGAGTATAAGTACTGCCTGCCAGGAAGAAAGCATATGTGCGCGTCTAAGGAACAGTGGGACACACCGGTCATTTTTATTCTAGGAATAGAATGATCTCCTTTCATCATTGTAGACTGCCTTGGAAATCTCTACGGGTGAGAGATGGGTGTGTGAAGGAGGTTATGCTTCATCAGATAAGGGACTCGCTTGGCCGATCTGCATGGTGGGCTTCTTCACTGTTCTGCTCAGCGTCTGCGTCTGCCTGCCAAGCCCATCTGGCAAGCTTCGACCCTTCGACGTCAACGCTTCCCAGCCACACCAAGCGACGTCCTCCCAACTCTGCTTCTGCTGGAACCATCATAGCTAATTACGGATTGCATTATCTCTTCTCCGTTGGGATCGACGATCTGTCCACGGTGTATTAATTCTCCCGGTACCCTCTCGACCTTCGTAGTCGCACCACTTCAACAGCACACCGGATTCACCGTCGCGGTCACGAGTGCGCTTTTACAAAGCTTGCAAGAGCTGCGCAATTCTTGAAAGGAGGACCATAAGTTTCTCGCGCATCTAAGGCACTAGCCAATCTACGTATCCAACTCGCCATCATGTCGGGTGAAGCATGGCTTTACCTCTTAGCGGTATTGATAAACGCCGTGAACCTGTTCTTGCAGGTCTTTTTCACCATCATGTACAGCGATTTGGAATGGTAAGCTTCGCTGGACACAGGACCTCTCTATCATGCGACCTTGGTAGCTAACACATCTTCGCCCCAGTGACTACATCAATCCCATCGATCTCTGCAACAGACTGAACACATACATCATCCCCGAAGCTGTCGTACATGGATGCTTAACTTTCCTCTTCCTGATTAACGGATACTGGATCGCGCTGTTACTGAACCTGCCACTTCTGGCTTTCAACGCTAAGAAGTATGGCAACCGCCTCTCTCCAACCGACCGACCTGTACTTCGTATTCTTGCTGACCTCGATCTGCAGGATTCTTGACAATCAACATCTACTCGATGCTACCGAAATCTTCCGCAAACTCAATGTTCATAAGAAGGTGTGTTGCATACTCCTTGGGCTACCATGCCGCAACGCGTGCAATTACTCATCTTCGGCAGGAATCCTTCATAAAATTGGGCTTCCATCTGGTCATGTTCTTCTTCTACCTTTACAGCATGATCGTTGCGCTGATACGGGATGAATCGCATTGACTAAAAGAAGAAACACGAAAGACCATGCGATATGGAGGCTACTATTAATTGCCCGCGCAGGAGGACTTCAGTCGCTGGTTGCTATTAAACTGAATAGGAAATTCTGGTTACGCATGCGGAGTCTTAGTCACCGGAAACCGAAGGGGACGAAGGATCAAGAGATGCTACTGGTGTGGTAGGAGCTTTGTATTACAGCCGTGGGGCTGGAAGTCGTGGTAACAGTGGGGTTCATTCCCCGGAAGATGGAATGGTTGGTTGTACGTCCGGATAAGGCCACCGCCGGGCACATTTTGAAGGCAACTTCTGCTTGTAGTCATATGATTTAGGAATATTGAGCGAGGTCTTAAACTTTTCACTTTTTCAAATTTTGCGCACAAACATCATCTCGGGGCATGTATCATGTAGACTTTACTGAGATACCTTATCGTGCTGCCTGGCATGTGGGTGAGCCTCTCGCTTCTCTCAGCTGTTGCACCAAAAAGGAGAGCTATCAGCACGTGATTCACGGTTATCGGCTAACCTCCAGCACCAAATATCGAGACAGGTCTACGGAGTATTGCACACTTAAACCAGCTGGCACGGATTAAAGAGCTATTGCGCCACAGTCATCATGGCGTCTCGCCTTGGGATTGCCTATGACTCCAGTGATGAGGAGACATCGGCAATGGCTGCTAAGCCAGAAAATACCACAAGTGCAACCCAAATAGTTGCGGCGCCAGATGTCTCGCTGGATGTTCGTCTCACACCTATCGCGCTGTTGGTTATGTGCTGACGCCTCACAGGATCCGATGAAGATGCAAATGACATTAGCTAAACCCAGTGATACGACCATAGCCTATAACATGACCTATGACGACCTATCTCGGCCGAATCAGGGTCCTGTGAACCCTTTCAGATCTGCCAATGGCAACACGCTAAAGCGCAAGAATGTGCTGACCGGACATGCTGAGGAGGTCTCCTTGAGCGAGGCGACTTTTAATGCACAGCACAAGACTTTCCAGAGCTTGGGATATACACGGAACCCCACTGGAGAAGGTTATATCGGCGACCTAAATAGTGTGCAGAAGTATGGCGGAAGAGACATTGTCCAGATGAGGCCCACCAAGGAGCAGAGCGAGACTTTGCGGAGAAAGAGACAGAAAAAGGGCGATCCCTCTATAGTTGATGGCGAAGGGGCGTACAAAGGACCGTGGGCTCGATATCAGGAGGATGAACTTTATGAGGAGGGTCCTGCGGATGAATTGGCGAGTGATGAAGAATGGGAAGAGGAGGAGGTCCCTGCTGTGGTGGCCCCACCTATCGACAAAGCTGCGACCGACTACCAGGACAGTAATGTCAATGGAGCAGAGACCTCGGAGTTCCATGGGAGTGAGCAATTCGATTACCAAGGTCGAACATATATGCATGTTCCTCAAGATCTCGACGTCGACCTCCAGAAGGAGCCAGGGAGCGTCAAAAACTATGTACCAAAAAAGCTCATCCACACATGGAAGGCACACAGCAAACCTGTCACAGCAATCCGTTTCTTTCCACTTTCTGGACATCTTATGCTATCTTCCTCCGCCGACTCAAAAATCAAACTCTGGGATGTCTATCATTCTAGAGAACTGCTGCGCTCCTTTTCTGGCCATACCAAAGCTGTGACGGATATTACATTCAACAATTCTGGTTCACAATTCCTCTCTGCCTCTTATGACCGTCAGATGAAACTCTGGGATACCGAATACGGTAAATGCATCACACGGATGAGCACAGGCAAAATCCCGCATGTCATACGGTTTAATCCAGATCCTGCGCTGAATCACGAATTCTTGGCTGGTATGTCGGACAAGAAGATTGTCCAGTTTGACACTAGGTCAGGAGAGTTGGTCCAAGAATATGATCATCATCTGGGACCTGTGAACACGATCACATTCGTGGATCAGAATCGTCGTTTTATCACAACATCGGATGACAAATCCCTCCGTGCTTGGGAGTACAAGATTCCGGTACCGATCAAGTTCATTGCGGAACCGTACATGTACTCCATGGTGCGAAGTTCTCCCCATCCATCCGGCAAATATGTTGCTTTCCAGTCTGCAGACAACCAGATTGTGGTCTATGCTTCCACAGATCGATTCAGGCAAAATCGGAAGAAGAGTTTCAGGGGTCACAACAATGCTGGCTACGCCATTGATGTCAGCATCTCCCCTGACGGACAGTTCGTTATGAGTGGTGACAGTGGGGGTTACGTCTGCTTCTGGGATTGGAAGACATGCAAGATGTGGCACAAGATGGTTGCGAGTGATGGGGCGGTTACATGCACACAATGGCATCCTCAGGAGACAAGCAAGGTTGTCACTGCGGGGTTGGATGGTCTTATCAAATATTGGGATTGAATGTTCTCGCCTGATTACAGCATGATACCATGACAATGGAGTCCATTCGAATAAATCGAGTCTGGAAGAAACCTGTCGCTATGTTATTACCAAAGAAGTGATGTTTCCCAGTGATCTGCCAACGACAATGCGTCTGACATCCTCGACAGAGCGGAATCCAACGGAAAGCCATCGGATCGCGTCATTGGTCACGTCCATCTAGAGCGACAGGCCACGATGTCGCCCAAAAGGATATATTGCACCTTCTTTTGACGAACATCTTTCCATCTGCCTCTTTACTCCTCCATCCCTACAGAAAGTATTTCCAATCTCTGACCCAGTCCCATTACCTCTACCCCTTAACACTCCTACCGGCCTGCTCAAGGGGCGTCTTGCTTGAACGTTACTCCACATGTCGACTATCTACCTTGGAAGCTGGGAGGACGAACCATACGGGAATGTCTTGGTGGTGCCCATGACACCTCCAGAGGCTGAAACTGCCGAACCCCGGGTCAAGGTGAGTAAGGCCCCAACGGTGGTGAGATCACATCTCTCCTAACATGGAGCCAGCTCCAGTATCGCATTGCCCGGCTCCTACAGAGCACTGCGGACCTGCTGGATGTTGACTGGGCCGCCTTCTTTGACGCCTTCCGCGCATCTCCGAACAACATCCCATTCAACTTTACTTTAGTCTTCGGGGCTCAGTTGGAGGTTATGAGCAATATGGACGATCTGGTGGTGTTCCTCATGGCTAATCCCGATCTCATCGATCTTGCCGAGACGATGGCAAAGGAGGTGCTCAACTACTGCTACCTCGGGCCGGATAACGATGAACAATTTCGTGCCATTCAGGCTGTTACAGCCAAGACGCTGGGGGAGTTCGACTATGGGGACAGGACCCTAAACATCTGGTTTCACGCATGGGGTCCTGAACAATTCATCGAAATCGCCCGTGAAAAATTTCCCGAGTTCGAGCGTCATGCCCTCGTATTGAGAACATTGGTCAGGAGGATTGGCGGCGTCTACTGGCGGCCGCTAGTTAGTAAGTCACATCCTCGCTCGTGCTTGAGTAGTATTCGGCTTTGACTGTCGATCCTTAAATTTCTGTGCTGACGGTTGTCATGACTGCCTCAGACCCCTATTACGATCCCGAGGATGATTGGGATATGCCCCTCTATGCATGAGGGCATAACGGATACTTCTCAGTGGGCGGTCAAGGATAGCGCGGTCTGTTCATGTTCTTCGATGTCAATTTGATGTTCCCTCAAAGTTAGGCGGCGGAGAATACATCACGGCAAGACTCTACCACTGCATACCACTCTTCGAGTGCGCAAGTCCGCAGCTACTAGCAGACATGGTGGCTTTTTTCTTGTGCAGAGAGAGGAGAGGAAGTGCATTTCTTTTGTTCCTTTTCCATTTGAGGCGGTCGTGGTCGTGTTCTCACCAGACAGTGGAAGACCTCATTGACGTCTCATCGAACTCGTTCCGCCTCTAGCGTTTGACGTCAGAATTCCGCGGGCGTTCTTCGTCTTTCTGGATTGCCTCTGGGCCTTTACTTGTTTCTGTTTACTCTGCACCACAATAGGCGGTAGCTAGGAAGAAAATGCATTCATTGATGCCATTGCTGCCGTTGACCATTCAGTCGATGCGCCCGTTCCCTCGAAGCCCTCCAAGATCCGTGCCTTGGTCGGAATATCATGCGTGCTGATCAACGTTGTCCAGCCAGTAGCGTGCCACATGACTTTTCAGGGATCTAGGATAGAGCACTACGTGTAATGAGACAGACTTGAATAGGTGCGATACTTTTGTTGCAATGTAGCTAGAATTACGAGTAGCGTTCATTATGCCTCGGTGCCACAAGTTCTCAGAAGCCTAGTCAGAAGCTCGCCATCTCGATCCAGGCGCCCACAAACCCCAGTCTTCGGCCCTCATCACTCTTCATGACGCGCTCGAACTCCTCCCAGCTCAGCCGACCCGGCCCGCCTCGCTCCTTGATCTCTCGATCAGCCCGCTCTAGTGTCAATAGCCGCTCAAGACGCTTGCGGCTCGGCGGTGCTGGTTCGCTCGATGCCAATGGGATCGAAGCGGACGGTGGTGAGATATCTTCGGTAGAGTTTGGGCGGTTCTGTGGAAGGGTTGGGTCGGGTCTTTCATCGGATTGAGCCGCACTAGCAGCCGCGAGCATGCTGCTGGTCAGTTGAGCTGGAGAAGCGACGCTGTAGCCAGCCTCGCGCAGGAGATCATCCAGCGGTCGCTGAAGGATGGACGGATCCAGAACGGAAGAACTAGGCGTGGTGTAATCGTCACGAGAGAAAGCTTCACGCGGCGTAGAGGTCGCGACCGGCTCAAAGTCACCGTCCATATCCAGCGACGGGTCTGGGAGAGCGCCGGAAGCCATCGGCGAACCTCGCGAGGAACCAGAAGTCTGCAGACTCTGTAAATTCTCCCTCTCCTTCTGCTTTTCCTTCCCTTTCCCATTAACACTGGAAGAAGTCTTCTCGAAGTCCGCGATTTGAGCTCTCCACCTCCTTCGTTCGGCCCTGGTCTGTTGCACTTCCAGTGCGAGGTCTTCCTTCCATTTGAACAACAAATCTAGCATTTCGTTCAGACCATGTTGGGTTACCTGATACAGTATCTCCTTGCCAACATCCCGTTCAGCTTCCGGAATCTCGTAACCACCCCATCTTTCCCCAAATGGGATACTGCGAAATGAAGTCGAGGGATTCGAGCGTGTATCAAAGTCGATATCTGTTGGCTCGTCCTCGAAACGAACCTTGGACGAAGACCGAGAGCGATGTGTAGGCGAAATGGCTGGTAGAGCATCTTCATCGTCAAAGCTGCCAGTCTTCGGTTTCTTTCCTTCTTCTTCTCCTTTTTCTTCCTCCTCGTCTATACTACCATCAAAGCCTTCGTCCTCAAAATGTTCCGGCGCGACAGCTCCATCTTCTTCATCGAGATAAAATTGCCTCCGTCGCCACCGCTCCTGTAGAGCCGCTTGACGCACCTCTTCTCGTCTCCTAGCTTCTTCAGCTGCTATACGCTTACGTGCTGCTTCGTTGACCTTTCGCCTGTCTTCCCGATCTTGAATATCTTCGACAGCCATGTATCCTCCCAGTGCTTCTTCTACGTCTTCAATTGTGACATAGCTAGGCGGCCATTGATCGTCTCCGGTTGGATCTTCATTCGAGTCGCCACCCGTGCCCTGGCCGTCCACAACAAGAGTCCAGGGAGCTTCTGCCAGCTCAACGAGCTGCTGCACAGCAGAATCAACGTCTGCATCAGTATCGATTGTCAAGGCATTGTCCCATGCACTCGTGTTCGGTCGAAGGCTAGTCGATGGAGCCGGGAATGCATCTCTTTCCGCAGCGTCTGCTACTGGCTTATTCCTATCTCCAGTATCTTCAGAGCTCTCCCTCACGACACCTCCATTGTCAACGATTTCCATATCGCCCGTTTCATCAATGCGTTTCCCTTCTCCAGTCCTAGATTCTTCGCCCAGCGGTATCGCACCGCTGAAGGCTGAGCTGATGGGTTGGCTCCCCAGCACAACATCACGAGCTGCGCCGCCTTCAATCACATCATCTTCCAGTCCCGATACCATGTCCCTGGTTAACTCTTTACTTAACGCATAGAAAGCCCTGAAAATTCGTAGGAAATCTTTCCGGTCGATGAATCCGTCGCCATCAATATCGTAACCCTGAAATACACGTCTGAGGTCCTCGTCCTTGCCCCTATCCTTCCGTAGACATGCCAACCCTTTTAAAAACTCCTCGAATCCGATAAGCCCATCGCTATTGGTATCATAGAAAGCAAACATGCGGTCGTAAAGAAGATTTGGTGGGGGAGTACGGATGGCAGTATTCGGAACGAAGCATTTGTCGAAGGTGCGTCTATCGATTGCCATTTTAAGATCGTTTGGGTCCTCGATCCATTCAGTTGCAGCGAGACATCGAAATTGTTCGTACAGGGCTTCCACTTCCGACATGTCAAAGCTGGTTTCCCGTACGAGCCTCTTGCTCAAGGCTTGCGAAAGACTTTGCGGCAATGCTTGAGGTTTACCAGGATACCACACAGGCTGAGCTTGCCGTGGGTTTCCTAAGAAAGGCGCCGGAATCCTTACTTTGTAAAACAGGTGAGTCTTAGGATGTACCTGCATGGCCTCGCAATTCTCGCAAAGGTCAAAATCGATACAGTTCGAGCACCGGTACCTGATTCCTCTGATAGGGATAGCACCGCACGAATTGCAGGTCACGCCTCGGTGTATATAACCTTCCCTCTTGGCCTGCTCTTCGGCGATATGGTAGAGCAAGCTCAAGAGATTCTGGCCTTCCTTTGAAGAGCTTGCTTCTTCCGCTCCCCGCCATGAGAACTCGCTCCTTCCGTCCACCACTGTCTCCCTACCATCAAGTGCTTGCGTAGTATTGGCATCGCCGTCTACCACAGGCTGAGTATCCTGCTCGTCCTGAGGAGCAGTTCCGCCATACTCGTCTATATCTTCACCAGCGACCAAAGCATTGTATCTCAGAATAGCGTCTTCAATATCCCCTCTCTGGAAGCCAGAGGCCACCAGCTCATCAGTTAGCGGCCCGTACCTGGATAGCCTAGTGTTGCGCGTGAACAACGCCAGCAAGATATTGTCGAGCAGTTGGCCAACCAACTCATGATGCTCCGCCCTTGCTTGCTCAACAGATACCCCAAACTCTAATTGCACCGCACGAACGTCCGCATATCGTATCTGCAATGGGCGACGAATTTCTTGCCTCTCCGGCCCGAGCATAGTATAGGTGCCTAGATCATCGTGTCGTTGCTCCGACAGCACCGCCTGCGCCGTACGACCCGGCTCCTCCTGATCCAAGGGAGTGTGATAAGATTGGAGCGAGTAGAGAGGTGCTAGGATATACACCAACTCCTCAAGCTCAGCAGCGTGCCGGCGGCGGCCGCTCGAGCGATGAACAGCATTGCGGCGGCGGAGCGATTGCGAACGCTGGGTGAAAGAATAACTGGCCTGCGAATGGACATAATACACGCCCAGAGCCGCGGTCACGCCGGTAAGGAACAGTACTGCCGGCCGATAGCGGGCCAGGGTCGAGGAAGCTGACGCAGAGAATGACATTGAAGCCATGGCCATAGAGAGCTCGGCAGAAGTTGTATTAATTCCTATGTGCTCTTGCCCATGTTGGCGGACACGGGCCCTTTCACAGCGGCGTAACTAGGAGTCGCCTTTAATACAAAGCCCATCAAGTAACGACCGGAAGCAGGCCGGAGACGTTCATATTGCCAGAATTTGAGAAGTTGTGGTCTGTATCCTCGAAAGGCGCCGAGGGCCCTTCATCTTCATATGACGTTCGCTTAGGTTAGATAGAGAGTGTTTCAGGGACGACAAGAGGTGGGACCTCCGATCTCATTCACCCTCATACGATATCACTAAGGTAAGACTTACCTTGTCATCTCATCGGCAGCAAACCCATCAGAGATCTTGTTTCACTCATTGTTTGCTACCTTACAATGATTGTATGATATTAGTGAATGATCAGCTACCCCGCCCAAAGTCTCCCATTGTAGCAAACATGGAAGAATTGATATGATGTCCTCTTATATAAAGCACTGGTTTTACCGTAATTAACGAATGAATTTTTCTCATCTCCTTCCATGTTGCACACCTTGTATATATCGTTGTTTTAAAGCCCTCATTCATCTTGATCTCATATGTTTTCTATTACCCAGCCTCAATGATTGGCTCATATGGTCGGTCCATTCTCAACAGGCCTGATATATACACATAAATGCCATGGGAGGCTAACACGACCTATCTCCCTCTCCATACAATGGGTGTTCCACTGGGATAACCCAAGGGAAGGGTTTTGGGACCCTTTGGGAGTTCCTGCATTCTCAACAGGCCTGAGTCTACCGGAGCGGGGCCATCATCATGTGTGGTGTAACAAACCACCATGTGATTGAGCCTGATGACGAGAAACAGGCCAAACTATTGGCCGGAGACGGCGTACCAAATCCGAAGGTCAAAGACCCGGATGTTATCTACCCAAGTTCTCGAGACCTGGCCGAAACATACCAAAGTTTGGAGCAGGCCCTGGAGGATGCACGCACACAGCTGAATGAAGCTCCTGCAGCAGTCGCAAACGGCCTGACAACTCGTTGGATTATTCGCGTGGCGAGCGATACACCGCAACGCATAGTGCAACAGGAAAACTCTGCCTGGCGATACTAACCAGTCTGAAAGACCATCGTGTGATTGGCAAAGTACGTGCTTCATCTGGAAGGCGTCTTGGCCCCAGTGGCAATTTTCTGGACTGGGCTCTTCTCGATCTCAAGCCGGGCAGGTATATGGCGAACAGACCACCGCCTCGATCAACCATCACGCCAGATGTATTGCCTCCAAACGGCTTATATCCTTTCACGGAGACAGATGTAGTGGACAAATTCAGGGAAATTCATCCCGGAGAATGGGCTATCAAACGGGGAAGAACAACGGATGTCAAGACCGGGTTTCATCACCGCGTAGACCCCAGCATCCACTGGGGAGACGGCACAGTTTCCACGGAGATCGTTTTCATCTCTACGAGGAGTAATGGTAACAGGGGCATTCTGAAGGCCCATTTTGCCCAAAGGGAAGACTCCGGTTCCTTTGTGCTAAACCAGCGTGGCGAATTGGTGGGACTCCTCATTGGAGAGCTCGATGGCGGAGATGATTTCGGTTCTGGGTTAGGGACGCCCATTAAGGACGTCCAGAAGAAGATTGGAGGGACGATGGGATTGGATTACGTACTGAGAGAGTAGATAGCGGCTTTGTTTGTGGTTTTGTCCTGGTTTGGTTTATCACTACTATCTTGGATCGATATCCATACTGAGTAGCCTGATTTGAAGCTTGAAATGCTGTGACACTACCTGGCTTCTCTCTTCACGTCTGTGTCTATTTAGGATATGTCTCTGTTCGTATATTGGATCTTCACGTCTGTGTCTATTTAGGATATGTCTCTGTTCGTATATTGGAACCAATCAATTCATAAATCTAGTATAATCTGATCAATTGCCACGAGAAGGGGGCATAGAGGCTTGGGGATCTCCAGAGGGCAAAACTGACAGCTCCATTTATTCTGCAATTCTGCCACAAGGGTCTGGGATTAATACTCATATACAGGTCAACCCATAATGATGGCGGGTCCCATCTTCGAGATTCTGATTCGGGCCAAGGCCTACGGGATTTGAGCACAGCTTGTGAACTGCGACTTCTCACGCTTTTGGCACGATATCCGATACATTGATTCTCCATCCTCTCCGTTTTAACATATCTCCATGGCACATGTCGCTCCGCGTCAAATTCCCATCAAAACGCCGATCCACAATAGACCCAAGAACGCTGTCGAGGAGTTTTAACTAATCTCCTCCTGCTGGACGCAGAAACTAATATAGACCGAATCAGACCAACTCCGCTCGTCTCGGGAGACCGCTTGTAGTAATATGTTTGTTCGCACTTAAAGCAGTTTCTCGTGCCTTTCCACTTCCCCTGGTACTCCGTCGAGACCAATGTATCTCAACGCTCATATCCGATGTTCACCGAAGGTTACTTTCCCAGAGGCTCAGGCCACTGGACCTAGTACATTGGGTGAGAGCAGCTAGACGCCACGTAGTGCCTCAAGTCGAGACCTTCTGGCTGGCAGATCGCCTGGGCCCACAGCGGAGCACGATCGTGGATATTTTGATGCAGAATAGAGGGGAGTTCATAAGCCCAATCAGAGGCGATCACGCTCATCAAAGGGCCTAGAAGCTTTGTGGCATGACAGATGCAGGCTGGCACCCGGTCAATAAGTAGCCAACATTATGGGATCATTACCAGACTTACGGGACTGTTCAACATGCTTTGCCTCTTATTCCGCCCTTTCTTGATATGGCTCTTCAAAGCGCTCGAATCCAATGGTTTCAGAAGCTCAAAGCTGCATAGGAGTTCGCCAGATACTGACATAACAGCGCCCCAGTTATCGAATTCCCCGCAATACTGAAGATGATCATGTTAGTTTAAGAGACATCTGCGAAAGGATGTTGGGGCTCACATTTGGCGCGGAGAACACGGTGACCAGGATCCTATCATTGAAAAATTCATATCCATCTTCGACAACCATGTGCGCCCTGCACACTAGGTCAAAGTCGTGCCGCTGTAGAAAGTCCATTATAACCCTCTTTCCGAAGCAGTAGCTCACGCCTCTTTCATTGGACTCCCAATCCGCTTCCATATCCGCCGGGTCACTCCATAAGAGGTCGTTTAACAGACCATAATCCGGGACATCGGTCGGCCTAGCTATCTGCCGGATATCATCCATGTGTTCCAAGTTTGGCGAGAGCCCACCGTGCACGCAAAATATCTTGCCGGCCACGATAGAAGCAATCGGAAGACAATTGAAGGTATCGACAAAGGTCTTCCATATTTTGACGTTGCATCGTCTTTTGCACTCGTCGTAGAAACCGTATACGCGGGTGACGTTCGCACACTCATGGTTCCCGCGCAACAAGAAGAAATTCTCCGGGAATTTGAGCTTGTAGCACATTAACAACAGTATCGTCTCCAAGCTTTGCTTCCCGCGATCAACGTAATCGCCAAGGAAGAGATAGTTCGAATTAGGCGGGAACCCGCACATCTCAAAAAGTCTCAAGAGATCGGTATATTGCCCATGGACATCTCCAACAATCTTCACTGGGGGAGACAATTCGAGGAGAGCAGGCTGCGAGAGGAACACCTCTCGAGCAGCATGACAAATAGCAGTAATTTCGGCGTTCTTCAAGCATACAGCCTTTGTGACCTTGCCTGAGTATCCTGCATCTAGAAGCCTGCTAATCATTTCATCCAGATCGATCGAGCGGAGAGCACCTATACCCATACCCGGTGAGCTGGCCGTCGCATCGAAGGGGTCTTCTTGGAGTTGCGTCGGCGTCTCAGGCGCTCTGGGGTTGATCTGATTCTCTCTTTTGATCAGGATAGACTCCTTCGGCTCTTGCAGATGTGAAGGGTGCAGCGACCCAGTTGGGGGAGCATCAGAGACATGCTCTACCTCTCCAGAGTGCTGTGCCTTGTCTATATCTGAATGGCCATGTCCCAAAGACGCGGACTGAGATGGTGAAGGTGGTGGGTCCGGCAGATCAGTCGATGATCTGCTCGCGTTGATGTGATCAGGAGAATGCGCTGTGGAGCCAGAGTACGCTCGACTATGTCGGCTACTTGCAGAGCGTCCACTCGCAGTAGATCTAACTGAAGCTGCGTCGGATTTGTCACCATTACCTGCCTGCGGTGGGACGAGAGTTGAGGATGACGTTCTTGGGCTGTCCTTCGATGTACCAGGAATCTTGGACCTGATCGAGCCTCGGAATGAACGGGATGACTCTTTGGTGTCAGATTTGCTTATGGATGGGTACGCTTCTAGATTGTTGTCTGATGCCTGTCGATCAAGCGACGTGGAAGATGCGCTGGTCGGTGTCCTAGAGCCTTCACCGCTTTTCTTGGACGGTTGATTCCCCATCGTCAACCCTAGTTCTTGAGGCCCGCGCGGGGTTTCCCTTCGAGTATGACAATAAATCGGACCAGGTATTGAGCGACTTGGTATGTAGCTCTGTCGACCAGATATAGCTACGGCTGCCGGCAGTAGTCCGATCGCCCACAGGTACTTGAGCAGTGTTTATAACGAGTGACCGAGATTGATGGGATCTCCTAGTTAGGGAGGCTCGAAAAGCGTCGAGAGATAGCAAATAAAGCGTGCTTCTCCGAAGTTAGGCTCCGTGCCGAAAAGCCTGCCCTGAACTCCGCTTATCGGGTTATGCGCAGGCGTAGGAGAGCTGGGCGGCGGCGGTAGAGGGGACTCCAGGAGTGTCTCAGCCACGGTCGGAGACGGGAGAGGGGATGTTGTGACGTGAATGTAGAGCTGCGTCGCGCCGGACGCAGTTGAAGGGGCTTTTGTGAAACGGCAGGATGAAGGCTGTTGCACAGTATGTTAGAACGCCGCCGGAATAACAGAGCTGGACAGAGCGAAGATCACAGTCCAGCAAAGACTCGAGCTTCGTCGAGATGCAGGAATCGGAGAGCGCGGGCAGGGACAGAGGGCTGGTGGTGATATGACGGTGATGGAAAGCAGCTTGCAGAGATACAAACAAGGCGGCAGCCCCGTGAGCTAGGACCGACGTACCTTCGGCCAAGAGCGCCCCGTCGGAGGGGTCTTGAATGGGGTCTATCTTGCGCGACGAGATCGGGCTCAGGTGCTTCGTGGTACGCTGGCTATCTCAGGCAGAGCTGGTGGATGACTGGTAGAGATTATTATGAAGATTGGGGGAACTTCGTAAAGGTACAAAGCAATGTGAAGGTCGACGACAGCCCAGACACAGGGGCTTGGCGCGCAACCCAGCGAGAGCCAGCGTCACTGCCGCTTGCGCCGTTTTCCCGTTCACTCTATCAGTAGAAAAACTAATTCGGGCGGCCTTGCAATTCGCGGCGTTAACAACAGCAATTCTCCGAGCGAACGATTTAATTCCGATCCAATATGTATTTTCCCTTCCTAAGGTGGTGGAGGCTTCAGCACGACAATTATCACTCTGGACCCCTTCTACTCGTACAAGGACGGAATTAGACCAGACGGGAAGGGTACAAGCAATACGACAGCTGTTTCCACAAGCTCCACTGAAACCCAAACCATCCTCACAACCTGTGCAACAACAGGGTCCTCAACCCCACAGATGACGCTCGCTACCTGCGTTACCTTACCGTATATAAACTGGCTTGAGAGCCCACCATGCTTGGGGATCGTCAGGTCTCTCAAAAATAGCTTCCAGCCGACGGAATGCATCGCTATAGACCCTGCGCGTACCCATGCAATGAGTTGGTAAGGGTGCTGTAGACCTCTTGAGTGACCTTCTTACGAACTGTACCGTCCATGGCAATGTTCAAATTCATCGGCAATATAAGACAAGCACTACGCATTCAGAGAAGGGCCCTGGAGAAGTACTATTGTTATATTAGCAGGGCTGTTGCCCAAGTTGTTGAGATGTTATCTCTTCTCTAACATGCCTCAGTCCTATGCCTAGATTGGCTATGATTGGGTAGACGACCAGCATCTCCCGCGGTCTCAGAAGGCCCGGGACCGGTCACTGCCCTCCACGTTTACGGACTACAATCGGTCGTTCGAAGATGGAGACGCCTCGATCCGCCCACTGGTGGCCATTTCACCCAGTCCGCAAGACTTTCGTGCTCTCAAGCTCCTCAGAAATTACCAGAGGAGTCCAGTGCCGGATTGTAACTCTGGGTTGGACTTCCTCCCAAGCCCTCCTCTTTCCCGAAGCTCCCAGGGCCCCGCAGTCATGAGTTGTAAGTCCGAGAGCGGGCTACGCCTGCCGTATGATCTGCCCGTGAACCCTGGGGACTCTTTCCCGTGGTCTTAGCATCATATAAGCTCCACCTCCATCTTGAAATGAATCTCTTGGCTCCCAAAGGGCAGCTGTCACGACTTCTCCTCCAGCTCAATCTTGGTTATATATTGACCGGGCACAACGACGAGGCCCATGAATCGGCTGGTCATGCCCAGAGTGACCTTTGCTCCAGCAGTCAGCTGTCGTGTCCTTGCGGCCTCCTCAATGGCTGCCGCAGAAGGATGGCGATACTCGTAGGACTGGGCCAGTATGACATTTCGATCCTGGATCAGCTCTTAGTGACGGCTCGGTGGAGATCTGAACTGGGGTATATGCACCTTGTCCGTACATTTCATTTCCCCGACGAACATTCGAGTGTCAGTGGTATGGACCCGCAAGGTCTTCCCGATCAGTGCCTGCAGGAACGACACCGCTTGAGCATTCTCCATACTCTGTTAGAGGGATTGTCGTATGATCCGGCAAGGATCAGATCCCCACGGTTCCTGTAAAGGCTCGAGGATCCTCAAATATCCTGGTATTGTTGTTGCAGCTGCATCGGACGTGGCTTAGTCATGTGCGAAGCGTACGGGTTACGGTTAGCGAGGGCCGACTCTTCTGGTTTAGCCAGATAGTCATGTGACAAGATGGCCGATCACGAGCCAAACGAAGGCCAGCGCAGGGTCGGCGGGAAAGAGTGGAGACAGATCTTAGGATTGATTGTCTGCATATCAGAGGGCAAGGATTCTTTATACGGAGTCCACTAGCTACTGATACTCGTACTTCGTACAAAGAAGGCAGCTGCTACGGAGCCATGCACTGATTCAAGTTCAAAACCAAATACGAACGGCCTGTACCTGCATGATCGTCATCCTTAGCACGCTCATACTGTAATTGTTGCTGTCTTATGCATCCTCCCATCTCTTCTACTCCACAGTCTCCGACAGAGTGTTTGGTGGCGTCAATTTGACGAGCGAGTGATGCGACAGCTCTCGAAGGTGTGTGGAGCGTTGAAGAATATGCGTAACAATGCATGAGCTAAAAGGAAATAAGGGAAAGGCTGCGTGCCGTTTGGGTCGCTCTTTTCTGGCTTGTGATTGTGTGCTACCTGCCTATCAATTTCCTTGTTTTCCAGGGAGTACACCCTTCGTAGTAAGGTGGGCGGCGCGGAGTACGAGCTACCTTACCTTACAGATACGATTTGTGCGACAAAGATACTAATCAGCAACCGTACGTCATTACTCGGGGCTAGACTTGTTCCTCTTTCTGCTCCGTACCCATCTCAGCTGAGAAGGGACCACTACGAGGTTAAGGTAAGATTGGGCACAAAAACACCAGCAGATCTGTCGTCCATAGAATCTTTCCACTGTTAGGAAGAGGACTGAAACGCAATCTCCTGATTGGAAGAATGATCTTGCTCTTAACAACGCCTCTGAGAAGGAAGGATAACTAGGTGGATAGCATTCCCCTGACCTTCCCGCAAGGCAAGGTTGGCTGCGCACTAAGAGTGCCTTAAGGATAAATTATGGAGTACAGCACTGGGAAAGAAAGAGAGATGTACTGATAGTAATAATGATTGCATTATTGTGCCCGTGATCGTTTGTGGTCGACGGAAACAGATCGCTGCTTGTTCGTGTTGTTGCCTGCGTGGGGAAGCGCGCGCCGTAGCTGCAGGTGTTTCAAGCAGTTTTCGGCCTAGCGGATCGAGTTGGCTGGGTGAAAGACTGTGAGAGCAGGCTTGGCGAACCCTGCGCCTACGTCACCGAGTGCGACGTGAACCTGAACTGGAACCTGCGCCTGCGCCTGCACACAACACACACACACCACGCAGAACGGCAGAGCTACAAAAGTCCCTCGCCCTTTTCTCACCTCCCACTCCTTCTTCCCTTCCCACCACCACCAACACTATCATCTGCTCGACTCATCCGTCTGGCAACCATCATTAAGCTCTCTACTCCCATCAATCTTCTTTGATAATCCCACACAACCTCAAGAACGCCATTACACCGCATTCAAGATGCATCGCACGTACTCCATGCGCCAATCGCGCGCTCCTACAGCCTCGCAGATCCAGAACCCTCCACCTCCACCATCCTCCACCAAAGGTAACCGCCTTTTCGGCAAGAGCAATCTCGGTAAGTAATTATTCTCTGCTTTTCACTCAAAGTTCACTCTCCTGTCGTCGAACGAATGCTACGAAGAGGTCGAGCCCACTCGCGCTCCGCTTATGGCGTCACGACTTGTCTTCGGATGGTCTGGGCTTGGCGTGCGCCCGCACCGTCTCAGCAACGCCTGCCATTCCCTTTGGCTGTCGATGTTTGATTCGGATCGTGTCGGCGCGACCTCGTCCCTCTTCATGGCAATTGTCTTACTGGAGGAATAATTTTCCACTGGCTTGTTCGCGGGCAGGAAGAGCTACCGCCGCCGGATTGCGGACATGACAAAATTCCTCAAGCTAGTACTGACGTTTCACTGCTTTAGGCCATGCCTTCCGTCGCAACGCCGCCGGTGCCTTCGGCCCAGATCTGGCTAAAAAATTGTCCCAGCTCGTGAAGATGGAGAAGAATGTTATGCGCAGCATGGAGCTCGTCAGCAGAGAGCGTATGGAAGTTGCTGTAAGTGGCTAGACGTCATTATGTGCTGCTTGGAACGAACTAACGGCCTCTAGCAACAATTGTCCATCTGGGGTGAGGGCTGCGATGAAGATGTCTCTGATGTCACAGACAAGCTTGGTGTGTTGATCTACGAAATTGGCGAACTTGAGGATCAATTCGTCGACCGCTACGACCAATATCGCGTCACCATCAAGAGCATCCGCAACATCGAAGCATCCGTGCAACCCAGCAGGGACCGTACGTTTCCGCTGAACAACCATGTTTGTGGAATACTTAAAACTAATATTATCGCACAGGCAAGCAAAAGATAACGGACAAGATTGCGCAACTCAAGTACAAGGACCCCAACTCTCCCCAGATCGTCGTTCTGGAGCAGGAGCTCGTCCGTGCCGAAGCCGAATCACTCGTCGCTGAAGCCCAATTGTCGAACATCACGCGCGAGAAGATCAAGGCCGCGTTTACCTACCAATTCGATGCCCTCCAGGAACACTGCGAGAAGCTGGCTATCATTGCCGGATATGGCAAGCACCTTCTCGAACTGATCGATGACACCCCGGTCACTCCTGGCGAGACCCGCAACGCGTATGACGGATACGAGGCTAGCAAAGCGTAAGATTCCCCGTGCCTACAATCCGTTATCACTAGCTAACTTCCCGTAGCATCATCCAAGACTGCGAAGATGCTCTGACCAACTGGGTTGCTTCCAACGCGTCCGTGAAGCCTTCCTTGTCGACTCGTGCCCGCTCGCTCTCCCAACGTCGACAACAGTCCATCCGCCACTCGCGCGAGGGCGTCGACCTCTCGGGTCAAGATGCCTCGCTGAAGGACCGCGACTCTGGTCTGTGGGTGCCCGCTTCGGCTCACCAGAACCAGGACTACGTTGAGGATGAGGAGGAGGTCGAGGAAGAGGGCGCGCCAAATGGTACCCACGAGCGTGGTCGCGAGGAAGACCGCGAGGAGGCGACTGCTTGAATAACGGAGTAGAACAAGGTTGAAGAGGGCTGAGCGGGAGACTTCGGTCGTAACGTGACGCCACGGCTTGGGTTCAGTATTCCAGAGTTCCTTCGGCTCGTCTTATCTGCTTTCCGATACCAGCCATTTTGTGTTTGCCGGTCTGTTTTCCCTGTTGCGGTTGACGTTTGCCTGCCAAGGTGTTTGCACACTTAGGACTGAACGCTTGAAGGGGAGGTAATGGTGGGGAAGGTAATCGGGAGGATTGACGAGGAGGCGGCGACGCACAACGTCGCAGCAACAGGCGCGGATGGAGCTGGTTGCAGCTAGAAAAGGATTTCGGCGCTTTTTAAGTGTACTCTATGCGAGCATCGATGAGATGATACCTTCGATTCGAATGTTTTGATTTTCTCAATGAGAAGCAAAGATACAAGTAAGCACGGAATTCAATTGATTGATCCAAAGAAACGACCAAAGACAAAAAGTAATCACCGATACTTGCAAGCTAAAGTGAATGAAGAAGCCCAAACCCTTAGGACAAGACTGACTCCGTCAGCGAAACAGTAAACTCCCCATCCAGTACGGTAGCTAAAACCCAGGCGCGCCACCACCAATCATCTCAGACCCATCAGCCCCTGGCAACGTTCCCGCGCCCCGCGCCGATCCTAGCCAGCAGATCCTCCACAGCGCTAGCCCACCTGCCGACCTGCGCCTCAAGCGACAACCCGGCCGGGGCGCTACCCCTGACCAGCTCCCTCATCTTCTCGTCGTTCCAGCCACGCAGACCACGGCCTCCGCCATACACCAGCTTCGGCTTCACATCCACGTCTGCGCACACACGCATATCCTTCACCTCGGCAGTCACGTCCCAGACGACCTCGACCTTGGTCTTCTGGACTGGCAGGAGGATGCTTGTGCGCACGGCGAGCTTGTCGTCAGCTAGGATGACTGGGTCCGTGATGTGGCGCCTGTTCAGCGCCGCGACCTCGCCCGCCACGCGGCTGGCTAGTGTCCAGGACTCCGAGATGAATGAAAGCAGAGTATGGATTGAAGTCGTAGCCTGAGACAGGCATTGCAGATGGACGCGCATGATTTGCAGGAAGAAGCGTTTCTCGGTCGTGAGTGGCGTGGAGTCGATGTAGGTGAGGCTTATCGGGGCGTTGGCCGACGAGGCCTCATGGGTACTCTGCGGACTAGGCTGGAAGGAGGCTGTGTCGAAGAAGAGTTGCAATGTCTGCTGGTAGGTCATCGTCAGAGTGGAGCCCGCTGCGAACATGATGGTCCAGCCGTGGGTCTTCTCCAGTGCGTCTACTTGGCCTGCAGTACGGGTTAGATTAGCTCTATGTCCGCAGACACATTTGGGCCCAGCTATGAGAGGACTCACTCTTTAATGCTGCAACCTCTGCAGCACTCCAACCTCTACATTCTTCCCTCACCCTCTCAGCTTCTTTGATCTCCTCAGCGCACTCTTTCTTCCTCTCCGTGGCTGCTTCGATCAGATGCTCTTTCTCCTGGATCTCCATCTGTAGCTCACTAAGTAACTGCTTCTTTCTTGCTATCTCCTCTTCGGCAGTTATCAGAGCCTGTCGTGCATCCTCTAGCTCTTCCTGATCACAGTTCGCCAATTCATCCGCCTGTTGTTGTAATGTGTCATTTTCGACCCGGAGCTTCTCATGTTGCGCTATGAGACCAGGTAAGATGGGATCGAGCAGTGCTTCCTGCTTTGACAGAAGCTGCTCATCCGCATCCATACCATCGCTGATCTTTCCAAGACCCTCCTGCAGGCCATCAAGAAGCTTCAACCGCCATTCGTACCACATACCCTTGCTGGTCAGGCGCGCATTTGTTTTCACGTTCTTGAATTGATTGTCCATGATGAATTTCACGTCGGGAGGAGCAGAGATATACTCGCGAAACAATGGAGGGTTTTGCTGGTACGTCTCTGCTTCAATCTCTCGGACGACGCTGCGACCCTCTGAGATATACTTCTTAAGTTCATGACAGGACTGTAATGCGGTCGGTTAGCACAGCAGAGAACATGGATACCATGGCAACTTACATGTTGATATAGCTCAAGCATCGGAATAGTGCTAGCTCCAGCTACTACGCAGCTTTCTAGGTCCCTACCACCTGCAAGCTCACTGCCTTCCTCCTGGCCTTCAACATGCTGCTTGCTCGTACCATCCAGAAGCGAATTGGGTGCCACTGTATGCCGTCTCTTGGTGGTATTCAATTCCAGGAAGCGGATACTCGTAAGATTCAGGAAATCTTGCAGGTGGACATTTTCTTCCTCTTCTTCAACAGGCAGAGCCGTGGGTCCAGCGGTAGTGCTCGACTTCTTGCCACTGCTGACGACCTCAACATCTCTGAACCTGCCTTGGCCTCTAGGTGTTGTATTCAACTTCATGGGAGAGCCACTGGTGGAAGGTGTGATCGAATTAGTATTTCCAGCAGTCTCACCTAGGCTCCTCCGTGCCGCATTGGCAAATCTTCCAGTCGTCTGGGCCTTGGAGGGCGGCGCTGGCAGTCTCACACTTTTCACGGGGCTACCTTCTCGCCCCTTGAGCTTCTTGGCACTCTCTTGCTCCTCATCCTCCTCATCTAGCTCCACTGGGCGCTTGCCCAATAGCCCTTTTGCAGCGCCAACATGCAGACTTTTGCGTCCATTGACTTTCTTCTTCGGAGTCAGGCTTTCGATCATCTCTTTCAGGTTGATTGTAGCGTCCTTCTCCTCTTCCTGCATGTCTGCCTCTTTTTCCATGATAAATCGTCCACTCTCGCGCCTTTCATCCTCTTGCAGCTCTTTTTCGATCTCGGCGGCAATAGCCTGTGGGTCTTCGAACCGAACACCACCATGCCCAGGACTGAACACTTGGGCCTGGTCGCCAATGGATGTGCGTCGATCGAGCAACGCGGCAACCTTCGGAGATCCAAGACCTTCTTTATCAATGCCAATCCCAGAAGACCGTCTCGGTCGAGGGCTCAGGACAATCCTTGGAGTGGCAAGGCCTGTTTTGGGATCTTGCTGAAAGAGCTTGTTGGGAGTTGCCGACTTCGGCGTCCTATCTTTGATCTCCTTCTGGAAAAGCTTCTTGGGAGACGCGGATCGGAAGGTGACATTTTTGATAGGCGGTGTTTTCCCTGGTGTGGTGGGCCGTTCCGCCACCGGTGTGGCTTGTTTTGAAGGCTTTGTCGGCTTCTTCTTAAGCGGAGTCGAGGATTGCTTAGAAGTTGAGGTTGGAGTGCCGGATGGCTTAGCACTTCCGCTTCTCCGACGACTACCAGACCTCGAAACGTTTGCGAGACTCGGGCTCCCAGTGTCAGATGCAACGGCAGCAAGTGCATGCCTCTGGGAGGCCTTTGGCGGGGAAGCCGCAACAGCTTGAAGGGGCGAGCCGGCGAGTTGCCCAGCATCTGCGTCCGTCTCCATCTCCATCAAGACCTTTGCTTGGCTTCTTGTGCCCGCGCTCAACTGTTTAGGCAGGATCCCTCCAATGGCAGTGGTGATGTCCATTCCCATGGTCTCATCATCCATATTGTTATCCATTTGTTGGACCCCAGGAAGTATCCCACCAACAGCCATGGTCAAATCCATATCGTCTCCTTCGTCAATGGACATCACGCTTTGCCGCTTGTTGTGTTCTGATCGCAATTGCGCGGTAGCCAATTCTACGGCCGGAGACAGGATGCTCTGGCTTTTGGCAGCCTCTGTTTTTGCTGGAGGAGCCAGTACTCCACCGATGACAGAGGTGAACTCCATTGTCAGTTCCTCATTCTCGTCCGCCATTCCGTCTTGATGTTGCTCAAAATGACCTTGTATCCCTCCAATGGCTTGTGTCAAGTCCATGGTTTCCTCACCGAAAGAAGATTCTTCTCCTGATGACCTGCGCCTGTTGACGCTGCTCCGTCGTCGTCCACTGGTCGATTTCCGACGCCCGCCGCTGGTTGGCGCGGAAGATTCGGACTGTGCTGGAAGGATTCCGCCCACTGCGCGGGTTATATCCATGCTCATGTCGTCGTTACCATCGTCAATCATCTCGTCCTTGCCAGTCCGACCTCTGACACTAGCAGCCTTAAAAGCCGGCGAAAATGGATTCAAATTCTCCTGATCAAGAAGTGCTGGTGCACCTGCGCTGCTCTTCTGAGCAGTCCATGGCTTGAACGAAGCTGTAACCTCATCGTCTGCCATCTCCATAGTCATGTCGCCGTGTTCGTCGTAGCCAATACCCCGTGTTCCAGCATGTTGCGAGGCTTGGCGTAGTGCTTCATCGAGTCGGGCGCTAGAACTTGTGCTATCTGAAGTGCTGGACTTCGCGGATGAGATGGAGCGAGTTGTCGTATCTTCAGCATCCAGGCTCATGGCTGTATCGCCACCATCGTCGTCAGAAGCACTATCGGAGTCTGACGAGGAGCCACTATCATCAGCGGTGATCAATGTCTGGTTGCCGCTGTCGTCACTGCCAGCACTTGAACTTCCACTATATGGGCTGGAGGAGAAGTCTTCGGGATTGTTGAAGTTCATTGGCGGAATACCGGAGCTGCGGCGACGTCGCTTCTTCTGGTGAAGGTCGCGTTGGTGCGCAGGTGACGCGCCTGGCAGTGGAGATTCTGACTGCACCGGCGGCGTAGACGGTGGGTCGGAGTTAACTGCTGGAGAATGGCGGCCGGGATGAGGAGATCCGGCGGATAGAGTGGATGCTCGTCGACTGGAATTCGTTGATGCAGAAGAGGTGGTCGAATCTTGCAAATACTCGACAACGTCCCAAGTGTGCAGTGTCGCTTCAGGGGCAAATGACACCCGGCGATT
Organism: Symbiotaphrina buchneri; assembly: GCA_001599915.1. Taxonomy (NCBI): domain Eukaryota; kingdom Fungi; phylum Ascomycota; order Symbiotaphrinales; family Symbiotaphrinaceae; genus Symbiotaphrina; species Symbiotaphrina buchneri. Next base: position 158,687 of record BCIG01000022.1, read on the forward strand.
CGCTGTACGCTGTCAGCCACGGTCCGTTACAAAGAAGAACGATGCAAGCCTACCCATCGATTTTCGACGGGCATCACGCCTTTCTAGTATTTCCTTCCTCTCCAGCTCACGCTTTTCTCTTTCTTCCTTTTCTCTTGCAGCGGCTTGTTGTTCTTCTTCTGTCTTCAGAGCCACCTTGTTTTGCTCCAAGTTGACTTGCGCCGAAATGTTGAACGGATCTGGGGACGGGTCTTTAGAGGGCAGCGACATCGCAGATTTAGAGACCATGCCTTCAGGGCCGGACCCTGCCGACAGAGCCCCGCTGCCGGTTCCGGTCTCGCTCGTAATTGCTTTTCCATCGCTTGAATCGGCCTGCATCACGCTCTGTTTAGGAGCTGACGTGCGCGCCGGAATTTCACGGAGAGGTGAAAGTGGTATGGAAGGCTTGAGGATGGACTTGACGATAGGGTTCGCGGTAGACTTCGAATCCCGGTCAGTAGGTATTATGGTAAGCTCTATTTTGGTAGCATACCTTTCTCCTGTTGCCGGATCCATCTTTGAGCGCCTCCAGACCACCAGGCCCCAAGCTCTTGCTGCGTGATTTTCTACCTGGCTTGCCTGGCTGCGAGGTAGCATTTTTCGCGGCAGTAATGTCTCCAATAGCAAGAGTTAAGTTCTCTTTATCTACCATTTCTGATCCTTTTTCTGGCGATGGCATATGCGCAATTGATTTCCTTGAGCGAGGCCGCTTCTGGGTTTGCATGGCTGCGACGCCCGTCGGAGACGGCATCACAACGGTTCGATGACCAACACGCAATCGTAGCTGGACGTCTTTCCTTCAAAATAAGCTGAATATTATCAGAATCAAGTCATAGCTCAATCGAACCTCAGCTTGGACTATCAGGATGCAGAGAACCTTGAGATTCAGAGGAGAGTAAGGTAGGTGGAGTGGAGGTCTTTGCGCGACACATTCCACTTCGTTTGTTTACATTGGCATTTGGCGCTAGTGCCGTACAGCGCTAGCGGTCGGGGTAGCTCTGAATGACTCAGTAATTACTTAATCAAGGCTTGGCTCCACTTAGTTTCCAATCCAGCCGACTCAACCTTTAGGGCTCGACCCTTGGTCCATTAGCGACCCACAACAATTCTGGCAGAGCCTCCTGTTTCTGATTCGAGAAGTCGACACTGCCTCCGCCAGCCCTTGCACGACTTCACATCTCGGTCCACGACAACAACCGCAAACATGGCGACCGAGTTGACAGTCCAGTCCGAGCGTGCTTTCCAGAAGCAGCCTCATATCTTCCAGAACCAAAAGAACCGGACGGCGAAGAAGGGTGCTGGAAAGAGATGGTACAAGGATGTTGGTCTTGGTTTCAGGACCCCCAAGACCGCCATTGAGGGTCACTACATCGGTATGATGCCTCTGAAAATCTGTTGTCGGCGCGTTTGGGTGGAGCGCGGGCGTATAGGGCAGTCTAAATGAAAGGGAAGTTTGGCTAATCGACGTGTGTTTCCAGACAAGAAGTGCCCGTTCACGGGTATGGTCTCAATCCGCGGCCGTATCCTGACCGGCACGGTCGTCTCCACAAAGATGCACCGTACTCTCATCATCCGCCGAGAATACCTCCACTTCATTCCCAAGTACTCCCGTTACGAGAAGCGACACAAGAACCTTGCGGCCCACGTGTCGCCTGCTTTCCGTGTGGAGGAGGGTGACCAGGTTACCGTTGGACAGTGCAGACCATTGAGCAAGACTGTATGTGCTACCAAACCAGCTGCGCCCCAGCTCCCAGGAGTGTGCGGTCCCATGGGAGAAAGTGCAGCGTACGGTTGAGATATGAGCGGGAGCTGACAGAAGGCTTATAGGTCCGCTTCAACGTGCTCCGCGTCCTTCCGCGCACTGGCAAGGCCGTTAAGTCGTTCCAAAAATTCTAGATTGCGCTCCTGACAAGTCCCCTTTTTCTGCAATACTCTTAAACGGTCGCATGATGGGTGTTCGGTTGGCAACATGCGGAAGACATGACGATAAGCATGGGCTCTGTGGATTGTGGCCAGGTGGATGAGCTCTGGATGTGATGGGCTGATAGTCATGTATATCGAAGAACCGACATCTCATGACAAACAGTACTGGTTCTATTGAATATGCGCTCAAGTGTGCTATCCCGTTTTACGGTCTGGAAATTTGCGATGGCCGTCTAGGGAGTGAGATGTTGTTCATCCACTGCAACGGCCCCTCAGGCTATTCTAGGACGGCCCTCCAGCCTTTACGACCCACATATTCCTCCACGCCTTCATCCTCGAGGAGTTCGTCGGCATTTCTTCCAGTGACCACACTCCTCTCCCAATCTCTGCCTCTGACATAGAAAGGTTCGAAGCCGAGCAATTCTTCATCCCCTGTCCTAGGGTCGATGATACTACGCCGCAGCCATTTTACGTTTCCACGCTCATCCTTGCCCTTGACAAATCCACAGCTCTCTCTATCTAACGTGATAAACCACTTCCGTTGGTGTATCGACCCAATGGTATTCGTAGCTCCGGGATATGCATTCGTGCGCCGAATCTCCGCATCTTCTGCTTCGGCCATCTCCCTAGCCATCGCAGCCAGCGAGTCATCGACCTGGCCTGCCTCTGAATGCGGTGTTCCCGGTTCAATTTGCGCCTCGTCTGCCGAGGACGTTGTCTCCTGTCTCCGTAATGGGGTGCGAGCAGCACGAGGCTTTCGCCGCCGTTTGGTCGCCGGTTTTGGAGGTTGTGCCGCTCTGTCTTCTTCCGGCGGGAGACGCATTGATATTGTATAGCCCTTGGGCAGCCTAACGCCATGGAGACGAAGACGCATCTTGCGCTGGCACTGGTCAGCGAGGACTCGAGGGCAGGATCAAAGAACTAACCGTTTTGAAGACCTCGACCAGCTTCTCATTCTCACTTTTCCCTCCAGCAGCTGGATTTGCTGGTTCTTGGCTCAAGGCGTGGTCTGATGTTTCATCATCTGTTTCGGCGGCAACAACCGGGCGGACGGATGGTAATACTTCATATTCTCCAGTGTCCCAAATAAGCAGAGAACCTGTGTCATGCGAAGCTGATTCTATCAAGTGGTTCTGGAAGAAGAGAGGATATCAGCTGCAGTTACGTCGCAGTCTCCTCAGGTCTGAAGCTCCGCTCTGACGGAATATACTCGCAATACAATATCGACTAACAAGACAAAATCAAATCCAATGTCCATGAAAGTTAAAAAAGCAAGAACAATATAGCCTTATTATTTGAACAGGAGAGCATAGTAACATCTATGCAACAGCAGAGAATCTAGGTACGTACCCAGAAATTGTGGACCTGCCGCGAATGTCAGACTGTCTCTTTGCGGTTCGATCCACCAGGGCTGTCAGGCTTACTCTTGTCTCGGACGCATTCCGGTTTATGCGTTTGGAGTTGGGATCGCCAGGCAGACCATACCTACATGCATTGACTGTGTCAGTACGAGCCCGATTATCGCAACGCCAGGGACCAGAAGACGCGTACATAATGGCAAACGAGATGGAACTGGATTTTGAGAACTGCAAACGGAGGTCATAGTGCACCCCTGCGATTGGGTGGTCATGTTGATGTATGACAAAGTGATGGCCATGGTCGGATTGGTTACGTCGGTACAGGTCTTGAAACTCTTCTGTGGATAAGTGTGGTACGTCTGGAGGAGGATGACGGGCAACTTTGCTAAATTGGTCGCAAAAGTATGCCAGATGGTCTCGTATGGACTTCTCACCAGCCTCAATCCTTGCCAAATCGGACTTGCTCCCGTCGCCGTTTGCACCGTTCTCAGCAGCCTGAGGAGTTCCTCCGCGCTTCCGCTTCCTTGGAGGGGATATGGGGCGGACCAAAGAGCTCAGAGCTCCGTCTTCCATGGCGGGATAGGGCCGATAGACTCTTGAGGGGATATGGCCCTTTCCAATAATGTTGCTGCTGCTGCTCTGCCCGGGCTAGTTGCCTTATCTGATACTGGAAGCATCATTAAACGGAGCAATGCCGGACGCCTTGTCCTTGACTGGCGAACTGCATGTTTCAAGGCACTGAAGGCATAGATCGCGGACGAAACCTCCCTTGTGTGATATGATTGAATATTACATCTTTGCCTAGGCCAAACAACTTCACCATTGCTTGTAGGATAACATCTCTCTTCTCTCCTGGTGTGAATCAGGATCTCGACCGATTGGCCAGTGAAACGTTTTGGTCGAGGGCAAACGTCCCCAAGCTTCGTCTAGCCAACCTGATATGGCTAGGTAGGCTTTGGATCTGGGATTGTTGGTAGCGCCGTCCACAGAAGCGCGTTGATTGGCTGATGAGGTGGTCCTGGGACCAAGAGCGTGTCACACACAGAGCCGTTGCTGAGCTCCAGAGAAAGAGGGCGAGGAGGTGAAGTTGAAGAAGGTTGAGCGGAGAGCGTAGTACGAAGCGTAGTTGTACTGTACTCACCACTATTTTGTACTCCGTAGATACGGCACAAGCTCATCTCCACCGCCAATTGCTTCTTCCTGCCTCCCCGTCAATCCCGCCTATCAATTCTCCCTTAAACATTCCGCTTTCCCCTCCTTCTACTCAAGCTCTCGGTTCCTTCGGCCTTGTCTCCTTCAACCATCGTCCGTCCACAACTAGCCAATCACACGCCGGCTATCCGTTGCGAGACACCGCGTTTCGTGCCCAATTTAGCCTGCTCACTCCTCAGACGAAAGCCTAGGGCTCTCCTCAAATGCTGACGATAGAGGTCAACTACACCATAAATTGGACGTCTTAGCCCTGGCGAGCTGTCCGCTCCTCGGTTGAAAGCTCAATTGTCACCACTCCCTACCGCATCCGGGCCAAAAGGGGATTCAGGCAGCCAAGATGAAGGCCGCTCCTCTCATCATACAATGGCACAATGAGAATGCTCCCATATATTCAGCTTCTTTCGAACAACATGGCAAGGGCCGCCTGGCTACGGCCGGAGGAGACAACAATGTGCGGGTGAGTATCTAGACAGTGCGTCGAGGCTAAGCTGAGCTGACGACATGATAGCTATGGAGGGTGGAACCCAATGGGGAGGAGCGGAAAGTAAGCTACCTTACAACGCTGGTCAAACATACTCAAGCGGTCAATGTCGTCCGATTCTGCCCAAGAGGTGAGCGGTAGCCGTCCACAGAGGCCACAGTGCATGCTAATGAACAATACAGGAGAGATGCTTGCCTCTGCCGGGGATGACGGCAACGTCCTTCTATGGGTGCCCTCCGAATTTCAGGTGAACAATCCCACATTCGGCGAAGAGGGGCTAGAAGACAAAGAGACCTGGCGAGTCAAACACATGTGCCGGTCATTCGGAACCGAAATCTATGACCTGGCTTGGTCTCCTGACGGTGTCTTCTTCATTACCGGGAGCATGGACAATATTGCAAGGATATACAATGCGCAGACTGGTACGTGATCTTGAAAGCATATAGACCGTACCGTTGTAACTTTCTCAGGCCAAACTGTCCGTCAAATTGCGGAGCACAACCACTACGTACAAGGTGTAGCTTGGGATCCTCTCAATGAGTTCGTCGCTACGCAGTCCTCCGATCGATCAGTCCACATTTACAGCTTGAAAACCAAGGATGGCCAGTTCTCCCTGGCTCCTCACAACAAGATAGCGAAAATGGACATTCCTACAAGGCGAGTATCATCAAACAGCCCTGCTCCGCCGGAGCTTGGCCCTCGTGCTTCCTTCGTTTCGGAGTCTTCCTCGATGTCTATCGCCTCTCCCGCGCCCTCGACTCCGGGGACACCAAGCTCACTACTCCCCATGAACCCTCCACCAGTATCACACAGTCGCCGTTCCTCCTTTGGTTCGTCTCCTTCAATCCGCAGATCTGTCTCGCCGGGCCCCTCTCTTCCTTTACCAGCCGTTCGGCCCATGGAATCATCACCTGGGCTCCATAGTGCCTTTATATTTCGCAACACAAACATATACGCCAATGAAACATTCACTTCGTTCTTCAGGCGTCTCACATTCTCCCCTGACGGCAGCTTGCTCTTCACACCAGCCGGGCAGTACAAGACTACAAATCATGGACAGGCCGAAGGGGGCAAAAATACTGATGAAGTTATCAACACCGTTTACATATATACAAGAGCTGGATTCAACAAACCTCCAATTGCTCATCTTCCTGGCCATAAGAAACCATCAATAGCTGTCCGCTGTTCTCCTGTTTTCTACACAATCCGGCAGGCTTCGAAGCCAACAAAACACATCACGCTTGATACCTCTTCCGGGGACGGCGATATCGCACCACTACCTGAATCCATAGTGTCCGGGGATCTCTCTGCGGTTGACTCCGGTGAGACTGCTGCAGTGAAGGAGACCGAGTCGCCAGCTCCAACATCCACACCGAAACCGTCGGATACTGAAACATCGTCTTCCACAAGTGGCCCTCCGCCAGCATTTAGTCTTCCATACCGACTTGTCTATGCAGTTGCAACGCAGGACGCCGTCCTTGTGTACGATACACAGCAGCAGACGCCTCTATGCGTCGTTAGCAACCTCCATTTTGCAACATTCACGGATCTCACCTGGTCCGCTGACGGACTCACACTCATTATGAGCTCTTCTGATGGTTTCTGCTCTACCTTGAGTTTTACGCCGGGCGAGCTCGGAGAGGTCTACTCCGGTCACATCCCAACGTACCATCACCCTACTGCTCTGAGCTTGAGCTCGGCAAGCACATCGGCCCAGCCTACACCTGTCCCCACCCCAACAACAGCAACAGCTCCGGCGAGCTCGAAACCTTCTACTGCGCCTGTGGCAGCTTCTCCTGCTACGGCACCTGCGCCGGTGGTGCGCCCAGCGAGTCCCACACGCTCCAACTCCACATCCTCTGTTGCCACAATATCTTCGCTTGCTCAGCCTTCATCGAGTGTCATAAGCAATCCAACCCCGACCTTGGGTAATGTGCCGAGCTTAGCGGCCGCAAACTCGGGCGCCGTTGCCGGGGTGCCCCTGACCACCCCTCCGCAAACCCCCATGTCAACGACACAAACTCACAGCACAACGAGCTCTGTGAGCGGCATGGGTGCGCTGGGCAAACGAGACACGAGTGAGTCGGAGATGGAGGAAAACAAGGAACCTAAGAAAAGAAGGATAGCACCGACACTGATCAGCACGGACCCAAAATGATCAACATCTTGCATATCGAAACTTGGGCGATGGGCTGGCTTTCTACGTTAATGGATTACGGGCGCTGGGTCTACTAAGGGTAAGGAGTCTGAATCGGTTGGCATTATTGCCGGGCTGGACATTGTGTTTTCTTTTATGCGCCTAGCTTAGTTTTGAGACGTTTTTGCATGCAATAGCAAGTGAGCATAGGACCTCCAGGGAAATAAATATCGAAATCTCGAATTCCTCAACAACAGCGTAATTAGTTTGTCCCATCGCGGGCTAATGTATGGGGTGTAGCAGCGCGATACGCCCACAATCTGGGTACAAGAAGATGCGAGAGAAATGCTGTGACCCAACGTAGCGAGCCGTCCCAAGACCCTCGCAGAGACGAGCAAGAGAATGGTAAAAATATGTACAACATGCAACCCTTAACCTAGCAGCCCAAGCGGAGCCAGACTCTTGATTTGCACGTCAGACTGAATGGAAAGCCTCTATGGCTCCCGTCTTATCCCATACAATATAGTTTGCATGTCGCTGGAGATGTCTCACCCCTTTTAATCCGACTCATTAATCTTACCGCTTCTCCACGAGAAGCACGTGCATAACAGCATATGCCAAGACGATAAAAATCCCAGAGAAGATGGCCAGGCCGATGACGTCGTCCCACAGGGCCAAGACGTCGAAGCCGAAGGAGCTGAGGATCGAAGCACCCGGAACTTCGATATCGAGTCCGTATCTGCGTCGAACTTATGAGCAAGGAACATCTAAGCAGAAGGGAAGTGGAAAGGGGGGCGCCTTACTTGTGATCGACCAGTGTCAAGTACTTCACCTCGTTGACGATGAGGGCTTCGAAGCCGTAGTGGAAGATGGAAAGCTGCAAAGCCATGTTAGCCGGAACGAACTATTGAGGAGTCAAGAGGGGCAAAATATACCGTTTGGAGCCAAAGTGCAGCCTTAGGGATGGCATCGTGGTTCAGAAGCAGACCGGCGAAGAGCAAGCTGAACAGCATGACCAAGCTTCCGATCAAGTTCGCCACCCCGCCGTCGCGGAACACGATGCCGATAAATAAGCAAATGGCCGCCGCAGCGAGGTTGAACAGGACCAGGATCAAGATGAACTTGAAGAACTCGGGCCAGGTAGGGACCAAGCCCACCATGGGATAGATGATCGCACCCATGATGATGGGCGGGATAAGGCGGAGAGGCACAATGTCAAAAATGACCTTGGCGATGAAGTATGTGATGGGCGAGTAATATCCATTGGCGCGCTCGCGGACGAAGATCAGACGTTCGGAGCTGAAGACCGTCAATGAGGTCAGGGTGCTGAATCCGAAGAGCGCAAGGACGAAGAAGAACAGCCCGAGCCGATTCTGGAAACCCTTGATGTCGTCGGTAAGCCCGTAAAATAGGAAGCCGGACAAGACAGCCAAAAGGATTGCGATGGCATAGTGTGTAAGCATCAGCATAGGGTTGCGGTACAGGTTCATCCACGTCCTCTTCGAAAGGATGACGAATTGGCCACCAAGACCAAGGCGCTTGTATCCTTTCATTGTTCCGGCTGTCAACGAACCCTCGGTCGGCGTATTGCCATTCGCAGAACCGTTCGCAGCCCGGGCATTGGAGATTGCTGACTGGATCTCGTCGTGGATGGAGCCAGCAACATCAGATGTAGAATAGCAATTCACGAGGTGATCCAAACCAGACTCTGCATTGGCTGACGGCGGTAGTTGGTGTGGGTCATCGAGTGGTTGAGCAGGGACAAAGCCCGGTTTTCTCGAAAGTCTCAGCCATTGCTGCGTGCTCGCAGAATTGTCATCCAGTGGTGGTGGTTGATCATCATCATCTGTGCGAGAAGTCGCTGACGATTCCAGACCGCTCTTCTTCCGCGTGAACAGTTGCCTGTCTTGTTTCTGCTTGATGGAGTCTCTCCGTTTATTTTTCGGCCTGAGAAGAGAATCAGACGGACTCCCTACAGCGCTCTCGTTGACACTGGCGTTAGATGCGCTAGCTATGGATTTGATAGCTCTGACGCTGCTAGATCTTGTTGCAGTATCTTCCCCATCAACTCCAGACGTGGGATCCTCATCCGTGAAAGGAGCTGCACTATCATTGAGATGGACAGTGAGGTCCACCAGGTAGTCGGCAATATTGAACCCTGGAGGGCAGGAATAGCCAAGATGGTCAAAGTATGGTTGACAACTTTCAAAAGGACCGGAATAGACCGTCTTGCCTTGTGCAAGTAGGATAAGTTGATCAAATAGGGCAACAATGTTTGACCGCGGTTGATGAATGGTAAAAATGACCGTCCGCTGGTAGACTCGCGCCAGAGTCACCAAGCATTCAACGACATTGAACGCATTGTATGCATCGAGGCCACTTGTGGGTTCATCCAAGAACAGAATGCTGGGGCTTGTAACCAGCTCGCAGGCAATCCCTACCCGACGCTTTTCACCTCCAGATATCCCGCGGCCTCTACCTTCTTCCGATCCAATCAGCTGATCTTTAATTGTGAAAATCCCCAACTGCTTCTCCACTTGATATACCCTTTGCTCTTTGGCCGAATGGCTCATATCTTTCGGTAACCTAAGTAGTGCACTATTCATGATTGTCTCGTGGACAGTCAAGGTCGGGAACATGGCATCTTCCTGGTCGACGAATCCTATAACGCTGCGATATTCACTGTCCAATACCTTTTCTCCATTAACGTAGAAGTCACCATTCACTGTGCCGCGCTTATTCTTCTTAGCTAGGATATCCAGAAAGGTGGTCTTTCCTGCACCAGAGGCTCCCATGATAGCCATAATTTGGCCGGGATGAGCAACGCCATGAATATCGGAAAGAATCGTTCTCCCGTTGAGCATGTAAGATACGTTCTCGAAGTATAGTGATGCCGGTTTGTGGTCCGCCATGAGTTTGGAGCTCTCGTCATCCGAGTCGTCCGAGAGATGGATCGCACCATATTTCCTTAGAGCGGCTCTTCTAGAGATGTACCAGCCAATGAGGACCAGAGCAACGACAAACAATGCACATCCAGCGATGACACTAGCGATCAGCGGAGTGTTGATACGTTTCACGGGCCGTTGGTAACCAGGAACATCCGTCTTGTACAGACATTCTCCAGAGTTACAGGTGAGCGTGATGCTCTCGTCCCCGAAAACGCTCTTTATCAAGTCATCCATTGCGGGTTCTTTGAATTTGCAGCCATCAGCTCGACTGCCGCCCTCGGTAGATAGGCAGGAAAAGGAGGCAGGGCCTTTGATTTCTTCGGTCAGAAAGTCGCCAATGTCGATGGAACCCTCCTCGCCGCAAAGCATTCTACCCGGTACGCACTGGCACTTGATATTCTCGCAGGAGTATCTTGTGCTGTTGCTGTCATATTCGCTCTGGCCAGTCCATGCGCAGTCGTCTAGGGCGCAATAAAATGATTCTTTCTGGTCGACCCAGACTGTCCACATGTCAGGTCATTGATGGCATATACGGCCCGTGTCTGCTAGTACTCACATTGAAAATTACACTCTTTATGTTCGTCGTTGCAAGAAAAGGTCACCTGGGGCTTCTGATCTTTTAGTTGATCCAAGATCTTCCTGTTCGTCACATCGCAGACTTGATAATTCTCGTTGACGACCAATCCTTGCTTGTAACATACGCCGCCCGCGCCCTCGGGCATCAGCGCATCGCAGGCTTGATCGGTCTTGCACACGTTGCAGTTGATGCCTTCCCACCCTTCCTTGCAGTCGCAGTATTGCTCTGTCCTTGGCGCCCGTTGCTTGCCATCGGCCAGGGAGCCACAGAGAGGCTGTGCGCAGTCGTCACCGCCAAAGCCGGGCGGACATGAGCACTTTCCGTTATACTCGTTACATGAGCCGAATTGAGCGCACTGAAAGGCGGGAAGCATGCAGTTGAAACATGGCGGGCAGTCGGCGGGTCGGTCATCCTGGATCGCAAAGCTAGCCTGCAGGAGTTGAGTGCTTGAATAATTTTGATAAGCTTGGGCAGGCCATGATAGTAATATCGAAAGCGCGCATAGAGGTATTATCGGTCGCGGGAGGACCATGTTGGAGCTCCGGCTAACGGGCCGAGGTTGACGGGGGCGGGCAAGCTCGAAGGTGTCAAGGGTTCATCGGAGGGATAAGTGAACCTGAAGGCATCCGGTGCCTATCGGTCTCACAAGAATGAAGAATGAACACAGAGTAGAAGAAAAGAGAGCGCCCTACAGAGTATCCTGCGAGAGATAGATACCGAACCCTGTCGAAGTGATAGCCGGTGGTTGCGACTTGGATGGACGCATAGACTGATTGCGGCAGGTCCTAAGTCGTACTCCGGAGACCGTACAGCGCCTCGTACGACGACAGTTAACCCGTAGCACCACGCGGCCAATCCCAGCCACCTGCACCGGGAGAATCGTGCTTGTTGCCCCATCAAGCTTAGTTCAAACCCAGCCAAGCCTGCACCAGTGCTGAGCTCCCCGCCATTTCTTCTCCACCACAGTCTACAGTATTATTCTAGCGAGCTATTAGGTAAGGTACCTCAGACGCTGGAGCAACTGAGTGCTGGCTGTGCGCCCTGTCATTGACAACATGCGGTGATGACAGTGTATGAGAGGGATTTTCCCCCCCGTATAGAGTCTCTTCCCTCGTAAGTGTTATATAGCAAACATTGTTAGACAACATGGTCAAGCTCAAGCCATTTGCTGTGGAACAGGTACGCCCCGAGCTAACCCCACCACGCATTTCCACAGCGGTGCAGCCTGACCATTGACAGTGGATGGACACCTATGAATTGACGGCAAAATACAACATCGCCGAGACATGTTGTGCCTCAATATCGCTGGACGAACTCAGAGCCCTTTCAGATGACAAGTCACTAGAGCTGTTCTCACCCTCGCGCAAGCTGGGCTATGGAGATATCCGGGGCCTTGAGAAACTCCGCTCCAATATTGCCAGTCTTTATTCCTCGGCCGGTGCTGAACCACTGTCGCCAGAGAATATCCTGGTGACCCCAGGAGCCATATCAGCTAACCATGAGACATTGTTCACCTTGGTAGGGCCTGATGATCATGTCATCTGCCACTACCCCACGTACCAACAGCTGTATGATACGCCTGCTCACCTTGGAGCCGAGGTCAGTCTGTGGAGAGCGAAGGCAGAAAACGGCTGGGTTCCAGATGTGAACGAACTTGAACAGATGGTTAGACCCAACACCAAGCTGATCATTATCAACAATCCAAATAATCCTACTGGCGCAATCATTGCATCTTCGATTCTTCGCAAGATCATAGGAATCGCCGCCAAAAGGGGCATCGTTATCTTGTCCGATGAAGTGTACAGGCCACTGTTCCACTCAATACCGCCCGCGGATTCGGAATATCCTCCATCAATACTGTCAATGGGTTATTCTAAGGTCATAGCCACAGGGTCTTTATCTAAAGCCTACTCTCTGGCTGGTATCCGCATAGGCTGGATAGCATCTAGGGATAGAGACATCATCGAATCCATAGCCGGAACGAGGAACTACACGACAATTACTACTGGGCAGATCGATGAACAGATTGCATCTTACGCCCTGTCGACAGGTGTCATTTCCAACTTAATGGCGAGGAATCTGCAATTAGCAAGAGAGAATCTGTCGTTATTGGAAGGTTTCGTTAAGAAACACAGCAATATCTGTTCATGGGTAAAGCCAATTGCGGGTACTACAGCCTTTGTCAAGTTTACGAGGAATGGGACGCCTGTCGACGATGAGCAGTTCTGCAAGATGCTGCAGGACAAGGAAGGGGTCATGTTCCTTCCTGGCTGCAAATGCTTTGGTGACGGGAAAGAATTCAAGGGATATGTTCGTATAGGCTACGTGCAGCAAAAGCAAGTCGTTGTCGAGGGTCTGCAAAGGTTGGAGGATTTTCTCATGGACCATTGGGATGAAGTGCCTCTGGCCGCATAGAAAAGTACACGCTTCGAAAAAAGATATCGGTTTAGACAAGACACGGGAAAGAAAGCGCTCCTAAATACCCCTGAAACGGATTTTGAGAGATCGTTCGATGTTCCAATAGTGACAAGAGCAAAATAATTGTGCGCCTCTGTTCACTCTATATAAGGGAGTGGTCGTCTTCTTCCGCTAGAACAGTATACTGGTCCAAATTCGTCGTAATATCTTTCTTTATAAATGTGGAATTCCTTGACCCTACATTCATTTGATTATTCTTTAAATACTTGTATTTTATTCGACAAGCTGTTTACCTGGTAGGATCTTACTGCCGGCGGCTGAGTGCGGTTTACATACAGGCATTGAGTGGAAATCCAAATGGACAAGCATAGCGAAATAAAATCAATGATGGAGCTGCAGTCCACACCATGAGGCATATGAAGTGGTGTAATCGGGCCCTGAATGCTTGGCGGACTTTCCCTGGAGATCAGCTTTCGGAAAATGGCGACGGCGATAAGGCAAACAGTGTGCAGCGGCACTCTTAGGAAGCTCCAGCGTGGGGCACTTTATGTACGACCTTCCTGTTACGGTATGTTACGGCGCAGACCCGCTGATAAGATCACGACTATCAAAGCATACCCTTCGGCAACCGGCAGCACGTTCATGCGGGAATATCTTTCAATGATCCCTCCAGATACCAACAAATGCTCTACCTGCCCCTTGCCCTCTGTAGGAGCATTGTTTATCAAGATTGTCGTGCACCATGACTGAATCTGAGCCGGCGCCCACGGAGACCTCTCCTTTGCTCAAGGTCCACAGCAATGGCCTATCCACATACATAGACGGTAGTGACGGCATTGCGCCCAATGGCGCGGCCAACGGTTATGTGGAGGCAACGACTGAGGGCGAGGAAAGACAAGAGTCCTCTGCGAAAGCGGCCAATGCAGATGCCAGAAAAGCACTGTATCTAGCCCTTCCGGCGTTAGCTATTGGAGTAGGACATGGACGCTATCTAATTGCTTTATGCGTGGCACTGACGCAGTTTCTTTAGGTCTTCCTGGCCGCCGCTGACCAGACTCTCATCGTGTCCGCGTATGGTAAAATTGGAAGTGATTTGACAGCGTTAGAGAAGACATCCTGGATCGCGACAGCGTAAGCAAGGCCACATACCCCATGGTGATAATATTGCTGATTTAGACGTCTATTCAGCTACTTCCTCACCTTGACATCTTTCCAACCCTTATACGGGAAGACCAGCGACATTTTTGGTCGAGAACCAGCACTATTGTTCGCATATGCAGTCTTTGGGGTAGGATGTCTATGCTGTGGACTGGCCAGGAATATAAATGAACTAATTGCCGCAAGAGTGAGTGGATTGGTCCTCGGGCTCAACTCTAATGAAACTTAGCTATGGAGCCTTTTACTAACGGGCCGCAGGCACTTGCCGGTGTTGGAGGTGGTGGTATGACCACTGTGGTCTCGATACTACTCTCAGACGTCGTCGGTCTGCGGGAGAGAGGGACGTGGCAAGGCTATCTAAACATCATCTATGCTTCTGGGGCAGCTTGTGGCGCACCTATGGGAGGCTTTCTGGCCGACTCCATCGGCTGGAGATGGTAAGTAACTCTTATAGCACCTCGTAAGGCATAGAGCTAAGATGACAGGTCCTTCCTCGCACAAGCACCCCTAACTCTTGTGGCCTTTATCAGCGTGTGGTGGTCGCTTCGACTACCCAAGAAGGAAGACTCTCACTGGAAAGAAAAGCTTCGTCGAGTCGATTTCATAGGGGCCTTCACCCTCGTTATCGCCGTTTTCGCGCTTGTCCTTGGATTAGATCGTGGGAGTAACGTGGGCTGGAGCACACCAATGGCTTATATACCTCTTATCGTCTCAATCCCATTGTTGGCGCTCTTCATCTATGTAGAGATGAAGATTGCCTCGGATCCATTTGCTCCCGGCCACATAATATTCGAACGGACCCTATTTGCTTGTTACCTATGCAACTTCTTCAGCTTCGGAGGGTGGCTTGCATCTCTCTTCTATGTGCCTTTATTCTACCAAGCTGTGGAAGGTCTGAATGCGACCGAGTCGGGTCTGAGGTTGCTGGCTGCCATCTTCGCAGGAGTTTCTGGCTCTCTCTTCGGAGGTGTTGCGATGCAAAAGACAGGAAGGTACTACTGGTTAACAGTGATCGCCTATACATGCCTCGTCATCGGGCAAATAAGCATCTTCCTTTTTACGGGCACCATCGTCAGGTCTACCTGGGGAATCTCAGTTGGACTTGCCATATGTGGTTTCTCGAATGGGATTGGTGTTACGTCCTCACTTATCGCATTGAGTAAGTTACTTGGGTCCCTTGTTTTCTACTCGTGCTCATGATTGTCTAGTCTCAAACGCGGCACCTGAAGACCAAGCTGTTGCGACGGCTTGCTCATATCTCTTCCGTTCATTGGGATCCGTCGTGGGCGTATCACTATCAGCAACCGTTGTAAATCAGATGCTGCGCGGTCAACTAAAAGACCGGCTGAAGGACAGTGGGGATGTGGATGAGATTGTACGCAACGTCAGAGAAAGTTTGGACTACGTCAAGAAGCTTCCTCCAGCACTCCAGGAAATTGTTCGGACTTGCTATAGTGAGTCGGTCAAGGCGTCGTTCATCTTGACGACCTGTATAGTGGCTGGGGCTATGATAAGTAGCTGGTTCATAAAAGGAGAAGAAGCTCACCCACTAATAATGCTCTGGGCAACATCCCGGGAAGGACAACAAAAGTTTATATACCTGTAACAGCAGAATATATCCTCTGATATATAGGTCATACTACATAGATTGGGATATAGAATATAAATCATTCTTCGATGGACATTCATGTTTGAACAGAACCCAGGAGCATGCTATCACGTGATCCTGCTCTTCTACCGCGATGCATTATGTCATTGCCGCTTTTGCGAAAGCTCGCTTTTGGAGCTCCCATCCCAAGAGGACATCGCGTCGTATGCAAGCCTTGGGTGCCAGTCCGTGGGCACGATGTTCGGAGATTGTGCTCTCGGCTGATACTCGCATACAGGCTCATTTGCTTCCCGCGACTGAGCCTTCAAGCCTGCGATGGGTGTCGCCGGCCTATGGCTGGTCCTCGCCCCATGCGCCCGCCCGATAAAGCTCGACACCCTTAACAAGAAGCGGCTCGCGGTAGACGCCTCAATATGGATCTACCAGTTCTTAAAAGCTGTGCGTGACAAGGAAGGGAACGCCCTGCGCAATAGCCACATCGTGGGCTTCTTCCGCCGCATCTGCAAGCTGCTCTTCTTCGGCATCAAGCCCGTCTTTGTCTTCGATGGAGGCGCGCCCGCGCTGAAGAGATCTACAATCGCCGGACGAAAGCGGCGCCGAGAAGGAAGAAGGGAGGATGCTGTCAGGACGGCAGGGAAGCTCCTGGCTGTGCAGATGCAACGACGGGCGGAGGAAGAGGAGCGAAAGCGGAAGGAGGAACGAGAAGGGTGGAGGACTGCTCAGGAAGAACAGGCCGAGGAAGCTGTCCCCGAGAACTTAGTTTACGTGGATGAGTTACAGATGACACCAGAAGAACGCCAGCAGAATCGCAAGTTCAAAAAGAAGGATGCTTACCATCTCCCTGACCTGGAAATGTCGTTGGCTGAGATGGGCGGCCCGAATGACCCGAGGATTATGTCACAAGAGGAATTAGAGGAATACGCGCGACAATTCGATAGCGGAGAGGACATCAATCTCTATGACTTCTCCAAGATCGATTTCAACTCCCCTTTCTTTCTCAGCCTGCCTGCCAGTGATCGGTACAATATCCTGAACGCTGCACGTTTACGAAGTAGACTTCGGATGGGTTACTCCAAGGATCAACTCGACACAATGTTTCCGGATCGTATGGCATTTTCCAGATTCCAAATCGAAAGGGTCAAGGAGAGGAATGAGTTGACTCAGCGGCTGATGAACATCAACGGCATGAACGGGGAAGATGCCATGTTGGGAATCAACGTTGGAGGCAGAGTGGCAGGCGAGAAGGGCAGGGAATATGTGCTTGTCAAGAATGAAGGAGTTGAAGGGGGCTGGGCCTTGGGTGTTGTCGGAGGAAAGGATCAGGGTGAGAGGACAAAGCCAATCGATGTGGAGGGGCTTGCAAACCAGCTGGAGGCGGGCGAGTCGGAAGATGACGACCACGAATGGGAAGATGTGGATGAACAGTTTGAGGATGTGCCTATTGAAGGTCTCAACCGTTTGCCGAAAGTAACCGCTGGTTACACTGGCGGATCAAATTCGGCTGCTTCTGGAGAGGTTGATGCAGTCGGGAGACGTAGAAACGCTTTCTATGCTGCCCGCAAGCATAATGCTACGAAAAACGTTCCTCCAGCGGTCGACGATGTGTCACAGTCCTTATTTGTCGGGGACACGCAAGAGTCGACGTTCATGGCAGAGGATGAAGAAGATGAATTGTTTGAAGATGTCAACGAACAAACTTTGACTGAGGAAGAGCAGCTCGATCGTGCCATTGCACTGTCTCTCGAGGCCCCGGACCAGTTCGACAAGGAAAGGCAGCCCGCCGCTATGAACCACGAGCAGGACATATCGCCAGCAGTTGATCATTATGACAGCGAAGAGGACGATGAAATAGATTTCCAAGCAGCCTTGGCCGAAGCTAGAAGAACCAAGTATAGACCACAAGCAACTCGACGAAGTATGTCTCCGGCGGCTTCCGATGCTCCGTCCGCGCAGGTGCAGGATAGCGGCAAGCCCAGAAGTATCTTCTCTGGTCCTCTACCTTTCGAGAGGATGGAATTTCGCAAAGCACCTGAACCTCAGGCTAACGCCAAAATGGCGAAGAGCGATGGCGGCTTTCTTCGCGAAGATAACAGCAAAAAGAAGAAAGCAGAACCCCTGCCACCGTGGTTTAGTACCGCCAGCGATGTAACAAAGGGAATCAATGCCGAAAAGATTGCCGAGGAAACTGAGTTCGATGGAGGCAATCCGGAACTAAGAAAGCATCTCGAGGATGAATGGAAGCTCCCACCTGGTGGGAGGACATCTGAAGTCATTGATATTGATGCCTCCCCTTCGGCCGCCGTGAAGGGAACTGAAGTCGTCGAGATAGACTCAAGCGAAGGGGAAGAAGATGATTTGGAGATGGAAGATGTACCTTTGGTGGACACAGCCTTGCGGATGGGTGATGTGGCCGACCTCATGCGAGCGGAACCCCCAGCATCAGCTCTTCCAGATTCCGCAAACGGGCCTATTGAAAGTTCTGCTCTCCCTACGGCCCCTGGGACTGGGGAGTCGGATGAAGGAGAGATCTATGACTGGGAAGAAAGTGACCATGAGCATGTTTTACCGAACGGACCAACTGTAGATGCCACACCATATGGTGGCGAAACGCAACAACTTCAGGATAATGCTAGTCCTTTGCCGGTGCACGAGGCACATCTCTCAGATGCCGTTGTTACGGAATCTGCAGAAGACGTTAGATCTGATGAACAGGAGGAGAATGTCCCGGCGCCAGCCACTGGTGCAGCTGAACAGAGTCGCATTGAGTATGACGAGGAAGACGCATATTCCGACCCCGAAGATGAAGACCTCATGCAGCAATTGGCAACAGAGGCCGAAGAGCATGCACGTTTTGCGTCGGCATTGAATTCAGCGTCTCATCTTCAGAGCGCCGAGGACTACGAGAAAGAACTCCGACAGCTACGCAACCAACAAAAGAAAGACAGGCGAGATGCAGATGAAGTGACCCATATCATGGTCACCGAATGCCAGCAACTATTGAAGTTGTTCGGCTTGCCATATCTGACCGCTCCCATGGAAGCGGAAGCTCAATGTGCAGAATTAGTGCATTTGGGACTTGTAGATGGCATTGTCACCGATGACAGCGATACTTTCCTGTTCGGTGGCACTCGTGTGTACAAGAACATGTTCAACCAGGCAAAATACGTCGAATGTTACCTACTGTCGGACTTGGAAAAAGAGTTTGATCTGGATCGGAAGAAGCTCATTCGCCTGGCCCAACTCCTGGGCAGTGACTATACGGAAGGGTTACCCTCCGTTGGTCCGGTCACGGCATTGGAGATCCTTTCCGAGTTTAGTTCCGAGAGGGGACTCGAAGAATTCAGGGATTGGTGGACGTCCGTTCAGATGGGCGAAAAGCCGGCACCGGATGAATCTCCATTCAGGAAGAAGTTCCGTCGCAATGCTACCAAGCTCTTTCTCCCGCCCGGGTTCCCTGATCCGCGGGTCGAAGAAGCTTATTTACATCCCGAGGTTGATTCTGATCCGTCACCATTCGCGTGGGGTGTTCCCGACCTTGACGCTCTCCGTCAGTTCCTGATGGCTACCATCGGATGGAGCCAGGAGCGCACGGATGAGGTCCTCGTGCCTGTCATCAAGGACATGAACCGTAGAGAGACCGAGGGGACTCAGGCAAACATCACCAACTTCTTCGGTGGTGGCAGCGGGGCTGGCGCCTTTGCGCCCAGGAAACGCAAAGAGGGAAAGAGCAAGCGGATGGAAAATGCGCTGGGACGCTTGCAAGCTCAGGCCGTCGCTAAGAGGAAGAACACGTCCACAGTAGCCAACGGAAGCCAAGATGGGACGCAGACAACTGACCATGGAAGGGAAACCAGTGAAGGTTCCGATGTCGTCGTGCAAAACGAGACACAGTCGAGGAAACCCGTGTCACGGAAGAGGAAAGCTGCTACAGAGAGTGCGAAGGAAACGGCCTCAGATTCCTCATCCCGGTCTGAATATCATGGCCCAGACCAGTCCAAGTCCGCAAGGACTCGCCGTGGCAAGAAGCAGGCTTCAACGAGAAGGAAGGCTTAGGCATCAACAGTGAGGATGGTACAAGGGCCAACCGGTGCAGATTTTCGAGTCCTACAGCGGCCGCACGAAATTTAGGGTTGGGGTTAGGAGTGAATGCCTGTCACCGACTACAGTTCATAGTAACAGCCCAAGTACTGGCTTACCATTTTGCACATAAAATACAGAGAGTCCAAATCATACACAGGGAAAAAGCCCATTAGACTCCCGGTTCATGCACCTGTGACGCTTCCAGTCTTATGAATAAACCCAAAATAATGCAGTAGAATGGAAATCAACAGTACGCAATGTGGGAGAAGCCAATACTACACGTCATCCACTGGCCGCTTCCTCTTCTTCTGATTCGAACGCCTCCGGTTGCTTGCGGATCGCGGAGCCCCCTCCTCATACTCATCTGACAAGTCTTCCTCGCTTTGAGGGGCCTGATAGTCTTCTTCCGACGAGTCTCCACCCGACGGCAGGCTAGGCTCTGGCTCACTCTCCTCGGAAGCAGAAGGCCGTGGCCGCTCAACCATTGAGACATCTACGCTCGCCTCGGCTTCCGGTGGAATCTTAGATGGTGTCTCGGCGGCTCCAGATGATGGGGTGCTGGCCGAGGCTTGGGTCAGCAAACTGTTGTCTGCTGTGCTCGCGCCTTTGTTGATGTTCGCAAGCGTGCGTGCAAGCCCTTGCCCATTCCTCTTGAGCTTGCTTGGTTTTCTCCCGGCACCAGGACGAGCACCGCCCTTCTTGCCTGTCTTCTCCTTGGCGGCCCCGGTCCTTGCTCTTTTCGAAGCTGGTCTTTCATTTTTCATGGCACCGAAAAGTGCACCATCTTTTTCCCAGAAGTCCGAGAGACATTCTCTCGAGTAGCTGTTGATCTGTTAGCGTGACTCCATAGGGGCTGCTGTGGCACAGGTCAGGGGACTGACTTGTAGTCGAAGAATATTTCGTCTCCCGTGGCAATGTCTTCGCCCGCAAAAATTCCAATTCGCTGCACCATATCGCAAAATAAGACCTTTGAATAAGCATTGCAATGATTTTTTGAACAGTTGACGAAGCGCATCTTGTTGCCTGATCTTGTTGAATCAATATCCTGGCCTGAACCAGGATTAGCCATGCACACGTAATTACGTCCATACTACTTACCAGCATTCAGCGTGAAAAGATATTGTGTCTGTCTCTTGCTGTACACCCAGTCACGTCGTTCTGACTCGGCTTTTGAAATTATCTCCCCCTTGTATTCACCAATGAATTCATGTGCCTTGACCGGCTCACCAACAAAAATGCCATAGCCTTTGATATAAGAAGCGCCAGTCAACGTTCGTTTTGGAAGCCCGCGTTGGATCGCAACGTTCTGACAACGGCCTTTATGTATATCATCATTGTACCGGTTGATAGGGTCGAGGACATCGCAAGCCCCACAGGTACCACACAAGTCGGGATCGCATTCCCGATTCAGCTGAAAACAGTCACACTTCTTGTTTTGCCAACATACTTTGTTCGTACCCTGATGACAAGAGCAGCCACGATACCTTCTGTCGCAGTTGGAGGGGCACATGCAACTTTTCTCGCAGGCGATCTTGTGATCAACACAGCTGCAAACGCCTTTGACGCAGGGGCCTTCGTGGCTACAGGGCTGGAAGATCTTCCTTTCATGATGCAGATTTGTGTTTGGTGCATGCTCCCAAAACCATCTGTAAGTAGGTTTAGAGGACGATCTGCTCGAGATCGTGGCTCTCGTGTCCTCAACTTTCTGTACAGCAGGTCCTGCCCAACGGGAGCTTATCGAGGGCATGATCTCCATCGCCTTTATTTGAATCTGTCTCATAATCAGCAATGCGTCGGACATTATACAATTAGCAATGTTTACTTCTTTGCAGGTTTTCTTCATTGAAAGTTGAGCTACACAAGATCCTCGCTTTTCGTGAAGGAATATTGGCTCCATCGCCTTAAGGAGCTCTAGTTCGGCGACCGTCCACTGGCTGGAGACTTCGGGTTCTTCTAGATCCTAGACGTACAGGCATCAATATCACTGTAAAAGTCTAAGCGTCGATATATTTACTAACCTTCCAGTAGCAGCTGTCCGAACAGTACTCGTCTTCTTTGAAAGCGGAAGGTTGATTATTGAGCAGCAACTTGTGTGCGAATTCAGTCCCCAGTTCGCCGTTTGCACGGAGGCCTAGGTCATTGAAAACAGACGCTGAGTGAAATTCCGTCAGCATGAGCTAACAAAATATCAAGGTTCGGGCGAGCGGGAAATCTAGAGTAGGTGGACTTCGCTCGTCCGAAAACGATGACAGGAGTCGAAAGCTTACCATGCCCGGGACACGAATGCCTGAACAAACAATGAGTACCAGTGCGATTTACCACAGATTGAAAACTTACGTGAAGCAAATCAAACATTGTAGACTTGTGTATGTGTCATTTGCATAAAATGCAAGCTTGTCAGCCTTGGGGGAAACCAGGGTCTTCGAGGGTGTTGCTTGTATCTGGTTGGTGGCATTTCTGGAGCTTCCAACGATATCAATCTGCTTGATGATGTGCCACAAGCTTATATCCGTGACACGCAGAAAAGCCCTGCAAGCCATACCAGCCAAAGCAAGCGCTTCCTCATCTGCTACAGGAAGAAAGTTCAGAAGCCTTAACCAGTTTTCGTCTTTTCGATCAAATTTATCCGGTAAATACCCGTGCTTCTTAAGCCAGGCACCGGTTGTTGAGGGTGGATTGAACGGAAGCAGCCGAGGGTCATCCAGGAGCCAGCGGAAGACGTCTGAGATGCGAGAGCCTGCCTCTTCCAGGAACCGCTCAGCATATGGTCTAAGCTTCCGCCCGAATTCATTTTCGAAGTGAACTTGTGGGAGTTCCTTCATACGGACAACGTAATGCTCTTCAAAACCTTCCGGGTCTTCATCTCTGGGTTCATCGCCAAAGTATGGCCAATAGCTCATTGTTGGGTCATCTTCTGCAAGGACATTACGACCTAAGAAAACGTATTCCGTAAACACAGGCACGTCCACGCCCCCCGCGCTATACGTTGTTACAGGTATGCTCATGTATCTGGAGCTTGGCTTCCCACTGGATGCCTTGAAGACCTAGTTGCTATCAATATGTTTTGTCCGGTCACGGTACATAGCAAAGCATACCTGTTGATTGATTTGTGCAATCGGTGCTTTTGTATTCAGAGCCTTCGGGCCAGCTGCGACATCGATGTTCTGTAACTCGGCGATGCAGGACGTCGGTTCAACCGGTTTAGTCCCAACCGGCTTAGTCCCTTCCAAAGAAAGAGACGTATCATCTTGATGTTCATCCACACCAACGTCGGCGCGAGCATTGATGGCTTCTCTGGAGTGGCGAAGTAGTGACTACCGCAGATTAATGAGCGGACGACAGACAATTTCATGAATGACGAACCTTGAGCGATGATGCATGCTCGTTTTCCATACTGCTATAGTGCTTCCTCGCCATGCTCTCCAGATCAAGAACTGTGGATTTAGTGCGCTCCTTGCTGCTTTCTGCATCGGGAGATCGCCCAGATTCTGTAAAAGCCATAGCCGTTAGCATGCAGCAGCAATGAATTTTCAAGTCCTGCTCTTACTGCTTATATTTGCACCCATCGGGGTGTCCAGTGGCGGATTCTCTTGTTCCTTTTCTTGCGAGGGCTCAATATCTCGCGGGGTAATAACAGGCGTGTCCTGTACTTCCTCTGGCTTCACTGCCACATCTACAGCTACTGAGGGTGGGGTGAAGGCTTCCCTGCGCTCCAAATCATGTGTCGTGTCAATACTGTTGAATGTCCCATTTGTTTGTTTGTGTGGTGAACTTGATGAAGATCTGTTCAAGCTTGAGTGAATGGAACAGCGCTGATGTTCAACGCCATTAGAGACCGATGTACGATCCTGCAGACCCGGTACGTTTATACTCGAAGTGTCCAAAGTTCCGGGCTCGTCTTGCAAGAGATCAGGCGATTGTTGTGCGGATACTTGAGCTGGACTGGCAGATGAGATCGATTCTCTTGAAATTTCGGGTTTGATTTTAGCTGGAAGCACTGAACCAATTTGCTGCTCAGCTTGCTGTACCAAGTCCCGAGATTTTGCAGTTTCTGCGGATAAAGGAAGGTCCGATTCTGGCTGAGCTGCATTCGTCGGAGAAGGTTCTTTACTTGGCCGGGGATCGGCCGATCTCTCAGACTTTTCCGCGGGTAGTGGCAGCTCGGTTCTGCGTACGGGCGTTGACACGATCTCAATGGTCCCATTGGAGCCATCCGATTCTGCACCAGACCCGGTTCCTTCGGCAAGCCTCCTTTCCGTAGCGGCGTCAGACCCATTAGTATGACCTGCTCGAAGGGGACTATCAGCCTGCCTCTTGTGCTCGGCTGTCAGCTTGCTGCTGTCAGGTCCTGTGGAATGCCGAGCGACAGGTTTGCTGTGTGTATTGTCTTTAGACATCACATGCGCTCTAGCTTGATAACGAGAAGGGGTCGAGTTGCGGCTTTTGTTGGATCCTGGCGGTGTTAGACGGAAGTTGATCATCATCGGCGCTGTCGGAGCGCTAAAAGGCCGAGGGATAGATGATGCAGGCGCTCTTTGGTTCATGTGACCAGTTGGCCTTTGCTGATCGCTCCTTCGTGGATCTTCGTCCGTGGTCAAATCAATAGGTGCCATGGCTCCTTCCGATCGCAGAGGTATTGACCGAATCAGCTCGAAACCGTCATTTACGACTGTATAGCGGGGCCGATCAGAGTTTGATGGCGATGGATGAGCGTGAGAATACAGACGCTGGGACGAAGACGGTGTACTTCGGTCGCGTTGAAAATTCGCCCTTCCAAAAGGGAAGGGACGATCGGATTTTCGAGCTGACACAGGAGGTTTGGGCGGCCTGGGTGAAGCTCCTAGGACGCCGGATGGTGTTCGTTGAGCAGGCGATGATGGAGCACCAGGAGTCAAGTCAACAGTCTCCGGGCGCCGCTCATTGCTGGCCATACTGAACCGGTGCGTCAGTATCGCGCGTAGCCGAGAAGAAAGTTATCTGCAGGTATGACCGAGTCGGGCTTTGAAAAATAAAGCCTTGGGCCTTGGAAAATGAGGTACTACTGAGTAAAATCACGCTGAGATGGTTGCGTTGAATCGAGTGTGCTTGGCGTGAATATGAGAATGAAGAGACAGGTACCGAGTCTCGGTGGGGAAGTAAGATTGGGGCTTCAATGGGGCCGGAGTGATTGAATGCTGTCGAGGCAGAAGGCAGTACACGCCCAGAATCGTTCTTTCGTTGCTGAGGGCAAGCAAGGAAGGAACGGGTTGGACGCATTACGGGGTATAAGTCGAGCATTGATGAAGAATAGCAAATGGCAGGCAAGTGGGAAGGCCAAAGAAAGAAGGGTGCCGTACCCGGGCGCGCCTGCGTCCTCTCGGCGAGACTCAGATGAAAAGTCGTGCACATACCTTTACGATCGTTACTGTCATCATCCTCACGCACATGCACCCCTCAAAGCAGCGGCGGCCTGCTTTGGACGACAACCAGGGAACTTCATCGAGCAGCGCGGGCAAGAAGGTTGAGGACGGGGCTGAACAATAAGGTAATAAGGTATTGCTCCTGGGATCGGACTCGCCCCGTGCGATGGGCGCGTTTTCTGGGCAATGGAAAGCGAGCTACTAACTATCGCCGAAACAAGGATACCTTACCTACTTTGGGCCCCAATTTGCCTTCATTGGGCCAAGCGCGCGCCTCTGATTATTAAGATTAATCCAATCGATTGGTACAGGTTCGTTCGCCTGAGTCCTCGGTCTAAACCGGCAGGGTGGCCACTTGCACTACCCTGAAATCATGTTCCTTTTGAAAAAAAGAACAGAGGAGAGAAAAAGCCAGGAAGGACAGCGCTCGAGGTTCAGGCCAGGTTGAATTGACATCATGCGGTGATCATGAGTCTCAAACATGAGCGTACCCTCAATCCTATAACTGCCGTTGCTTTTGCTTTCCAGAATCAATCAGATTCAAAGCCAATTCTACTTGCTGGAGAGGGTCCTTTTCTGCGTGTATATGACGCTTCCTGTTCCCGTCTGCTTCTTTCGGTGAGAGTTTTCAAGGACCAGGCTGTTCATGGTCTTGCCGTCCAGGGCGATCCTTCGGTTCCCAGCAGCTCGCATCACCAACATGTCCTTGTCTGGGGTGGCAGATCTCTCAGTGTCGTCAGAATCAATCGCGGAGTCGGTCACCTCCATGAGGGGACTGTATCTCTGTCCGTTACTGCTACATCGGTAGTGATAGAGGCTTCTGACTGGATCTTACATGGCGTTGTTGCGCCTTCAGCTGGTGTCATAGGCGGTAGTGAAGGGCTCAGGGCAATCGTGGTGACGGCGCACAACGCGCTCATTGAATTGCGTGCCCTTCCTGATCCCATTGAAGCCTCGAGGATCAAGTGCACAGTCAAAGAGGTATTATCTGGTTCGCGCTCTGTTCTTTATTCAGCCCATGCTATCTGGCTCGGTCCAGAACGCATTTTGGTAGCAGCAGGAACAGTCTTTGGGGACGTTGTTCTCTGGTCTTGCTTTCTGAAGAGCTCCCGATTTACTGATTCCAGTGAGCCGCATGGTGCGGTATTACATCATATTTTCAAGGGACATGATGGATCTGTTTTCGGTGTCCAAATCTCCCACGAATTATCTAATAACGTCTCGAACGGTTCTTGTCGCTGGCTTGCAAGCTGTAGTGATGACCGAACTATCAGAGTGTGGGACATTTCTGAACACTGTGGTGAAACAGATCAGTCGAATGCACAATTTGAAGCGCTGCCCCTAGATGACGCTGAGACTGGTTTTGCCTCAAAGACTGCCTCCGCCAACTCTTTGCTCAATAGTGAAGGTCCACCTTCTTGCACTTCACCCAGCTGGGCGCATATCTCACGCATCTGGGGTGTCCAGTTCCTTGCGCATCCACAGTCAGATTCAAGTCGTCCCGTGACTGCGGGACTTCTGTCCTTTGGTGAAGATGCCACCTGCCAGCAGTGGCTACTAACAGCGACAGGCTTTCGCCCCAGCTTAAATGACACCGCCTATACGAAAGCCATACATCTGGAGCATATCGCAAGAATTGAACACCATACAGGAAAGAACCTATGGGCCCTAGCAGCTCTGCAAAGTACAAGCGCTGGTGCTGTCATTGCTACAGGCGGCGCAGATGGCAGAATTGTGAATTACATCGTTTCACACCCTGCTTGTTCACATGAATTTCGAGAAGCGGCGTGTCAAGGGTGGCTTGCGGTAGATGCTCTGGAAGAAGCGGACCGTGACAGTTTGTCATGTCGTAATGTACCCGCTGACACTTTTAAAAATTATGCCTTCGTCACTGAGGACAATTTCCTTGTCACTACTGCGCATGGTCTCGTACTGCTCGGCTCTTTGCCTCTCCTCTCTGAAGCAGCCTCGACGGACCACAAACAAACTGGAAGCATTTCAGAGGAAGGAAAGAATGAAAAACTCATCGCTTGGAGAAAATTAGGTGATCTTCCAGGGCTCAAATCATATTCGATTGTAGCTGGCCTGGCTTCTGCTGGTCTTGCTTTTGTTGCAGGGACAAATGGCAGCATTTATATGCACCGATCTGGCTCTGGAAAATTGATAGCGCTCGGCAGCGTGCTGGGGAAAGTCACAGGGCTCTTTCCTTTCTCGGATCCTAAAGGTACATTCCCTCCCCCAATGGATTTGTGAGCAGTCTGTCTCATATAAGCAGGACTGGTCCATCTGCTTGTAACCTACATAGGAATGGAAGAAGCGCAGTATTTCCGGTTCCCTATTCATATCTCTGCATCCGAAGATCTGAACCTCGAGTCAGCTAGAATTCCCTTGCCAAGCAGTTTCATAGTCACCTCCATGTCACTCGTCGAATCGAATCATGCAATGACATTCGTGGTGTTGGGCTCAAGAAGCGGTTCCCTCGCAATATACCAAGCCGGCGAAGCTGAAGTTAAGGATGAGACGAATTCTCAGTACAAATGCTTCCGCAGGATACATGGTGAAGACGCCATCACTCAGATCATGGCTCTCCCGTACCCCGGTGGAGCACCAGCAGTAGTCGGTGGGGCGAGCAGTGTGTACATCCTGACCATTGGTCGAGATTCACACTATGCGATACACAAGCTCTCGTACGTTGGGGCCAGGCATGCAGACGTCTCTGATACGGAATTGATGACTGTCCACACGTCCAGCCCTCCTTTTGGCCCGTTGATAGAAGGAGCTTTCTTCAATCCTGTGGACGATTTGATCCTTTACGGCTTTCGTGGCAAATACTTCGTTGTCTGGAACGAGACCAAACAACAGCAGCTTATGAACGTAGAGTGTGGTGGAGCGCATCGAAGTTGGGCATATGCTCCTCGGAGAGCATCTTATGGCGGGGGCTCTTTTGTCTGGACGAGAGCTTCGAGGCTCAACGTACACACACAGACAACAGCCTCTCATCAGGTTCTGCAGTATGGTGGTCACGGTCGGGAGATCAAAGCAGTCGCAGTCAGACCAGCCTCGCATCGTTTCGAGGGATCAAGCTGCTTCATGTTCGCTACAGGAGCCGAAGATACATCTGTTAGGATCTTCAGATATACACAGCCGGTCCACGGCACCGTAGAATACACACATGCTGCGAGTACATGTCTTGGAGTCTTCAAGAAGCATGCCACAGGAATTCAACATCTGCAGTGGTCCGACTGCGGCAGCTTTCTCTTCAGCAGCGGAGGAAATGAGGAGTTCTTCGTTTGGAGGGTGAGAGACGTGCCCGGTTTTCCGCTCGGCGTTGTCCTCGAAGCAAGTTGCCCGCTGCAGAGCAAAACCTCTGACTTGCGAATCATGAGCTTCGATGTACGAGCGGTGTCAATTATCGGCGGCGAAACTAGCTCATCGCAGTTCTTGATCTCGATGGTCTTCTCTGACTCAACGGTTAGGGTATGTCCTTTTCTAATCCTTTAAAATTTCCCTCTGGTCTTGGTCAGAATTATGTGCTGACCTGAATTTAGGTATACCTTTATTGCTCTTCTGAAAAGGCATCTTTCAGTCTGCTCTGTTTGGGACAGTATGCAACTTGTTGTCTCACACAGGCTGCCTCCTATGTCAGCAAAGATCGCTGCTGGCTTATAACCGCAGCCACCGACGGGCATATTACTTTCTGGAACTGTACCTCTGCTCTCATGGAACAAGACATTGCGTTTGAAAACCGCAGAGCTTTACGACGGGCAGATTCAAAGACGCCATGCAAGATGTCATGGCTGCATCGTACCAAGGTGCACCAAAATACTGTGAAGAGCATGGTGTGCTCTGAACTGTCTAACGGATCTCTACTGCTCACAACAGGTGGCGACGATAACAGTTTGGCGTCCACGCTGGTTAGCTTTACACATACAGATGAGCTTCACATCTCTACGCTAACCGTGCCAAATGCTCACGCTTCAGCGATCAATGCTATTGCTAGAGTACGCTCGCGGAATGCAGACGGCCGTCAATCCTTTCGCTTTGCCAGCAGCGGCAATGACCAACGATTGAAAACTTGGACAGTTGTAATCGATCTGGAGAAGGTCGACGCAGGCGCTGGTGTGGAAGCTATGGATATCGAACTAGCGTCCAAGGACTGGGTGTCTGTGGCTGACGCCTCCTCGATGGATTACGCGGACGAGCCGCGAGGAGAAGGGCACGTCGTTGTGGCTGGTGTTGGTATGGAGATTTGGGGCCTTCAAGACGACTAGTAAGACTTTGGCGAGGAAGGTCTCTCTATTTGAGGCTTCTATGTGTTAACGACAGCGTGAAGGACGTCTGGAGCTCAAGAGAGTAGCCAGCACCTATTTTTGGAGATAAATCGGCATGGGCCCCCACCGTTGACCGCTCGACGCGGTTAAAGTGCGAGTAAAGGTCACTAGCGACTGTGCGAAAGAGCTAAAAAGGACCCTAGAGCAGAGCTTACAGGCATAGTAAAATAAGGCAGTCGGTGAAAGGGTGGACAACAAGCAAATGAATAACAGAATTGCAACAAAACAATAGAGATTCAATCAAGTGTTGCGGCGTGATGTCCCTTACCTACCTTACCTTACCTGTCTGTCTTTGCCACAATGTACGAGGATAGCACAGAAGACAGTTTCAGTCCACTGTCAAGAGCCGAGCTTTTTAGTCCGGGAGGAAAGAACCCTTGGACGGTTGGACCCCATCTAGACTGGGGCAGTGTTCACAATTATTATTATTATCGATATTGGCTTGCGCATAGCCACGACCGTTGAGAAAAAAAAATGAAAGAGACAACCAACTCAGACTAGCTATCTTATTCGTACTCTGACACCATAGATCGCATGGGCTGAATTAAGGACAAGGCCAACCCAATGCGAGGTCGCCCACCGCCGTGTAAGCAAAGCAATGGATCCCCACATCCCCTTTCTCAGCCAGCGCAACGCGATCAGCCTCGTTGCCAAGCAGGCGGACCACATTTCAGCCTCAGCCTTCAGCTTGGCTCGGAGATAGTGCTCTCCTACAAATAATTGGACCTCCAGGCTGCTTTATTTCTTGGGCAACATCATATCGCACCGTGATTGTTGTCTTGTTGCGCATTCCATCCAATTGCTTTCCTTGATATCTGTCTTCTGGCCTACAGTACCCGCCCTTATCAGAAGTACTCCACCTTGTCAAGTATCCCACTAGGCTTTCAATTGAAAGTCACCGACTGTATTCTCTGCTTTTTTCTTTACCTTACAGACACCCCGAATCACAATGGGCAAAGGCGGAAGGTTGGTCTGCATCTTCCTGCCGGGGTTATGCACCGTCGCCGCGTTGGTATGCCTCGTTCTGGTGGGTCTAGGAGGGACAAGGCAAGACAACAAGACATTGCAGAATATCTACTTCTTCAAAGTAAGGCCCTACCTTATGACACGAACGATCGGTCCATTCAGTGGCTAACAGAGTGCATCTGTAGGTGGATATGTCCAACTTCACGAGCACCAATATAGACCTTGTGCCCGATACCGATCTCGACAACGAGCTATTAGGTGAAGGATTAGCAGATCTCAAATCCAATCTCTCTCTTGCGGACTACTACACGATATATCTGTGGAACTATTGCAGCTCAAAGAAGGCCTCCGATGGGAGTGAACAAAACGTGACCTGCTCGCCGCGCAAAGCCAACTTCTGGTTTAACCCCGTCGAGGTATGGGGCCTGGAGAACACAACGGCCGCCGGGTCACTGCCGAGCGACTTGCAAAAGGTTCTGGATGTGGACCAGAAGGTATCGCACTGGATGTACATCGCGTATATCGTGGCTTTCATCGCGACCTGTGCGACGTTCGTGCTCGGATTCTTCGCGATCTGTTCTCGCTGGGGGAGCTTTGTCACGACAATCGCTTCCGGTGTATGCTCAGCCCACCTGACCCCTAACCACCTATGCTAATGATGCAATGTAGGTCGCTACACTCTTCACAATCGCCGCCTCGGCCACGGCGACCGGCCTGTATGTGGCCCTGGACGGTGCCTTCAACTCCACTACAAAGGAATTTGGCATCACGACCGCCATCGGCCACTCCATGTTCGCAATCACATGGCTGGCGGTAGCCTTCAGTCTCGTTGCAACCGTCACCTGGTTGTTCAGCGTGTGCTGCGTTAGTGGCAAGAGTACTAAACGCGTCAAAGTGGAGAAGACTCCCTATACATATGAGCGTGTCGCCAGCCCATATCCAGGCGCAAGTGCGGCCAATTCTCAGAATGTGCCCTTGACGACAGTGGGCGGTGGATATCATTCGGCGCCTTACGAGCCGTTTAGGCACACATAGAACTCAAGCTGAAGGAATTGCTTTGACGGTTGATTATGATGTTAGCGACAAAGTCTGTTTTCTGACGCCAATGAAGATATTGATGAGGCCGCACAGATTTGTATATTGATTCGTGGTTCATAAGACGTGTATACTGTAGGGGGTCCATGATTCTGCCAATGGGCGCGATTTCTGCACCAAGCGTGTGCCAGATCGAGAACAGCGACATGCTGATGATTACCACGTTAATCCCGTGCATTTGATAGGAAAGAAACTTCATGATCAGGTATGCTGTGGAATCCTTTCTGACTGTTCAAATCGATATATACTGTGCTTCCCCAACTTTGAGCTATCTTGGGGTTACAATAAATTATAGATTACTCACATATATATACCACATATATATATATATATGCACATCCACAGTAGCGGTAGCTGTGCAATAACGCGCGCACAAATGTTAAGTGAGCAAGATACACAGATCCTATTCACAAAATGGAGAGCAACTGGAATACACTTCGCTGCAAATCATAATGCTCTATTATCGGCGCATAGATACTGTCAACCATCTCCCCGATAATACCAGCAAAAGCAAGAACACCAGGAGCAAAAAGCAAAGTTGCTCCTGAACGTGGCAGGGGTCGAACCTGCGGCCTTTTCGGTGCAGACAAAGGAAGCTTGCTGTAAACGAAACGTGATAACCACTACACCACACGTCCAATAGCTGAAATTTGACTTCTTCCATTACTTGAAACTTAGAGCATTGAGCGCTGAAGATTCATCCGTGATTGGTTGGACCCGGCGCCACTCGAAGAATAAGCGAGGGCGGCACGCAGAAAGGGGCTAGGAGGGCTGCTGCAGTAGATATCATGATAGTAGATTCAAAGGCGACGTCTTCTGAATGCTCGAAACGTTGTTGCATGCAAGAAGTATCATTTCACATTTATCAAAAGTAACTATCGGTGGGAAAGAGCGAGTTGATATCAGACATGCTCCGGGTATCATCAGAAAAAGCCCTCAACTAGCAAAACGCCTTGCCTCCGCTATAACTCTATCCTGATAGCATGTCTGCTAGATCCCGACGAATCAAGAGCAGCGAGGTCGGAAATTGCCAATCTAGAACATTGATCTTCCTTGATGGTGGCCTGAGCACCCCTTGCTCGTCCACCTCGCCCATGGCCCCCCTAACACTCTTGAGTCTAGCGTACGAGCTCGCAAATTCCTTGAATGGGGTCTGCTTTGCCTTCCACGAGTCGACATTCTTCCGCGCTTCAGTCCCCGGAGATGATGTAATTGCAGCATTATCAACCACAACCGGCTCGTACTTCATGACCGGCTCGTGCTCCACTGAGGTTCTACTGGTAAGCTTGCGCATAGGCAACACAGGCTTGCCACTCGTGTCTCCAGGAGTTCTTTGCAAAGCAGAGGTTGACACAGACACATGAGAACTGCGTCTCGGCGTTGAGGGAGTTTGCGAACTTGCAGTGTCAAGCCAAGGCAAGGATCGCCGAGCTTGTCGGCGTACAGCTTCCGGAGCTTTCATCAGCGTTCGTGCATCTTTATCTGGTGGCTTCCGCCGCGGCTCAAATTGTCCCTGAGGACGATGGATGGCCGGCAGCTCATTCAATCTGCTTTTCTCGGACTTGGAAAAGACTTGCCTTGGACCTGAGGCTGGTGATTTTGAAGTGGCAGTTGCGATTGAACTCCGTCGGTGCGCAGATTTGGACGGCGTGGAAGGTCCGCGCCCAGGCTGCTCCTCTTCTATCTGCCGCCTCGATATTGTTGCCAGATTTTCATCCAAAGCCAATGCCTCCTCAAGCCTGCCAGGAGTGACGACTTGCTTGGTGTATTTGGGCTCAGCAACTAATTGGTGATAATATTGCTCATATCTGAGAGGGTTCTCCCCCTTGTCGACGCAATCCAAGAGGTACTTTGGATAATCAGACCGGAATCGGCCAATGAAATCATCCCACAGTGAGCGATGTTCCATTGTGCCTTGCTGGATCAACCACTCGATGCGTGCACACAACGCTATGAAATGTCGAAGCTCCCCACTATAATCCGGATAGGCGCATTTGTACTCGTAAAAAATGTTAGTAGGTACGGTTAGAACAGGAGGCATGTTCTGTCCATCTCTAGTGTTCCCATGGTCTATGCTGGGTGCCCGCTTCTGCTCGTCCTCCTTCACACTTTCACGCAGAGGCGAGTCAAGATGGGTAAAGGCTGCAGCTGGTCGGACGGAGTTAACAACTCCCGTCAGTCCCTGAACTGTTGACTCAGCTGGCACCGATGAAGTGGCCTCCTCTTGTACCACGGTGTGCGCTCGTGGTAAAGCCGTGAGGAATTCTCTTCTGTGTTGACGAGCAAGAACGGCAGGATCCTGTGTCTGTCTATCATCTTGGCTGAAATGGAAAGACGTAGGAGGTTGGTAACGTCTCTTATGCTTAGGAAGCATTGCTGCGTCATCTTCAATGTCGTCAGGTCGCCTTCGTTTCAGGTATGCACGGCGAGTTGTCGCATTAGGTGCTAGCATCTCACTCTTTCCCTCCGCCGTTAGGGAATACGAGATATCCGCATGAACATCTGGCCGTTGATCGATGCTCCCAGCATGTTTAATCGGGCTCTGACTTCGGCTTTTTAGGGATTGGGCGTCAATTTCCGAACGGATTTGGTTGTGCACCATCTCATCTTCGGAGCCGCTAGTGTGAGCGCTTTCTTGGACACCATCAACTCCCATATCGGTCATAGTTTCGTCTACTGGTTGTGAAGATATCTGCGTGCCATAGGTACCGGGCACCCGTTCCTCAAAAGCTGAAGACGCGGATGCTCTTGGTATCGGTTCAGTATCAGGATTCTCGGGGTGAGGCAAACGACTCGGCTTGGGATACAACACGGTTTTGTTCTGAACCTGGGCGTCAGCCCGGCTGCGCGCTTTGACATACGGTGTCCTTTTCACCTGCAACAAGCTTGTACCCTCTGCACGAGAAGAAGATGACAGGACCTGTTCTACGCCCTGCGCCGCCTGTTGCGGTGACTGGCTACCAAGTAAGGGCGTTATCTTGTATGCATGGGGTACTTCTGTCTCCAGTTCAGAACCTGAGGATTCGGAACCTGAACTGATCATGATAGCATCAGAAGATGCAGTCTTTTTCCCCTTCTTGGGAGATAGATTATGGCTTCGTGTAGGACCCGACTTGTCAACCACAGGACTTCCATTGCCTATGACCACTGGTACATCTTGAAGCGCATGCTCATTAGAAGAGGACTGCTGATTCTGAACGGTATTGGGTCCACCCGATCCAGGGACTCTTGCAACTCCTTGGGTATTTTCGAGAGATTGGTCGCCATGCTCAATGACCACCCCGTCCAATTTAGCGTCTGACGACTCATCTTTGGTTGGCTTTTCTTCGCTATGCCCGACGATCACTCCTTCGCAGTGCTCTTGTTCAGGTCTGGTTTCGGTTGACTGTTGTTGTAATGATGACAAGCCCACCGCCGTGCTGTCATCCACACGCGCCTCTGACGCAATCGGAAGGGGTCCTTCCTTGGTTGTGATCCGATCCCGACTTTCCTGACGCGAAGGCGTTCCTTCATAGGAGCTGCTATCTGGGGGCAGAACCTCACGGTTGCCAGCTCCTGGAGGCGGACTAGACGGAGGCCATTCATTGCTGGAGATCAGCTGTTCGGATTCGTCAGAGGTGTCCCCTGAATGGTCTGTACTGGATGGCGCATCTGATTGTAACTCCTCGTCTACTCCCCCGCTAGCATCAGTTGTCGATTGGGCGTTGTCAGGGTCTTCAGCGACGGTGCCTTCAGCAAAAGCTTGTAGTGATTGAAGGATATGAGCCGGTACATTCGCACTGGGCATGGCACTACCTGGCTCTGGCGGTATCCATGCTGTTGTTTATTAGCTATGGCGGCAGACCGCAATGGTTTCCAAGCCTGAATCAAGAGCATGGAAAGAGAAGGGGGGATATGGGTGTTGCACTGACAGGATCTACTGGCAAAAAGCTTTTGCTGGTCTTTATTGATTCTCACATGAGACGTGGGTATTTTTGTCATTCCCTGTATGAGTCAGCGTTCAGGTTTACCCCTGGACTTGGAAAAGGGCGTTGCTCTACCTCCCAAGGATCGGTATCGAAATCAATATTTCTAGCAGCATCAATGCCACTGGGGATTCTTGGAGCGTGGGATAGATTATTCGTCAGTGTTCGTAAGTCAGGGCTACGTTTTCGTGACTGCAGTGGTTCCGGGACTGTATCACCCGTATTCGGAAGAATATTTGGACATGGTGCTTCTTCGTCCAATGCAGCATCAGGCGGTCCAATGGCGTCGAGGACTGACCGGGAGGTCGGCCCTGGTATACAGGAAGAAGCCGTCTTGGAACCCTCCCCTACCATATCTTGTACCAAGGGAAGCGGGACTATTAAGCTTTCTTCAGGCAAAGGGTTGGGACCAGTTTCATTTCTATCCTGTCCGATGCCGAGCACGATTTTCCCTGTCTTTCGTCGGGCAGTACTTGTTCCTATTTGGCCAGGAGCAGACTGTTTGGACCCTTTCAAAATGCTCAGCAAGTGATTGTCATTATGTAAAGGAGGCCCTGCAGGATTTTGACCTGATTTGGACTGCGTCTGGGCCGCTCGCAATGGTTGTTCGACGGATTGGTTGTGGATTTGTTGCCCGGTGCGTTCATTGTTGGTCCCGTTCGAAGGCAGGCTAAATTGGTGATGAACTTGTGTCGCAAATTGTAGTCCACTGGACAGCATGGAGCCGTTCTCAGCCTCAACACCATCATCAGAGAGGTCGGCCTCCACTTGGGATCCAAATGGGGATGGCTGACTTTGTACATCTTGCGCCCCTTGCTCCTCCGGATGGCTTGGTTTGACCTTCCAGAGACGCGCCAAGAGCTCTTGGATTGGCTGCGCTTCTTGCAAGGGCCTAGGGTTGCCGAAGGGTGCTTCTCCGTGTCCACCGATGATCGTGAATTCGATGATGAACAGTGTCACGTTTTGGTATTGTCTTCCATATGGAGTGAAAACAAGTTCGAAATCAATGGCATTGAGAAGGGCGCCTCTTGTGTCCTTTGTCAGGCGAGCCCTACTGCGATCTTGATATCCTTTGGATGCGGCTTTTGAGAAAGTGACTTCAATTGATGTGATTGAATCTGATAATCGGGCTTCAATGGGATCGTCAAATTTCAAGAACTGCCCTAGTCAGATGATAGATCATAGCACGAACGGGTTTCTTATCGGACCTCCAATATCTGCAGTATGTTCCTTTTCCTGTCCGCCCGACGCACTCGGACCCGTAGATTGCTCTCATCTCCAGAAAATTTCCCGTTTCCCTGTCTCGCCGCTGGCTGTGCTTGTACCCACTCCAGTGCGCCAGCGAATTCTTCCCGCACAAATGGAGCCAGCCAGTCTCTTAAGTAGGACGCCATCGCTATGGGCGAGCGAGCAATGTCATGGTCGGCGGGCGGAAGTGTATAGATGATCTGACGGGCAAGCGTGTCAAGGCTATCTTGAGCCCGCAGTGCCGGCAAAGAGAGGGATGTCTCCAAAAGGTGCACTCCCCATCACCTCAATACTTCGTATATCTAGGGCTGGATCAAAAAGCAGTGATCGACGTCCTTACCAGCAAGCGGTCCGAGGGGAGTTCATACGCGACAAACAATTGAACCAGGCAAACGTGACGTGTATTATTCGTAGAAGCTAAAGAGCAAACGAAGGGCGCGTCAGGGGCCCTAAGGTACTTCAGCCTATACCCAGCTCGACCTAGTGCCGAGTGGTGCACCGTCGTCACAGGCACTGAGCCGGAGGATGGGATGGGGGATCTTGGGATCTCTGGGGAATGGGCGCCCGCATCTCCACGTACCTTAGAGAAAAACCAGCCAGCCATCTTGACGTTGCAGTGCACCACAACCCCTTGCACCATCAGCGGCATTGCGTTCGGAGCGTCTTTATCTGCACAACGCCATGGCACCACTCGTATAGTGCTGAGCATCAAATTCCTCAACATGTCTAGCTCATCTTGATGGTCCTCACAGGGCCACGATGGAGCTTCTGCCATGATTGACAGAAGCCTCAACCAGTCAACAAGCCTTACGAATGCTGGCGGTGTCTATCGTCAGACATGGCTTCGAATCAGATGCACAACGTGCCAAGTCCCTCTCCTTCCACGCTCTTCCTTCCACTCGGCCGTCGTTCGCGTCGAGGTTCTCTGTCCTCGCTCTCCTCGCAAGTGGACAAAGATCAACTGTCCCAAGCCCTGGACCACATCCACAACTCCGCATCACAGTCCGAAGCCCTAACTACTTTCAACGATTTTGCGTCACCGCCGTCTGCATCGAAGGTGACTGATGGCAAAAGGCTTACAGGAGATATTGTCCAAAGTGGCTTGAGTGGCTTATATAATCGTTTCAGGGGCGCCGTGGACGGAGTGCGGGACAAGGTCGGTGGTGCCGTTGTGTCACATAT
Source organism: Symbiotaphrina buchneri (assembly GCA_001599915.1). NCBI lineage: Eukaryota > Fungi > Ascomycota > Symbiotaphrinales > Symbiotaphrinaceae > Symbiotaphrina > Symbiotaphrina buchneri. The sequence continues at coordinate 196,792 of BCIG01000022.1, forward strand.
GCCCGACGAGCCTGGAAGAAGTCCAGCTTCATCATTTCAAATCCACACGAAGTCGGCCTCTAGAGGAAGCCTCGATTCTCTGACCGTAGTGTCCTCTCCCGGTCCGCCTTCCGCTACAATATCTCGATTGCAGTCTCCTCGAGAAGCTGCCTTCGATACGGAAGTGTCTGGGCAGCATGGCCGCTCAACTAGTGGGTCAAGGATTGCCGGACACAGTACCGTGGCCTCGTCACAGGCGTCCATTACCTCGGCGGGTGCGAACGGTCTAAAATCTCCCGTGCCTGTCTTGACCAAGCCCGCCTCGGCAGTTGATCCTAGATTGGCTCCGGTAAATGTTAGCGCTTTCCAAGATCCGGAGGGCAAGAACACATACATCTGGGATGATAATGACAAGCTCTTCCAATCCGACAAATCTACTCAGAGCCTTAGTCTGTCAGAGACGAATAATAACGCAAGTCATACAGTCCCAGCTCGCAGTACGCAGCGGGGCTCCGAGGCTGGCTCCCGCCCAGACAACCCTGACCCTCTATCAGCAAGAGCTGTCTCCGCCAGCAGAGAATGGAATGTTTTGAGTTCTGCAGATGTCACGCAACCAGGGGATCAGCTACAGGCTGATATAGATGCTGAATCTATAGAGGGCGTCCATGAACTGGATTCGCCTGCACGGTCCACCGGTACACACGCCCAAGAGACTTCCACCGGGTCGAACGTGAAGCAAGGTGAGCAACCTGCCAAAGGCCTACAGCATATCTCCAAGGGCAGCGTGCATAGTATAAACAGCCATGAAGGTGGATCAGATCGGACACGTCGCCGGTCGACGGGGAAAAATGACGGCGGTCGTCAAAGCCGTGTGCCATCCGCGAAGCTCGACGCTGCACGCCCGGAAAAGCGCTTTAGAGATTCTGACACGGTCATGACCCAATCGTCCAAAGCCGAATCACCAGATCCTTCGATACTCTTCGATGGTGCAGAAGAATATGAGACGCAGGACCCAAATTCTCTTGGCTCCAAAAAGCAACTTGCTGAACGTGGGCCACTAGTTCAATCTAGCACTAATCCTACGACAGAAACAAAGAATCGAATACTCAGTAAGGAGTTCTGGATGAGAGATGAAAATGCAAAGGATTGCTTTTACTGTGGCGACACGTTCTCGACCTGGAGGAGGAAGCACCACTGTCGTAGGTCATTCCCTTGTTATTCTTCACAGAGCTTCATCCGGAAACTCAGCTGACATGGATAGGGACTTGTGGTCAAATATTCGACTCCAAGTGCACCTCACTCATCCCTGGTAAACGCTTCGGTCAACCTGGCCACATCCGTGTTTGCAAACCATGCGAGGCAATCATTCATGCGGACGAGGACGACTCCTCCGAGTTTTCGGATGACGATATTGTACTTCCGCCGTCCTTTTTTACCAAAGCCTCTGGTGAAATTGAGGCCGTCCGTTCAAGCAATGATCGGTTAGTTGAACGCAAGGATCATTCCCAGGCGGAAGTCTCCGAAAACACGGAGAGGCGCCGTCTGACTACGCCGATGATGGCTATTCCAGCCACCAGGCGCGCCGGTGACCCTGCAAGCCGGCGTTCTGCCATTCTAGAGTTTACCGATGACCAGCTTGGGTTGCGACCGGTCTCAGCTCGGTCGCTAAAAGCCCCAGGTATTGGCAGCCCACATGGTCATCGCGCATATCATCCCCGGCATCAGCTCTCTCGTAGCGTGAAGTCCTTCCACGAGGATCGTGCACCCTTCCACAGGAGTTCCAGGGAGGATCTGAACAAATTCTCAAGACTGCCGGCTTTCCACAATGACAGCGTCATAGACCCCGACCTTGCCCCCTTCATGTCAGATGAGGGCTCGAGCGATGATGAGCAAATGAGCATATTTGGCGCCATCAGCGGTGAGAATGCAGCGAAGGAGCCTGACAGTGAGAAAGACTCTTCTAGTGGACAGCTGTCCTCTACGAGGAAGGCTCGATCAAGAACAATTGATCGAGCAATGGGTGCAAGCTACAGAGATGGTGATGACTCAAGCACAATCAATTTCCGCAATCTCCCGCGTGTTGCTAGGAAGAGAAATGCGAGTACAGCAAGCCTGGCCCAGCCACGTCCTTCCCCAAGGGCTTACAAAAACACTGCTCTTTCTCGCGGTTTCACGTCTTCTCTCGCAGAGGTTAACGGTCGCCCTCCTAGCGTGCACGGGATCGCGGGCCTCGCTCTTGGTTCCACCAGGTTAATCAGGAGTGCTTCAATGCGTGGTGAGACGGCGCCATCTGTCGAGCTCAGTGATGTGAATCTACAACATCTTCGAAAACTTCTGCGTCAGCTACTCGAAGATTATGGTATACCTAATATCAAGAGCTGGGAAGATGCGCTGGTCCCTATCTTGCTTCAATGCAGCGATGATGTAAATCCTGACGTGAGGACTGGGGATGACATTGACATTCGTCACTACGTGAAGTTAAAGAAGATACCTGGGGGTCGACCTTCCGATACATCATACGTCTCCGGTATTGTGTTCTCGAAAAATTTAGCATTGAAAAGCATGCCACGCAGAATATCGCATCCCAGCATACTGCTAGTCACGTTTCCGGTCGAGTATCACCGACATCAACAGCATTTCATGAGCCTGGAGCCTATCATTGCTCAAGAACGCGAGTTCGTCCGTAAACTGGTCAACCGTATCGTCGGTCTCAACCCTCAGTTGGTACTGGCCCAGAAAAATGTGTCCGGGCTGGCCCTTCAATTCTTGGATGAGGCAAATATTGCTACTGCTTACAACGTCAAGCCGTCAGTCATAGCAGCGGTGTCAAGATTTTGCGGGACAGATATTGTCTCGTCCATCGAAAGGCTAGCCACGAACCCCACAATTGGAGGAAGCGGCGCTTTTGAAGTGAAGACTTTCAAACATGCAGATATACCAGGCAAGAGAAAGACGTACTTTTACTTCTCAGGATGTCCACGGGAACTCGGCTGTACCATTGTCCTTAGGGGCGCAGACTTTCAGACTTTGGCAAAAATAAAGCGAATCACGGAGTTCATGGTCTATGTGGTCTACAATCTTAAGCTTGAGACTGCGCTGATGCGAGACGAGTCCATCCTTGTACCATCCTCGATTACTTTGATGTCTCATGCTCCTCCGAAGAAGACCGTGCCGGAGGTCATGAACTTTAACAGATCTCAGCAGGAGGCGCAAAGTGACAAGGCTGTGGGAGAGCCTCAGTGGAAACCAGAGACCTCTGGGCTTGCCTCACCGGAAGTGTCGAACGCCGATATCATGAAAGAGACTCCTAGGGTACGAGGAACTGATTCAAGCTATGCGGGTATCGGCACCACAGAGGAAATCAACTTGCCGGAGGATGTTCCAATGCCCACATTCTATGAGGATATGGTGCATAGGTATGAAACGAAGATGTTATCCGCTTCGCCCTTTGTCCGCTTTCCACAACCTTACTTGTTGATGCGGGCACGCGAACAGGAAAGGCGACTTGCATATTTGAAAAGGCTGAGAGATCAGGATGATACAGAGGAGCAAATTGCTGATGACAACTGTCGGCCGGAAGAGTTCCACCTGATTCATCCCGAAATGATCCATGAAAAGGTGGAAGGGGCTCCAAAAAAGGTTAGAGAAGTCTTGAGAGCAGTCCATGATGCCGAATACGACAGAGCTTTGCACAATTATGAGACACAAAAGCGGCAATGGGAGAATTTCATTGCAGGAAACAGCAATCTCTTCGATCCGCAGGCTCACCAGAATATTGCTGTCCTCTTCAGCGTCATCTGTACCGTCACCACGGTGCCCTGCTCCGGCCCAGACATGGTAGCTTTCAATTTCTACAATGAGCATGATACTGAGGCAACGTTCGAACCAGATTGTACGCTGGGGCAATATGTGGAAGATCTGTGTATATCCGCAAATACTGTTTGTACCGCCAATGGTTGCGAAAGACGAATGTTCGATCATCATAGGCAATACGTGCACGGAGAGGCCTGCCTTAGTATCTTCGTCGAGGGACATACGCCGAAACTTCGTGATATGCCGGACGTCATCGCGATGTGGAGCTATTGCAAGATCTGTAAACAGGAGACGGCCGCTAAACCAATGTCGGAAGATACTTGGAAGTACTCATTTGCGAAATACTTAGAGCTGTCCTTTTGGAGCGCTGAGCTGCACAAAAGAGGAGAAGGTTGTACGCACGATGTGAATCGGGACCATCTGCGGTATTTCGGATTCAGGGACGTGGCCGTACGCGTGCATTATGATCGCATAAACTTGCTGGAAATCATAGTCCCTAGGACTCGAATCACCTGGAAAGTCGACAGAGACTTGAAATTAAAGAACGAGGAGTACGAGCGCATCGAAGATAGACTGAACCGTTTCATGGCGTCTGTAAAGGGCCGACTCAGAGGTATCAATGTCGAGAGCGTCAATCCAGAGAAAGCCGAGGCATGCAAAGAGGAGATTGACCGGTTACTCGAAAGGGCCAATGATGAACACGATTTCCTTCTCAAAAAGTTGCAGGAGAAATACATGAACTCCAAATACTACGAGATTGTCCCTCTCAATCGGGCAGTGAGAGCTTTGCAGGAGAAAGTTGCTGGGTGGGACACAGCTTTTGCGGACTTCGATGAGAAATTCTTCCCCTCGGAAAAGGATATACGACGACTTACTGCCCTGCAACTCAAGAAATTGTTCCTCGACAGAGACGACTCTGTATCGTCTCTTACGACAGAGGACGGTTTGGAGAATACTTCAACTTTCACAGATACCGAAGGACCGGAAGTTGAATCTGAGAAAGCTTCCATCTCGTTGACCCCACGCCCCACAAATCTATCCCCGGAGAAGGCTCATGATATGCTCGCCTCTGTCGTCGAACAGCACTCGCAGGGTTCAGAGGAATCGGAAGCAGTAGGAATTAACCAAATGAACACACCGCCTGCAGGCTCTCCAGTGCTGCAGAGACAACTGCAAGACATATCGCGGGAAGACGTGCGCCACTTGGATCTGGCTGTGCCTTCAAGTCTGTCAGAACGATCGGCTGATGATCAGATACTCCCAGCGATCTCATCACCATCGGGTAGTCCCGATGCAACGAGAAGCATGAAACTAGAACCGCCTCTTCCCTTGCTAAGCTCGGATGAGACCAACCGTTCTGGAGCTGGAGATGGAGAAATCCAACGTAAGCTAAGCCGGACTAGCTCAGTAAGGACGGAACACAACAACGTGGTTTCTGGAATACCGCGTCTCCAGGATGGTCGGTTTCGAAGAATTGGTAACGCGACCTCGCCGCCACTATTAAGGGCTCACTCCCAGCCAGCTCATTTGCAAAATGTCGACAGCAGCCGAAAGAGCACTGGTACATCTAATCCACTGATCACTGATCCCGGCGTGATTCCTTCGATTCCGCCTCCGGATGCTTCCGATGACTTCACGAACCCGGTACGAACCGAACCAAGCAAAGGCAATGAGATGAAGCTCTCTGAACGTCTGGGATTGAATGGCATGAAGTCCAGTAAAAAGAATCTGACTCCTTCACTCATTCCCCGCTCGATCCCTGCCAACCGGCCCGGTGCAAAGGTTTCCACTCTAGCGAAACATTTTGAAGAGTTAAGTCGGGAATTCGAGCTAGAACGGCTCCGAGAAAGAAGGCGTCACGCTGCTCGGATGAAGCAAGCACGTGCGTACCCTATGGTGTCTTCCAAACCCATCGTGGAAGTTTACCGCGACGTGGACGCAGCTGTTGAGGAAAGGGAGACGAATGAAGAGGACAGAAAGGCAGAAGAATCCATAGTACCTTCCACAGATAACTCGGAAGGAATGGAACCCTCTACTTCGGGTCTCTCGTCGGGGAGCATGCCTGAACTTCGTTCGAATGGAGATGACAGTTCACATCAAAAGAAAGCCCAAATCGACAATATGAACATGCCCGGGAAGGCTAGTGAACCCACTCCCTCCGATATCGAGGGCGAAGGCACTGACGCCGAAGAATCACTGCTGGATGATGTGCAAGGGTCGACGGAGACTTCACAGGTGCTGTCACCAGGTGAAGGACAGATGGAGATGAAGCTAGATCTTCCCAAACACGAAAGAAGTTCGCTGATGAAAATGCTCACGAACTTCTGGGCGGAACGGTCAGCAAGTGGCTGGACAAATCTTGATTACCCGCTCAACGCTACTGATCACGTTTTCATCGATTCTGATGTTGTTGTCCGAGAGGATGAACCCAGCTCCCTTATTGCATTTGCCCTCAGCTCTCAGGATTACCTGTCGAAACTGGAGAATATCCGCAAACAAGGTGAAACGCAAGGCCTGCCTGACATTCAAAACGGCCCAGGGGTCAAGAGTCCTGGGCAGGTCTTCAAAGACGACGTCGAACGCTCGTTGCTACGCTCCACTGGGACTCATCTGAAATATCAGTTTCAGGAGGGTTCTGCGAGAATGCTCTGCAAAATCTTCTACGCTGAACAATTCGACGCACTGAGAAGGAAATGCGGAGTTGCAGATCGCTTTGTTGAGACACTTTCTAGATGTCTAAAATGGGACTCCAAAGGTGGCAAGACTCGGTCTGTGTTTCTGAAGACCTTGGATGATCGGTTGGTTCTAAAGTCATTGTCCACTGTGGAGACCCAGGCATTCCTGAGGTTCGCCCCTGCATACTTTCAAATCATGTCACAGGCACTCTTTCATGATCTTCCTTCGGTCATTGCGAAGATGGTCGGTTTCTATCAGATCGTCATCAAGAATACTGCCACAGGCACCGACATTAAGTGGGATGTACTGGTCATGGAGAACCTTTTTTATGACCGTAACCCAACCCGCATCTTTGACCTCAAAGGCTCCATGCGTAATCGCAAGATCCAAAGCACAGGAGAACAGAACGAGGTGCTGCTTGATGAGAATATGGTGGATTTCATTTACGAAAGTCCTCTCTTCGCCAGAGAACATAGCAAAAAGCTTCTAAGGGCGAGCGTCTGGAATGATACTCTCTTCCTTGCGCGGCAAAACGTCATGGACTACAGCCTCATGATTGCAATTGATGAGACTAGAAAGGAGCTGGTAGTGGGTATCATAGGTCGGTAGTTCTTTTCGAGATGTCCGTGTTCCCGTATTGACCTTGTCATAGATTGCATCCGGACATACACCTGGGACAAGAAGCTCGAATCCTGGATTAAGGATCGCGGGTTCGCTGGCGGTGGTAGGAATCGACCGACAGTCACAAGTCCCAAGGAGTATAAAAACAGGTTCCGGGAAGCTATGGCCCGATATGTTCTAGAGGCACCCAGGTTTGTCGGGACCAGCTAGACCTTCAGGACACGCTGTATACTAATTCGGGCTGAACTACAGCTGTTGGCATCAATTCGAGCCTCAACAAATGGAAAGACGGCCATTGCGAATCGATGAGAGAGCCGAGAACAGAGAGGGTGATCGGACAGAGACCGAGGTGGAAGTTCCTTCAGCATTTTCCGGCGAAGGTGTAATGGCCGAAGAGGCCAGGTGATAGTCACCAGTCGTGGCAGGTTCGATTAAAAGAGGCATATGGGAGTTCATGGTACGGGAATGACGGTTTGCCTCTAGTAGGATTGGCGTAGGCGGCACATATGGCGGGCATAGGGCATCAACGCATGGCGTTTCTCGGATGCTGATGGATTACACGATAGCGACGATTAATGCGCCCCATGATAGAGATATGGCAACGGGTTTGGCCTTTCAATTATTCTGAGACTGTTTGCATAAGGTAGTTCGTATAAGACTGGATAAGCCCGAAAGACTTGCGAAGCAACCGTGCCATCACCAAGACAGACCATATCCAGAGGGGCCAGCATTAGGTGAAGAGAGCCGGGGCTGGAGTCATCCCAAAGGGGTAGTCCGCACCATCGATCACGCCGCCGTGTCGTATTCGTGCCTTGACGCGACCTGTAAACAAAAGAGCTCGGGCATCAGCATGCAACGACCTCGTAATCCTAAACTTCTTGAGACACGGCTCGCAAGCGACTCGGTACGAGTTGTACAAAGTTTATGATAGAGAGTAGGGATCTCTCGCATCCAAAAGCGAAGGAGATGCTGACCCGATGTCCGAAGCAATCAGGAAGGAGAAAAGAACAGACTATCAGCTGCAGATGAAGACGCGTACCGAATACATAACAGGATCAACGTCGTGAGAAGCAGGTTTTTCCTTGCGCCTGTCGTGACTCCTCGCCTGCCATTGGCCGAACATGAGGTGATGACCAGCATCTGCCTCGTGGCTGAGGGCGCGGCGGTTGAGCTAATTCCATTGTTGCTATCTGGGGTAAATGATGCTGTTGTGCGATTCTTTTCTGTTATTCTCTTGTTGTAGGTACCGATATCCGGTATTGTTAAGGAGTACGAGTGCCGTATCTGTACTTTTAAGCAGGCAATTCCTGACTTTCCTGACCAAGGTGAGTACCGTAATATAAGGTATGTAATAGTAAGCTCCGTACCTTACCTTAGATTGGTTGGTCGAGCATCGAGATCAGGTGAATGCGCGCTAAAGAACGCGTTTAAATGGGCCCTCATCAGCCACACAAGCTCCCACACGCACACACAGGCTGGCCTCCCTCTCATCCATCCGAATTGCCGGATATGTATTACCACCGGAGGCTTTTCTTTAATTTCCCTGCTCGTGCCACTGGAGAACAGACTCCCGTCGAGCAATTGCTGCAAGAAGTAGGAGTTTAATCTGCCCGTCTTGAATACATTTGATGGTTTGCTGATCAGTCCGACTACCTACTGGAAGTGTACTCCATCATCGGCAAACTCTTTCCGGCCCGCTTGGGCAGAGCTATCTGAAAGCTCCTTATGCACATGATCTCATCCTAGCTCCCAGCGCCAATGCAGTTTCCTACAGCTGGCTTGAAACGAGCCCTGGCGGATGATACAAGCCCGGCCAGGACATGATTCAGTTTTGTTAGGATTTGACCGATGAGGCGGCCCGTCTTTCGTCAGGCATCGTTACTGATCGTTTTGAAAGGGCTTAAAGCATGGTCACTCATAGCCCTATCACCTAAGGCGCCGTCACTGGGTGCCTAATAGGGTTCGCGCACCCCGCTGATCATTCTGAAGCGCCTCTCAGCCAAGGGGGCCCTTTCCACCATCTTATTGCACTGTGCAGTAGCAGACGGGAAGCTTCGTGAGGCAGAGTTTGTTCCGCATCTTGTACCGTATGATGGAGATGGCGAGTGGAACCGTTGCTAATCCAGTTGAAGAAAATCGATGTCCGAAAAGGCCCCTCCATAGCTGCGCATCTCCACTGGTCTCTGTTTCTCTTTCATCTCGCCTCCAGATGGCACGGCTCATGAGATTGAGAGCCGCGTGAGCCCCGCACAGCCAATACCAATTTCTGTCACGTGCGCGTGGGACTGTCTTTTTCCACTCAATATTTCCCTTCTTCGTCAACTGTCATTTGCGACGCGTGTTGGCCAAATTTTGCTACTTCATCACACTTACTCGCGGTGGGTACTGTACCTTACTGAGTAAAGCGAAAAGGGAGTCGAAGAGCCGAGCCAAGGAGCCCAGTTTGCGGGGCAGAGTCATGGCGAGTTCCAGCCTGTCGCGTGGATCCAAGGCAATGAGCCAATCAGACGCGTGAAGCAACTGTCAACACCACGGTTAGCCTGCCTCGGCTCGCCCCGGAGAAGGAACAGGTACTAAAGTAGTAAGGTACGGTGTCTGAGTGTCTGAGTGTCTCCGCTGAACATTAATATTTTACCTTTCGCTACAGGTGTTACTAGCGCAGTATTACGACTGCAAGAGTCAGGGGTTTCTGCCGCCAGTCGCCGACGACGATGATCGACTGTAACGAACGAGCGAAAATCATCACCAATCAAACCAAAGCATCGGCCAGCCACAAGCTGAAAGAGGCATTAGGCGCGATCTGGGATTGGGTTCGAGAGATCCCTCCTATCACCATGCGGACAGGGTATGCGCCTGCCTTGGCTTCGAAGTCGGGCCATCGTCCGGCAGAAGATATTCCTGTAAAGAATATTATTAGATGCTTAGATGCCTTGATATCCGCGTGCTTACCCAAGTACGGCCGCCGACCCGCCCCATACTGGTTCAAGTGAGCCTCTCCGGCGCTTGTGGGCGGCCTTGCCATGCAAAAACCTTTCTGAGCCAGTCTCAGCCCCGCTCCTGTCCGTTCGAACTCTGATTCTCCATGTGGAGGGCGTGGCCAGCTGAGCGATACTATTACAGCAGAATGAGATGCCAATCTCTTGACTATAGGCAATGGGTCGACGCGATGACGCTGTGCTGCAGATACTTCGTACCTACTGCTAAGCGTGGCTGGCTCTCAGTCAGGACTCAGGAGCGGTCCGGTCTTTCTCCATGGTGGAGTCGGTCTACTCGGAAAATAACGAGGTCTGGGATCCTGGTATCGTGGTGTTACATTTGAACGGAATTGTATCACGGAAGAGCATCTTGACCTAGGGCGGGTGTCTAATTCTCGTGCCAATGACGCAGGCTTCCGCGACTCGCTGGAGCTTGCCTGGCCAACAACGTGATCTGTGATCTGTTGTTTCTGCTCTTCAACTCCGGCATCAAGCTCATCCGTAAGCGGCTTCCGGCAAACTGTTGTGCGCAGTGTGCAAGCCGACCAGTACTCTGTCCAGGGTAACATCTCGCAGACCGGTAGCTATCCAGCCAGCCAATTGAACGGTTTCGCCCCCAAGTGCTATCTGATAATCAGAGGGCGAGCTTTGGAGAGCACCACTCCGTACTCCGTATTGTTCTGGAATACGCGCACCCCGGTCGACGCCTTACGGAACGTCTCCAGTTCTACGGCGTATCGTACTCCAACGCAGAAGGTCGTATGCAGGATGAACAGGGAAAGTAGCCCTGCGGCGCCTCTCACTCCGGGGTTTGCGCCTCGGACTGAATCGATGTACAAAGTAAGCGGACCCAAATAGGCGGATGCTACTGCAACGAGACACGGCTCTTTTGCAAGGTTATCTTCCGGAAAGCAGGACACTAACAGAGAAAGCCGGAACTGAAACGTAGAGCGGAAGCGGAGACGACAGCAGAGCAGGGATTGGCCGCCGAGGTGCCGGCTGTAGGGTTGGTATCGATGAGTACAGTGTGGAAAAAGGGTACTCCGTAAGGTAAGGGAGACTGGATGTTCCTCGGCTGCTCCTCGTGAGATTGGCTGCGAGTCTTCATGTACTGAAGCAGTTGTGTATCCCGTCGCAAGGCATCCCCTACCCGGAGCTATCTAGTAGCAGGTAAGACGGCAGCGCTGTGTGATACTTTCCTTGAAGTCTGGCACACTGGACGCGTGAAGGAGCCACCCACCACTTGATTTTGGCTTCATACCGCTTGACATACGTTACTCGAATGTTGCCGGCTACCTTCCAATCGTTACCTTACCTTACCTTACCTTCTTGTTGATGCCCCTTCGTGACTGAAACTAACTACATGGAGTCGTCCTACACCGCTCTAGCACCCCACATGGAAGCTCAGCAAACGGTGGCACCTCAAACTGTGTGTTACCATGGCTCAGGCAGTTTTGGATCATAGCAGATCCTAATATGTACGAGTCCTCATAGTACAAAGGCGGGACGATAGGGGCCAGAAAGCATAGGAAATCATTGGACGTCGCTTCTCATCAACGCACCCGATAAAGGGGCCGATCACTCTTTCGCGGATCTTGAGGCTATAATTACGTGCGTGCTAGCCAACAAGCGACATCGAAGAACGGTAACAGAATTCTCGCATGATTCAATTGTGCAGCTGCAAAGGCGACTGGTCCCAATACGGACTGCACGATTGCAAGTTCGCATGAGCGAGCTTTATGAAAAGCGGACCGATTGGTGGAGAGGCTGACCCTGTTACAGTACAGGAAAGGCAGCTTGTCGTCTGGACCCATAACCTGGAAATCATCAGGTTTTGGCGTTTTTCATGCAGCAGCCGTCAGCGGAGCAAAGTAGAGGAGAGTTTAGTAGGCGTCTGGATGCATGAGCCCACTGGCATCGCGTTGTGGCCCGCCTGAAAGGACAGGCAGATTAGAGAAAGATTGGACAGCGACGGGTACCAAATTTGCAAGATCAGGTCATGAAATTGATCTTAGTTGCAGAGATTGAGCGCGACGAAATGATGGTGCTGTACGAAGTATGGTAAAAAAAAGCGAGTAATTATGACAACAGACGCGGACTGTAAAGTAAGGAAAGGAACCATTATTATTATGGTCATTTGGGACGTGTCTTCCTGAACTGAGATCAGGTAACGAATACAAGGTAAGTGAAGGAGCAGGAAGGTTATTATTAGGTACCTTACCTTACCTTAGATCGTGTAATTATTGTGTTGGTTGGTTCTTTCTTAACAGTTTCTTGGTGACGGAAAGGCAATAACGTTGGAGTAGGTACCTACCTTAAGTAGCGAGTCAGGTAAGGTATGAGGTACCGAGCACTAGCAGTACAACCGGAGTACTCGTAGCTTTGACTGAGACTGACAGTTTCTGTGTTTGGTGCTCGGGGACCAATAATGATTGACCATCGTCAGCCCAGAATCTCGAAACAGCTCCGACGGGGGCCTTGGCAATGCCGTGGGCTGCACCAATTGTTGCTGCCATCGAACCATTGACCAGTCATTTATCGGCAGCGAGAGCTTCAGGTCCAACACTAAGGTACGTGGTAGAGGCAAAAAGGGGACCAACCCATCCTGGGCCAATAATCCATCCACCCTGGCCCCACTTCATCTTTACCGTACCGAAACACTCACCTCTTCTCCAATCCATGCTCTGCCGTCCCACAGAGCCAAAACTCTCTTCTGCCTCTTGTCTCTTCTCTCTCTCTCCTCTCCTTCTCCTCTCTCATCCTCTCCGCTCCATCTCCCGTCATCCTCCCTCCCCCTCCAATCCTCCTCTCCCGATCCTCTCCTCTGACGTCCTTCAGAGGTCTGGAATTTCCGGCCCTGCTTCAGGTGTTGGAGTCGAAGAGGTTTGTGTCAAGATTCCCCGTCTCGGCACTCGATCTTCTCTCTCAATGTCGGCCTGGTGAATCACTCACCCCGCTGCCAAACACTGGGCAATTCATCCCGTGACTCGACACGGCGGCCAATTCACCTCCCCTCCCTCTGCTCCTTCGTGAATTTGGTGTTGCCTTGATCCTGGCAACCCGACCGAGGGTGTCATCCACCGCAGAGCACGCTCATTGCATCTCATCCTGCATTTGGACTCCACGTCGACCGCGGAGCCTGTCGATCCATTCCATCTAGCAATAAGCCTGTCCCAGCAGTTCGCAGCTATTCACATCAGTGGAAGCTCGCTCTGCCCTCTTTGAGTTCTTGTCTCTGGTGAGTCTGATGTTTTTCTTCTCCATCAACCCACTCTGGCCCCGGTCGACTTGGAGCTTGCGATTGGTATATCAGCAAGTGGAGCAAAGAGCAAATCGGGAATGCATCTCTTGCTGCGGCAGACTCGCCGCACATGCAATCTTCAACTCGCCGTCACCAGCATGCCCGACGGAGCCCTCGGTGAACGATAGTTGTGTCCGACTGCAGCAATTCAGGCCGTGATTTCACATGTCGGAAATATCGCGTGCAGAGCTCATCGGTCCCTGAGGTACCTGAAGATTGTAGAGCCTTGGTTATTGGCGACTAATCCGTCCTTTTGCCGCCGTGCGCCTGAGTGATCAGAACGTCATCTACACCGGCATTGAAAACAACGGACAAGCACACTTCAATCGTGACTCTGCAGTAAGATGATAATGAGCGGTGGCTCACGGATTGTGCTTCGATGAGATCCTCTCTGCACGTCATCACGCGTTCACTCCACGGTCGGATTTGCCTCGCGGGCTTTCATGCGACAATAGAATATATACGGGACGCGGTCTTGACGTGCTATCTTCTCGTATTATCTGTCTATGCTGTTGCTGACTATCTGTTTGAGAATAGTCCCTTTTGAACATTCCTTCAATTTGACCGAGGACTCCTCGAAATCTCGATCGGCAATTCTCATCCCTTTGCCAAGCAACCTCGACAATCTACAAACCTCAAATACCAGTTAGACCGGTATTGAGGGCGTCCTTGTTAGGTAAGTCGGTCGAAGGGTGAGGGGGTGGTGGAGAGTTTCATAGGCGAAGCCTTGGGCTAACTTTTATCCCTTTGCATAGATTCCGCGCCCTTAACTACACGCATTTCTCGAGCGTGCCTCCCACCACACGCACTCTTGTCGGAACGTACAGTCAAGGGTGGAGGCGTTAGATCGTGCTCTACCAACCGACAGCGGATTAGACAAATTGTCGGTTCTGTTATTGAGCTGTCAGCCTGGATCTGAGACCAATTTTGGACCCGTCTGATTTGAATGCCAGTCAGGAAGCAATCTCTCGAGGCAGCAAGGGAGTTGTCCAAACGGACATTGTCCGGATTTCTATCTGTGCACTAAGCACCGTCGCGCTCTTTAATCGTTCCAGCACACTAATCGCTTCTGGGTGAGTCCACTATCTCAATTGGCTTCCAATTCAGCCTGCCGGGGGTCGATACCCCTTAACTGCCTTATCCTATTATGTTGTAGCATGTACCCTCCCTGTACCCCTCGACATCACAAGCTCGAGTCAAGGGCTGACGATTCCGTGCACGTTCCAGAGCTCTAATATCGAAGGCTCCTATAACTGGTGCTGCACCCTCCCATCACTTACACTCGCCAGTTGTTTGGGCTTCTTCGTTGAGCTCCCGAATAACCATCGTCACTCTTTAGGATTATTCAATCCCTGCCACTCTCTTATTTTTCAATCGTTTTCAGTCACTCTTTGGAATTACGAATCCCGGTCAGCGATCTCTAATTGGATCAATTCGATTACAACGCGAAATATCCAGCAGATCCAGACGTCCAATCATTTATAATACATACAGAACAAGATGGCTCTCTACCACCCGGCTGTTCGTTGCTGCCAGCCAGACGAAACTTACTTTGTCGAATCTCACGAAGATACCACTTTCTCCCAAAGGGAGGCAGCGAAAGAACGGGCAAGGCGGGTTGCGAAGCAACAGCAATATGCCATAGCGGACGAGTTGTCCAGGCTGGCAACTGAGGAGTATGCGGAGGATATACTCACGCACATGGAGCACATGGAGGTCAGCATTACCTACATGCTGGCTGCTGGCTATGACTGACCTTACCATCCAGGGCGAGACATTGCCAGACATTGCTTCCATCGATATCCAGACCGAGATTAAGTGGTTCATGCGTCCTTATCTCCTTGACTTCTTGATTGAAGGTCATGCCGCCTACCAACTGCTCCCTGAAACACTCTTTCTGGCAGTCAACATCTTAGACAGGTACTGCTCGAAGAGGGTAGTGTACAAGCGTCACTATCAACTCGTGGGTTGCTGCTCGCTGTTGATTGCCGCCAAATATGGTGACAGGAAGGACCGTGTTCCAACCATTCGGGAATTACAGGGCATGTGCTGCTCCCTGTATGACGAGGACATGTTCATCCAGATGGAATGGCATATCCTTCAGACTCTCAACTGGGTTATTGGGCACCCCACCATGGACACCTTCCTTCAGATGGCTCTCTCGGAAGCTGGATTTGAGGACCCAGAAGTGGAGCATATGGCGTTGTTCATGTGCGAAATAGGCATGTTCCACCGCGAGTTCGTGCCGATGCGGCCCTCGAACATGGCGCGTTCTGCTCTATTCCTTGCACGCCACGTTCTCAACCGACCTCAGCCCGACCCTTCTGAGTGGTCCGCAAACTACGACGTCATGACAGCTGTCAACCTCTCCCACCACCTACACTCACCCTCTCAAGTGGTAGCCAGGAAGTACGCCTCCCCAGCGTATTCCGGTGTGTCTATCACTCTGGAATCCTTCCTTCTCCGTCAAGTTGCCTCGCAAAGAGCGTACAATCATCCACCTACACCACCATGTGATACTGTTCCAACCATCAAGCCTGTCGTTGGAGGGCTCGCTCCACAGACTCCGGCAAAAGGTCAAATCGCGGGAAACTTTGATGGATATCTTACACCGCCAATCACACCTGATGGAGAATTCTTTGCTGCCAATAATCAGACCAAGGGGTGTGGCATGGTACCACCACGATGCCCTGCCACGCCGACACCGTCAAATGGCCATATCCAGCAGTACGACTACCACCATTATCAAACCACCAATTCCTTCGCGTAATGAGAGTGTCTCCTCATGCTCTCAATCGTCCCATCCGCTAGCTACCTTGTTAGCCCTCGGTTGTTTCAGAGATCTCAGTAACGGTCCAGTACGCTATTCTAGCGACCGCTGCCTGTCAGTGGCCCCCAATGCCTCTGGGATTCTCTGGAGCAGGTCGTGATTCAGAGCTTCCTGCGAGGCTGTGGGAATCGACTTCGCAAGGTTATTTCATTTGTTCCACATGATGCTACCACATTGTTTCAGCATGTGTCATTAGCGTGTCAATCTGTTTCTAGCATTGCAAGCGTGCTTGGTTTTCTGCATCTTTTCCGAGAATCTAGTGGATCTACTCCCAGACTGTTCGCCTGGTGGAGGCATAGGATTGCTCGGATAGCAACCGGGGGTATGGCCCACCCGGTGTTTCACCCACAGCTTGGTTAGAGCTGGAGAAGGTGACGATGGAGGGGTTTGGATGGATGGAACCAACAAAATTGAGTACGGTGGAATTGTACTTTCTCTTCGCCGGTCGAGCGACCCACGTTTGCGTCGTCTCGTCGCTCTTTGCCTGCGGGCCCATGCAAGATACCCTGCTTTCTTTGGCCCGTTAGCAGCCGTCTTGTTGTACGTTAAGCAAAAGCACATGGGACTTGGCTCAAGCTAGATATTCCAAGGATCAATTGATTGCGGGCATGACTACTACTGCTATTGCAACGACCAGATGTGCCGGCTTGCGTGGATGTCTGTACGCGCTCGTCCATGTTGTTTGCTTTCACGGCGGGTGACCAACACTCCATGCCGCAGTATAATTGCCTTAACACGGGACGGCACACTCGATCGGGGAGCGCTGCGCATGTCATCTGCCCTAACTTCGTAAAAGGAATTGTTGTAATCTCCGTCGGCGTGCCCCTGAATTCCTCCGGCCCGCCGCGTCTGCAGGGTAAGGGGACTAAGGCCCGTATTCCCGCGCGCCTAGAGCAGGCCAACCAACCCGCCGTGTCACGTCAGATCTCGCGATCGGCCTCTCGATCATTCTCCCCTACGTGCCTAGATCGCTCACGGATGAGATTGTGCATTGTTAAGATTTGGGACGGTAAATGTGGTGCGGTTGCGAGTTTGCCATACAAGGTATTTGGGCATTTGTGCATCAAGCAGGTGAGATCATAACATGGGTTCTGGTAACATATCTCGTCTTGTGAGATTAAAAGTTGACCAAGCCACAGTGAGTATGTGCTCCCTCACGAATGTGTGGGGGCGGGACGTGCCACTGCCACTGCCACTGGTGGATGCATACATAGACTGCTTCCAGGCTATGTCGGGCAGGGATGGTAGGGATGGTATTGATCGTGGAGATTCCGTCTCAAACAAGACTGCGATTAAAACTTACGAAATATGGATTTCCCGCACAGACCGATGACAATTGTAGAGAAATGGGTCAATTACTATTAATCAGTACATGGCGAAGTAGACAAAACAATTCTCTGCAATTTTTTGGAATTGATCATGGGTATATAACTCCACAAGTGAGGAAGATGACCTGCAGCTCCGCACGCGACAGCAATATACAAAATAGTATGCCGAGGGCGTAGGCGTCCATCGGCTGCAGCGTTACGAGGTCGCAAAGGACGGCGATCCGATCAGCCCAAGAGGCACTGCGCCGAGAACCTTTCTCTCTTCCTCTCACCAAGCCATCGGTGATCATCATCCTAAGCTGTATGCTCCTCGGACTTGTGGGCCTGTCGGCGTCTGTCGCGGCCAACTTCCGACCAGGGGAAGTGGAGGACAGGGATGACGAAGAAGCTGTTTTAGCACCAATGTGGTTAGCGCGTTTCTCCTTCCTGATGACGTAACCGAACGAGCTGTCCGAATGCAAAACATACCTGTTGCTGCTATCGGCAATACCGGCCAAGGCGTTGTACCACGCTGTAAAGGCGGCTAGGAGCGCAAAGACACCGCCTGCCTTGATAACAGACGTCTGGGGAGCGCCGGTGGGGCGATGCAGGTACCCGATGGAGAGCAGCAGGAACGCCATATCCAGCGTGAAGAAGAGGAAAAAGAAGGCGACGGTAGATCGGAGGGTGCAGATCACGAGAATGAACGTGAAAATGAACCATCCCTATAAATGCCTGATTAATATCGCAACCACCCTCTCGGATAGCGATTACTCTTACCATCAAGTAGAAGCCAAATTCATCGAAGAACTGGTTGTTTTCGCCTCCCAGCTCTGTAACAATGTTGAAGCCGCCCGGAGTGAAGATGATGGCGAAGGATATCCAGAAACCACCGTATGAGGACAGCGCAGTGGCACCAAAGGTATTGCCAACAGCCATTTCCCTGTAGGATCGCGCGAAAACCTTAGTGATAACCCAGACACCGAACCATATCTGGGTGCTTACCACATGCCAGCCAGCAACTGGACAAGCCCACCATACCCGTACGCAGCGGCGACGACAAGGTTAGGCGCAGAGGTGTGACGGGTGCCGACATTGATCAAGCCCAGCACAAAGGTCGTCAAGGCGAAAGCAGACAGGCCGAGAGGAGCCGGATTGGCGATCTTCCGGTCGGCGATGGGCTTGTAAAGACCAGGCTGGGCCTCACCACCGAAGGCCGGAAGCCAACCCTGTTGGTTGGTGCTAATATGCGCCAGAGGGTTACCGCCATAATCGTAAGGCATCCGCTTTCCGGCAGCAGCAGCTTTCGCATTGGCGTTGTCCATGGCGGCCTTGACCTCTGGGTCGTGTGGATACGAGCTGTTGGTAGCTCCAGTTGTCAGTCCATTCGTTGCTGGGCCGCCCAAGTGGCCTGCATTGGCGTCACTCTGAACCTGGGCAGTCGCCATGTTCGTCGCTGAAGGTTCTTCAAATAAGTAAGTTGAATCGCAATCAGAATGACACGAGGAAGCGTAAAGTGTGTAGAACTGGAGCAAAGGAAGGGCGATAGCGTACAATGATGCTGGAGCTTAAAACGTCTTTATACAAATCTTCTTTGGCCCGGGCCCCTAATGGGAGACTGTTGTGTTCGTAGGCTAGAAGGAGATGAAACGCAGGAGACACGGCACGACAGGTGAGGAAGGCGGAGCTGTAACAGATTTGGCCGGGGTAGTGGGTACGTTGGGGATTTTAAAAGAGAAGTGGAGCAGGTGTGAAAAAGGAGGGGCGGACCAAAGGAAATAAATACAGTATACGGAGCACGGAGCAGCAGGTCTGTGTCTCATCCTGCGCCTCGAGCTCGAGCTCGAGCATTATTCCGCTCTTAGTTCCATTTCCGTCCAATGCGGTACGAGTACAGAAACGAAATGACCCTGGCCCAAGCACACTGCTACATCATGCATTTTCCCTCGACTCCTGCCGTCTGTGGGGATGCCGGCTTTGCAAGACCCAGTAAACATTCGCCCTGATTGGCCGGGCTGGATGATGATGATCGAGGCCGGCCTCGGCAAATGCAATTGTGACTACAGACTGAGGGGTGCCCTAGCAGCGCCTTTGCGTTTGCGGGAAGAAGCAGGAGGAAAAGTGGAAAGGGGAAAAGGGGGAAAGGACACACTTTCCCTGCGAAGACACGCTGTTCTCCCAAGTACCCCATATATCCACACTTGTCATTATTTGTTATTTGTTGTTTGTCATCCATTATTCCCTTACCATTGCGGGAACTGGTGCTTGTGCCATGCCCCCATGACCCATGACCCATGACACACACTATGACCTGCCAATCCTAGCAAGCAAGCACAAGTACCCACTCAACCGGGCTCCGTAGGTGTATCCACTTCCACACTCCTCATCCGGCTACGATTTACTTCCACCTCCACGAACAGACTCTGCCCCCTTCACTCCCCCGGTCCCCACTGTCCAGGGGAAGAACCCTTCTGTGCCGTATTCGTACGATGGTACTCCGTATAAGGTACCTTCTTCGTTCTCCCCTCTCTCATCTCATTCCTGATAAAACCGCAAACCCCTTTTTTCCATCAGGCCGCCCAACGTCTGTGACTATGCCGCAGGTTCTTATGCATGGCCTGTTCAATTGCACGACCAAGTCAGCCCTAGCTCTTACATTACCCGGCAGATGGCCCGTCAACTAAGGTATACATGCGCCAACGGCCCAACGGATGCGCCGGCCTTTTGCTAGCTTCCAACACTACCTGTTCACTACTGTGCTGTTGTGCACAAGTTAATTCAAAATTCTCAACTTGTACCCCGTGAGCCATGTTGGCGTTGACAGTGCTCTACCAGTACTGTTGAACCGCTTTGCACGCTGTCTTTCGGTGTACAGTATAGATCACAAAAGCAGCACTGTTCCTCGTCGAGCTACAGACGGAGATTTGGTGGCTTCCCGAACCAAGCAAGATCCCCGGTGATAATGCAGGCTTCATGCAGAGGCCTCAAAGACGTTCTGACTTAGAGGGCTTTTCCTCACTTGTGCCTCCCACTCGCCGAAGTGATGATACTATTAAGAGGACTTTGGTGGACTCTCCATATGGAGTTACTTCTCGAGGTGATTCGCTCAACCGACTGGGCCGAATCATCCGACTCAGCCGTGATAGTGTCGCATCGCGACTGCATACATCATCAAGACTGAGTATCGCGATTGATGTTGGCCGGACAAATGGAATTCAGTTCAGCGCTCAGTTTCCGCATAGAGGTTACGGAGAGTTCCAGGCGTCGAAGAGTGCCAGATTGTGCAACACCTGACCAGATGTGTCTCTGGCCCGACCGACCTACGGCAGGCCCGGCGCCTCGTTTCCCCAGGCGACCGTCCACAAATGCAGCCACAATTATTGTCGTAGAGGACGCCGGGCAGCTAGCTCTAAAGACGGAAATGCTGGTTGCTACGGGGTAAGCTTCTCAACCGCTCGTTGACCCTTCTGGAACATATTTCGATATCCACAATCCGCCTGACAAGACAACTTATTTTCCGCATGTCGAATAGGGGACCTACCGGATAGGTAATGTGTAATTCGTATGAGTAGCTGTGCTCCTCGCATGCCGGTCCTCGGTTCAACCCTTACCAGTGCCTTGGGCCGGCAGCCTGCAGTATCGAGTGGAACGCTGCATATAATAGTTCGAACGCCTTAACTGTCAGCAGTTCTCTCGAGCAAGCAAAACGAGCGCCGATTGTATGCGTCATGGGCAACAACACGGGAGTCATCAAGGACATGTTTTCCAGCAATCGATATTATTTCCTTGGATTGCATAATTCTTTGACAGAGGAATACGAAGACTAAGCTTTTGTTACTTGTTCGTACAAATGCAAGTCAGCAGCTCCCAGGGGGGTGTGGATTTTGTGCATTGCGGGGTCCAGCTTGAGATCGTAGGTGTACCGTTCGAGCACTGCGGAAAAGGGAGGATCTGACCTGAAGCAAAATGCTTGTTTCCGGCAACTGGCGGGAAACGCACTCATGCCAAGCCGCCGCAATCAGGCTAAAAGCAATAGCGATCGGTCGACTCGCACGGCGTCGGTATCCTAAGATTTGAGGGACAGCTGGGGTCGGCGAACGCTCCTCTCAGTACTGATCTCAGGCCTGCACTGGATCACTAATACCTTGACTCTCTGAGTTGAGGGAGCTGCCAAAGATACTACATGGCTACCTTCATCCGAATGTTGAAGCAGTATGAGCATATACACCACCCTAAACTGGGGAGTTGAATCCATTTGCCTGCTTCCACGTCTCTCGTTATCCCCGCCACTCAACGGTGTTATCACTCTCCCACCTACAATATCCTTCAGAGCCTTCGTAAATACGAAGTGATACTTCGTATGTACCCTGCACAAGACTTCGGGTGTAAGCATGTCGTCATCAGTGGCAGATGACAGGAAGTCCAGGCGATTTAGACTTTCGCCCAAGGCCCATTAGAGTTTTGCAATCGCAGAGCAAAAGCCGGGGCTCCGCAAAGTAAAACGCGATCGATCATGTGAGAAGTCGACCGTTCACGACATGACTGAGCTTGGCGCGAGGTACTTTCGTAATGCGTCATTGCTCCAGACCCTTTCTTGCCTTTCATCCGAGATCTCCAGGTCCCTGCCGATTCTGGTACTCCACTAACTCCAGACCAAAGAGTACGAACAATTTGGCAGGCCCGGACCTAAGAGCCGACACTAATCGAGCAAACGAAAGGCGGAGGATGACTTCACAAGCCCACGGTGAGGCTCAATGGCCCCATTTCTCCGGCGACCCCTTTGTTTGCGGTCACCCTGGAGGGCTGACCCAGTGCTTTGGTAAGCCTAGGGGGGACCATAAGCCTACCAGGTACGAGTAGATATATTTTTGTAGCACCGTAGTCATAGTCCGCAGTCGGCAGGGCTACGTTGCTTTCACCAATAGAAAGGAGGGACCAGGCTTTTACATGATGCTTCCTTTTTTACCCCTGTGCTTTTGGCTCACGTACGACGCCGTGGCCGCTCGAACATACGGTGTACTTCTTGTCCGACAGGTACGGTACCCTAGAGGCAAACTTTGCTCTACAACAGGTAAGGTATACAAGCCCTGCCGGTAAGGCAGCTGGTTCGGAACCACATGCATGTTGGACTATGATCATGAGAAAGGACAGCATTATCTTGTAGCACCTTCCTGGGCCGTTTGCTTGCACTGCAAACAAGGAACACATGGGAGCGTAATAATGCCTCCTTAAATTACCTTACCGTGTGTCCTCAGATGCTGCCTCCTTGGGCACTGTGCTATGAAACCGGGAGGGACCAAGTTCCAGACGAGGTTGGAGTGCTGCATATTTGGGATACATTCGGAAGTGAAGATGGTCGTCGTACCGTTTCAGATTTCGGGAAAGATAGCCCAGATGCTCCGCTCATTCTCGTCCATTACTTATGCGTTGGACTTGAACTTATTTCCGCACCCGAGTGATTGCTTTTCGGCCTAGGGAACAATGACCTTCTCCAAAGCAAATAAATCTGTGTACGACCGTTCTATATGGAGCAGTGACGATACGCCAATTGGCAAACCCATCTCATACCTAGTGGTGAGCAATGCTTGTGGGAGAACAGACTGAACCCGAAGAGGTTTGCATGAGCAAACATAGTCTTGATTGTACGTGATCTTTTTGATTTCCTATGTGCGGAAAATGATGAGCAAAGCTCTATATATAGCGTATATATCTTAGTATCGGTATACGTCATCCACATATATTCCGCATGACCGTCTTATCCTGAACGAGTTATATGATAGACCAATACAGAAATACTACACTTTGCAGGCAATCGCCCAAGAACTGTGGACCAACAGGATTTGTTGTAGGCATCGCTGGCAGTGGGAGTGCTGATCAGTTGTGCTGGGTACAATGAGAGCCACCCTTGATAACGGCATACACCCATAATCCTGTACTTTATGCAAACAATAATGGCTCAAGTAGTCTTGATCTACCTACTTTTCCTCGGGAAGATTTCACTAGCATTATTGGTAAAGATTCGCAGCGTCCTGTATCAATATACTTCCTGCCATTCTGACCGACGAATAGCAGGTATGAAAGGGGATAGGTTTCCACATCCCCGTCGTCGGTTCCTGTAGGCCCCGAATAGGGGGAATGGGGGTTCAGATGTTAGGGTAAGCTGGTGGTTATCTTATCGTTGTCGTTATCACTGTTATCCGCCAATCGTCAAAATCGGCAGGGGACTAACTGCATAGTTTAGCCGAGTCCGAGCGGGAAAAATTGCCATCTATGGTGGATTATTATCAGCAGCACAAATTTTTGGACCACGAAATTTCACTTTCTCGTGCGCCTGTAGACAGACCATCGCACGCGAGCACGCAGCGACACCAGCGGGATCATGACTATCTGACAACCTCCTGTTCTAGGAGGCTAATAGTGAGTCTGCGCAAGTCCACCTTTGTCTGATACATTTCTTACCGACAGAGGCAGAAGCATCATGGATATCCATCGCTGCCGCTTCGTGCCTTACCCGCCATCCGCCATCAATGCCCTTGCATTTTCTCACACTTCCCCTAAAGATGGTCTCGGCAAAGGGAAGGGACCTTCAAACCTGCGCCTGGCCATTGGTCGGGCAAATGGCGATATCGAAATTTGGAATCCGTTGAAAGGTGCCTGGTCGCATGAGATCACTTTGCGCGGAGGCAAGGATCGCAGCATAGAGGGCCTGGTTTGGACTCAAGATCCGGACGAAGTGGACAGTAATGGCATAGTTACAACGGGAAAGCTAAGACTGTTCAGCATCGGTTATTCAACCGTGGTGACGGAATGGGACTTGGAACTTGGCCGACCTGCCCGTCACTCAGGAGGCAATTACGGCGAGATATGGAGTCTTGCAGCACAGCCCAAGTGGGAAGGCACAAAGCAAAAGCCGGTGGAGGGTGAATATCGAGGGCAAAATCTTGTCGTCGGTTGCGCTGATGGGTCTGTCGTGCTCCTGTCCACCGAGGATGGAGACCTGAAATATTCGCGCGCGGTCACGAGGCCTTCGGCAAAAAAGGCGCGGGTACTTAGCTTGACATTTCAAAATCGAAACGTTGTTGTCGCTGGATGTGCTGATAGCACGATTCGGGTTTACGATATTCGAAGTGGTCATTTAATACGCAACATGTCCCTGGGGCCCGGACCCACGGGTGGCCCTCGGGAGATCCTCATATGGTCGGTGAAGTGCTTGAAGAATGGCGACATAGTTTCTGGAGACTCAACTGGGGAAGTCAGGTTCTGGGATGGCAAGACTTACGCATTATTGCAGCGCATCCAGGGGCACGAAGCCGATATCCTGAGCGTGGAGGTGAGTGCGGACGGCGAGACCGTTGTCAGCGGGGGAATGGATCGGAGGACGTCTTTGTACAAGCTCATGGCCAAAGGACAGGAAGATATGCGAAGGAGATGGGGGAAAATAATGCATAAAAGATACCATACGCATGACGTCAAGGCCATGGCAACATATGAGACGACCAATATGAGTGTCTTGGTATCTGGCGGTCTCGATACCACTCCTATCGTGGCGCCACTCCGCGAATTCGGCAGAGAATACCATCGGACTCTGCCGCACCTACCGCAGACTCCATGCCTGCAGAGCGCGCCAAAACAACGCCTCATAACCAGTTGGTGGGACCGGGAAATCGCCATATGGCGGATTGATCGCTCTGCCAGATACCACCAATCCAGTGACGAGGGCCCAAGTGAAGAGGAGGACTCTGATTTCAGACTCGTGGCCCGAATCGCCATCAAAGTAGGTTGCTGCACCAACCGCAAGTATCATCTTATTGACGCTGCACAGGGAGAGGAGAACATAAGCTCTGCCAGTATTTCCGAGGACGGCTCCCTTTTAGCTGTGTCAACACTTGTTGAAACAAAGGTTTTCAGATTGCGAAGCAGAAAATCGGAGGATGCTCTTCGAATTCAAAAGCTTGAGCTCCCAAAACCGCTGTCGACTTCAGGAGGCAGACTTGTTCAGTTTTCGCCTGACTTGCACTGGCTAGCTGTAGTCGGTCACAACAACGCAGTCATGCTCGCTCGGTTCACCAAGGACGATACAACGAAAACTGGCGTTGCTGTATCCCCGAAAGTAGCAGTGTTGAAGCAATCCTTGCAGGCGAAGGCTAAGAAACCGAACGTAGGTCTTCAGGGTTCGTTGGGCGGGTATGACAGAACCATTGTGAGAATAGCATTTTCAGCCGACAGCAGGATCATCGTCACTGGCGCTCTCTCTGGCCAACTGGGGTCTTGGATTCTCGAAGGACACGAGGATCTTACGGAAGCTGGAGCTGCCGATACTAATGGCGTTGCGAAACCAACTGATGGCTACGATGCAGAGAGTGAGGAGGACGACGAAGATGAAGAGTCGCACCCGTTGATCATCTATGGTCAACATTGGATAACGAATCCTGTCAGGGCCGTTCTTCCAAAGCTTCCCTCAGCACCTCTTGTCATGTCTTTTCGCCCTGCGGGAATGAGCGGCAAGAGTACTCAGGCTGGTGGTACTGTCGCTGTTCATGCTACTCGGCATAATCCCCATCCACAATCCCACGATCTTCCAGCCGGTGAGGACAGACTTTTCGTTCTGACCTCAGAGCACCGCATCTACGAACTCGAGATTCTAAAGGGCAGATTATCGGAATGGAGCCGACGAAACCCAACATCGCACCTACCCGCGGAGTTCAAGGGGCTTAGAGACCGTGCTATGGGGTGTGTATGGGACTTGTCCTCAAATCGTGAAAGATTATGGTTGTACGGTACTAGCTGGCTGTGGATGTTTGATCTAGCTAAAGACCTCCCGTTACCTCAAGACGAGGAGAAGGACCAAGTGCAGGTTATTGATAGCGAAGCAAAAGCGCAGAATGAGCCTGGTAGGAAACGCAAACACAGAGAAGATCTGGAAGACGGGAAAGGCACCGGCGCAGGTGGTCGGATTCATCAAGCTGAGCTCGACGTGGGCGCGGCAAAGAAATTCAGGAAGATCACTTCAGGCGAAGGCAGAGAAATTCAAGAAATTTCACTGGAAGCAGCCCGCGAACCAGACAGCGATGAGGAAGACCTGGACGCTGCCGCAACCAGTCTGGACCTCCTACGTCGAGGCGGGGATGATGTAGCGCTTGGCGACGGTCAAGCCGAGCTGACAGACGGTGCACATGAAGAGGCGGCTGCCCATGGGAGGACATGGTGGTCGACATACAAGTATCGCCCCATCCTCGGCATTGTGCCCATCGGCAGCACGAGTGAAGCGGACGAGGAAGATACGGCCTTACCGGAAGTGGCTCTTGTGGAGAGGCCAACGTGGGATCTAGATTTGCCGCCCAGGTTCTACGGCGATCAGGAGTGGGTCCGCGATCTATGAGTGATGGTTTTGAGCGTGCATCTTGCGGCGTTTTGAGTTGGCATGATAGAGTTGCTAGAATTATTCTATGCGTCAGGACAGCCTCCTGCTCTCTTACTGGCTCGTAGTTTTGTAGGTTCGTGACTTCAACGATAGGTGCCGCGCGGCAGTTGTGGGCGTCGAAGCTGTCGAAGCTGCCTAGAACAGACGCACATGCCAACTCTCCGATGGGAGAGGTCCATGCTGGATTAGGCTGCGTTGCATGTGAGGCTCAAAGCCGGGTAAAGTAATGGTGGCTCAGCCTCAGGTGGGTCCGGGGTGCTGCCACAGTTTGGGTAGCTAAGGCACATATCGGGGACGACGGGTGACCACTGGACGCGCATGAACATGCCGTTCTACTGCTTCTAGAGATACAGAATACATGGACAAGTGCATCTTCAACGGTCCATGGTCTGTGTGCGTTGTTGTGATCAAGCTGTATTGAGACTTTGATAGTGTATGTCGAACCTGCGACTACCGTGGATATAGCCGCCAGCAGCGAGACTTTTCCAGTGGAGGTGCAGCTTGCGACGGCATGCCGGATGGCAGCTACCTTACAATTCTAGTAAGTTTTACGGAATATAAGGTAAGGTATGTAGTAGATTGGAGTTCGATTGATTCGGTATTATTGTTGACGATGCTTATTTGGATGCCGATGATACCTGAAGAGGTCGGACTCCCCCGTTCTTTAGCGGTACGGTTGTACTTGGTTGCGCTTATGTGGCTCGACGCTGATTGGACCGTTGGGTAAGTCGTGATCTTTGTGGGGAACGTGAACGGGCCTTCTGGGCAGAGGCCGCGCAATCCAACCCCCCGCCAAGGTGCGTGTGCGGTGTACGCGTATGGTCCTTGCCCATGATCCTCACTCGGCATAGGCACCGACGGTCCGGCTTTCTTGACCCCGATGCTGAAGGATGGTCATTATTGTCACTGTCTTTGTCGGTCGGTGGTCTTTATTCTGAAGAGGAACGTTCTATGTGTTTTGTGAGTATTCTCATATAGAAGTCGATATAAAGGTCTACATGATCATATATATGTTATTTGAAATGTATATGTTGTGCTTCCAGGGCAGGCCCGACGCAGGATGTAAACAAAGGATTTGACTTTCTCTATGGCCCGCCGAACGACTACATAAGGCAAGGCAGTGGACCACTCAAAGCCCCAAGCCACTGTTCACACAGAACACAATACATTATACCGTAGTAGTGTTGTCTTTGTTGGCAACGAGAAAGATAATTGAATTGTTTGCTACTCTTGTAACAAGTAAAGGATCAACCAATTCCCCCCACGCTAATACGGAGAATTATTCAGAAGATGGCAGCCTAAAACCATGGGATTCTTGCGCTCAGGGACTGCAAAATCCTCTTGAGCTGTGATGGCAGTGAGTTTTGAGGGCAACTGATATCGCTGATGCCTGGGAGGGAGGAGAAAGTCATAAGAGTGCGTAAGACGGGATGGGTGGACCGATCATATATTTGAATTGACTGTCTGATGACAATCGATCACAGATTAGGTACAATGTAGGCGGATCAAAGGTCGAAAATTGGCTCTTGGGGTGATGACCATTATTGGACGCTTACGAGGGGCATCTTAGGTGTAATTCGTACTCTCCGTACTCGCCCATAAAGCCATAAAAGGCTGACGCGTAAGGCCCTGGCAACGTCAGGCTGGCCTAACCGGCTCGGGCTTGGAGCGGAAGAAGCTTGGCGGCGGTCTGGCTTTTTTGCAGTCAGCAACGAGTCAACGACTGCACCAGTCCTCGCCTGTCCCGCCCACTGCCCAGAGGAGAGAGAAGGGGACTCGTAACGCTTCTGCTCCAAAGCAGTCAAAGTCGGTACTCGTCCCCACTCATCGCCATCGCCATCGTCCACCCGCCCATCGTCGTCGCCATCGTACACCTCACCTTCGAGTTTCCTTCTCCCCCAAACCATTTACATTCCACCTTTCCCTCCTCCACCCTGGTTTGGATTTTCCCAATCCTCTTGCACCCTCACCACCGCTACCGCCGTTGCTCCCCACCGTACACCTCTTTGTGCCTGCAGCATTAGTGTGGCGCATCATCGCGACAACTCGGCTGTGTAACTGCTGCGGTCGGAGGAGCAAAAACCAACCCACCAGGTCGACATACATTTCGGAATCACTCCTACTTCAATCACCCTACAGCAGTAATCACTGCATCTTGGAAACAACCGATCGGACAGATTTGAGCCAGCTACAGAAGGTTGGAGGACACAAAGGAAGCAATGTCAGGCTCAGACAGTCGCTCTCGGCAGAGCGACTCTCGTCATGCTCAAATTGGGTCGGAGGATTGGGCTGCGATCACCAAGGACCTGGCCAAGCAGCTCGACAACACATTAAAGATCAAATCGCTCAACGAACTGACGGAACGGTCGCGGGCTCGAGGCAGTTCAGAATCGCCCGCTGCTTCGTCTTCAAGTAGTGGATCAACTTCGAATCCAACTGCACCACCATCATACTCATCGCTGCGGCGACTACCTCTTGTACCAGCTCCACCACAAGATGCGAATTCGCTCAAATTTCGAAATCTTCTCATCTCACTCTCAATCACACCCACGAAATACGAAAACCCGGGACTGTTGGACGAAGCACTATCGGTGATTCCTCTGGATCGGATATATAACGAAGCACAGGAGGAAAGCGAGTTACTGGAAGCGCAGGCACAGAGTCTAGGCAATGGTGCAAAAGCCGAATGGGGTTATCAGGACTGTGTGATTCGGTCATTGCTAAGGTGAGAATAGTCCATCAAGCTGATTGATCGTTGCTTATGTCTCTTATAGATGGTTCAAACGGTCTTTCTTCACATGGGTCAACAACCCACCATGCCCGCGATGCTATTCCAACACGATTGCTCTGGGGATGACTACACCTAGCCCGGACGAGGCTGCTAGAGGGGCGTCTCGTGTAGAGGTCTACCGTTGCTCGTCACAAGGCTGCGGAGCGCTGGAGAGGTTTCCGCGGTATTCAGACGTCTGGCCGCTGCTGGAGACAAGGAGGGGTCGGTGCGGTGAATGGGCCAACTGTTTCAGCATGTTATGTCGAGCGATGGGCGGAAGAGTACGCTGGGTGTGGAACTCCGAAGATCATGTCTGGACAGAAGTATACTCGGTCCATCAAAAGAGGTGGATACATGTGGATGCTTGCGAAGAGGCTTGGGATAATCCACGGATGTACACCGAAGGATGGAGGAAGAAGATGTCATACTGCATCGCATTCTCCGCGGACGGCGCAACAGATGTTACCAGGCGCTATGTGCGCAATCCGGCCAAGCATGGTCTGCCTCGTACCCGTGCGCCGGAAGAGGTACTAGTTTGGATCATACAAGAGATCAGGAGGATGCGACGCGAAAAGCTCACCAAGGAGGAGCGACGGATTCTCATCAAGGAGGATGACCGGGAAGAACGCGAACTCCGGGGTTACATTGTCGAGTCTTTGGCGGCTGAAGTGACCCATCTTATCCCCCCAGGACCTGGTGCTCCTACTGCGTCGGGTAGCTCCTCAGCCACTGTTGCCTCCACTGACGAGCAAAAGCTACCAGCTTCACGACAAAGTGGTAAGTCATCGATGCCGTGTTGCTATATCAACTTGGGAATCTAACGTTTATTAGGAGCTCCCGAGTGGATCCGACGGAGAGGCGAGGACGGAACGGGTCATGAACCGTCTCGGCGACAGCCTTGATATGGTCTTGCGGTCATTCCATAAATCGATATAATCCAAATATCACCTAACGACGCTTGGACTCGGGTCTATCGGCGAGGTTACCATATCCTTGCAGCTCTGACGTTTACGGCGCTCACAGTCACATAAAAATCTACTTACATCATATATCCAGTCGGTTCAGACTGCTAATTTTCGAACTCGCTCATTTCGGCAAATCTCATTTTCACCATACCATTGCTCGCCCTTCACGTCCATCGGAGAACATGGCGCTATGCGTAACGGACTGCATGTGTTGTTATGGGGCGTTCAGGGGGCGGCGGCTTTGCCTTCCACGGTGTCACGGAATCTCACTACACGTTTAATGGCTGGCATGTGATTGGGCGCCTGCCATACATTTTCGCAACGTCCGCAGTTGATCAGCACTGTTTTGGAGCGATTCAGTGGTCATTGTGTAACACTAGCGGACTCTGCTTCTTTCCTTTTTTTCATGGCAATCCTAAGTGAGGATCTCGGTCGGGGATGCACATTAGGATCGCATGACTTTTGGCTGTCCGGGGGAGAGGGGCCTGTAGAAGGAGACGAAGGAGCTAGAGAGGAATTCACAAAATCATTCAAAACCATTCAATTAGAATGTTGACTGTCCTTTCGTTTTACGAAGTGCTCCATCTAGTTTATGCCATAAATCCTCCGATAAGGAGGTGCCCCATTGCTACTATATCTGCAAGACAGCAAAAGCACTGGCGTAGCTGACACTGCTATCCGATATTCGGACAGCATCGCTGCTCCTCTCGTAGCGCACGAATCTGAACCGGCCATTGTCATCAGCGTCTCCGCCCTGTTGCCGTATCACCTCCAAAGCAGCCATTATCACGCCGATCGGATGCCTTCCGCAGACCGTATTGCCAGTGTCCCGGAGCACTTTGAGGAACGCATCATGGCTGCCCGTCTCGATGGCATCCATGGCGAGTCTGTCCAAGCGACCAATGCTCTCGTGGATAGGAGGCGATGATGGGGCCTTGTCCCTGGACCTGAGCGAATAGCCGTCCGTGGGCTTGGAAGCAGTGTCGGGCAGGTAGTACGTATAGTTAAAGCGGGTTCCCCAGTGGCAGAAATCGGAGCTGATGATGAAGATGGAGGTCGGGTCCGAGACGTAGGGGGCCAGTAGGTGGCCATAAGCCTTCTCTACTGTGGGACTGGTGGCCCCGACGAGGATAGGAATGAGCGGCGGGAAGGAGTCGGGGTCTTTGAAAGCGCGAGAGAGCATCCTGTAGATGTATGGCAGATGCATCTCCAGGCTGTGCTCATCCTCGTCCGTCGACCGCGACATGTTCTCGAACTTGCCTGTAGCGCGGAGTTCTTCGATGGTGTCGGCGTCTAGGCGGAGCTGACCAAGGGGGGTGTCGTAGGCGGCGCATTGGGAGAGGGCGAGGGTGGAGAGGTAGACGTGGTGCGAAGGGCCGAGGAGGAAGATGCGTTTCCTGCACGTACCATCCAGCTTATGAACTCTGATCGAAGAGATGTCAAAAGTGGAATGCCTACGCTTTGGAGAGGTCGAGCGATTTGTACGCCCACGCTGCCGCGGGGCCTGAGTAGGCGTATCCGGCGTGCCTATCCAAGTCAATGGGATGGTCCAACCTCGCCGATATGCTCGAGAAGGAACCTACGGTCCTATTATGATCCTTGCCCCGTCTAGGGGTATTCGCCCGATACCGTCAATGGTCTCTGGCACCCGGTCAAGACAGCGATCCAACAACGCCGATAACCCCGCTTTATCGGCGTCGTACCAAGATCCTGCATGGCTGGCTTCCCGAACGGACATGTTCAGGAGACAGGAGGTGGAACTCGAGCTCAAGATCAGGATCAGAGCTCAGGTACAACTGGCTTGGCGAGCGCAGGGTGTAATACAACCGACGATGTTGGAGAACAGGAAGTCAATTGTTGTTTGTCTCCTTGGCTCAATGGAGCTCTCCTACCTGGAGCTCTCTAAAGGTAACTTACTCTGTACCCACCCCAACCGGCCTAGTGTGGTGTACCTAAGGTACCTATTCGTATTTGTAGCCGAGCGAAAACGACATCATCCCGCAAACGCGACTCCCGCCTTTCTGTCCCCTGCCTTCGCATTATTACTTCCTCTTCATCGTCTTTCTCTCCTCAAGAATAACTATTCCGCGCTTGTCCACTGTATAGAACCTTTTCCTTATCCACCTCTATCCATTGACACTGCTTCTGCCAACATGCAATCGAGTTGAGCGTTTCTGAATCGGTACCACTACTACGTACCGCGTAAAGTGGTTTCGCGGCGCGTTCAAAGCAGCTCACCCATCAACCCCCTATAACCTATGCATTATCGATATGCCATCCGTCTTAGCTGATGTCTACCCTCCCATGGAGCTGTCGAGCCTCAAGCGTAAACGTTCATTCCCGGACGGCGCCACCAGTCTTTCCAATGGGTACGCCCCGTTCCAAGGCGACTGGCAGGCAGAAAAGCAAGGCAAGACGTGGCGCTCAGGCTACGATGGGGCGTCGGAGACCCTCGACAGTTCGCCCCGTTACCTGAACAGTAGGACGCGTAAGCGGTTTAGGGATGCCAGGCCAGACGATGGCCAGGTCTACGGTACGTTGTCGCCTCACCATCGAGACATCGCAGCTCGCTGAACGGGACCTTCCTGTAGAGAACACCATCGCGAAGCTCTTCTCCGCCCAGAGACGTCACGCATCCCCCATTACACCCGAGTCTCAACAAGCAGCGCCCAATCACCAGGTCAGAACGGCGCCCCAGACGTCCCTGCACGCCTTCTGGTCGTTGCCGCAGCCTCCAGTAAACTCGGCCTCAATGGACACTTCTTCAGAAGCAGGCCCTGTTGTTGCGGACCAGCTCAGATGTGAAGACTGTGACTCGCCATTGGATGTTTCCCACGACGACACAAAGATGGACATTGATGGAGAGATTACCGATCATGAATGCTCTGACTGCCGAAGATTGGTCTGTTCG
Organism: Symbiotaphrina buchneri; assembly: GCA_001599915.1. Classification (NCBI taxonomy): domain Eukaryota; kingdom Fungi; phylum Ascomycota; order Symbiotaphrinales; family Symbiotaphrinaceae; genus Symbiotaphrina; species Symbiotaphrina buchneri. The sequence continues at coordinate 230,361 of BCIG01000022.1, forward strand.
ACCTGTGCGGTCGAAGGAGGGAATAAAAAGCTATGCTTACAATGCGCAAGCGGGAAAAGATGGCAGGATGGGTATGGATGGGTGTGAAGTAACGTCGATCTGACCCGGGAGCGTTCGCGGTTGGTCATACTCTCGGTCATACTCTCCACCGATACCGCCTTGGATGGCTACCAATCATTGTCTATGCCAATTCAATTCTCTAATCTAGCGGGATCGGGTATTGCAACGCGACAGATGATAACGCCAAAGACGAGGGTAACAACCGTCCCGATGGTCAAGATACCTCCGAATGATGCATTATTCTGCCTCGAGGCACGGTCTCCTTAACGCCGGAATGATTCAAAGAAGGAGATAGCCTTTCCAGGCTCGGGCTTTACGGAAAGTAGCCGCCATCATCGTACTTCGTCCTTGCTCGGTCCAAGGTGCGGCCGCCATTCTGGTGCAGCGTTGGCCGCTCTCGAGGATCGGATGAGGAGTATGCGGCACACTTCATGCTGGACGTGGCACGGCTGTCCCCTGACGTACTATTAAGCATGTCTCATCTCATGCGGCAGATGACGTGCTTACTTTGTGCCTTGGAAGGATCATCAACCCTGGAGCCAGCCCCATAGCTAGCACCATAGCTGGCACCATAGTCTTGACTGCTGGAAGTCGACGAGCTCTTCTTGCCCATGCTTTTGTGGTATTCTAGTTCGGGTGGTTGATACCGGTCTGACCGATCGGGGTACTCCGGACGATGACTGGATTGCGTCCGAGAGGAAGCGTAACTTGCTTCGCTCGAACTGTAAGATGAACGCGTAGAGGAGGGAGTTTGGATGATGACTGGTTTTTCATATGGAGACATGGCAGCGGTATTTATGCGTGCGTTTGGGAACGGTGTGAGTCAGGCAACTGCGAGCTAAGGATCCGTGTATTGGCAAAATGGCCGGCAGTAGTGGGGAGGTGAAGAGCGAGGGAGAAGGAGCAGGAGAAGATAGATGCGAGGAGCGAGGAAAGGTATTAATCCATTGCTATATGCCTTTCATGGGCCGGAAGAGATGGCTGATGCCTGACGGAGCGCCATTGGGGCAATGCAACGCGGCTCCGTCGTAACAAACATGACGGAGAGTGTCCCTCCAAGGGCTTAAACAATTCAGGCAACGTAGACCGAATATGACAAACGTCCGAGTGAAGAGTCATCGTCACATTCTCGGCAGCAGTGTATGAGCTGCCAGGGACCATGACAGCCATGGTACCGTCCATAATTCATGGGCGACATGCGTCTTCTTTGTTCTTGAGGTTGTAGCAGGTGATATTAGTTCGACTGCCAGTTCCACGCACGGCCTAATGTCAGGCACCCGCGTTGTTGCTTGCAGCAGCATTGGCAGAGTCAAAAGAATTGGCCTCTCCTCTGCCAGTACCCGACAAGCCTGAGCCGAGAAAGGCCGGTGTCCACCAGCCAATGAACTGTGGGTGGCTGAGACCTCGATTGTGTGCGGACCTTACCATGGGAGAAGTTATTTTGGAGACGGTCAACAATAGCAATGTGGTCACAGTCTCCGGGGGGGAGCCTGTCTGGGCTGCAAGGTTGACAAGGCAGAGATGCCGTGAGATGGTCAACTCAGCCAATCACGAAGGCAGTGGCCTCAGGGCGGTCGGGCGGTAAGTACTAAGGTAAGCAAATGTCCGCCAGGGGTTGGTAACTTGTCGTTCGGGGGGCTCTTCAGCCTCAGCCCAAACCAATGGCTGCGCCCACCTGACTCGGACACCCTTTTGCCTTTTGGAATATTTTAGGCAAACAAGCCACTGCTTTGGGCTCGAAAGGGCAGTCCATTGACTCATACGGTATACCATGGACCGCTCTGTGGACGTCAATGGCTTCAACCACGCGTCATCCTATTCGGAGCACGTTCTACACTTGAGTTACTCTACCTCGGGCAGCCCGCATCTAGCACCTTCGCCGACTAAGCAATCGATTGAGCTGTTCTGTACCCAAGAGCCCATTGTCAGATAAGCCAACTTTCGCCGTCTGTTCCCGCATCCAGCCTAAGGCAACATGCGCCAGATCAGCAGTATACATTGTCGTATGATACTGCGGTATAGAGATGGTGCCAATGCAAAGCAAGCTGATGCCACACAATGACAGAATGGCTTTCCTCTGCTTGAAGCTTGTACTCGCTGTTCCTGCCTTCTGATTTAGCGGTCAGCCGTGGATATGTTGCCAATGTTCTCCGATTCACGTGATGGAGCAATTTCATCGTCACACTCAGCGCGTTCGCCGCTCTGCCCATCCGTTCATGCTCCGCCGAACTCCCAATGTTTTCCGCGCCTGTTTAGGACAACCCACATCCCTCGGCTGTGCAGCCTTGCTGTTCAATTGGTTCGACGATGTATGATATTGCTGTTCAATTGCAGAGGATGACTCTACCGTATGATTATGGCGGCTTATGTCAAGCCTTTCGTCCTCCTTATCTAACGGAGAGCTGGACAAGAAAATGTATTGCTTATTCTCCTGCTGGCTGGTCCATGATAGGTTTGGCCTCGTATCAATGGGTGCCACCCGTGGCCGATGCGTCCCAAAAGGAGCAAGAACTGCGGCAGTCCCTCCAAAGCGTTGCGCCCGTTCTGAGCTAGTTATGGGGCCACCAACGGAGTGAGAGTGCGATAAAGGCTGCTTGAGCCTTCCGAGCGCCGTCACACTGGTGGAATGATTGTTGACTTGTGTATTGACCTCAGTCTGGCATTTGGCTCCTATTGAGCCGCTTCGGGGAGGGGCTTCCCAAGTAACCTTTTGCTGATACTTGCCAGAAAAGAACGAGGTCAAGGTTTGTTGGCTCGGTATAGCTGTCTTGCTGACCTTTAGAGAAGTCTGGCTTCGCCCGGAGGAGCAGTTCTTGCTGTACTCTGGTTTCTCTCTTGCGCTGTCCTGTTGCTGAGAACTAAGTTCTTGCATATGGGATGAAGCGATAACAAATCCAGAACTCATGGTCGTGGAGGAAATGGAAAAGCTCCCTTGATTTTCCATCGTGGAGACAAATCCTTGGGGGGCGGTCTCTGAGGCACGGCTTCTGACAGAAGGCCAGTGCTGTGGATGTTGCTGTCCTTCAATTCGACGTTTTTTGCATCCTTGATGTATGCCATAAGAACTTGTCACAGTATCTCCCTCTACCAACTTTTGATTCTCCGTGGCAGCTTCTTCGCCGTTAGCAGGCCACAGATCATCTTTGAAGCTCTCCAGCTCCCGAGATGCTTCAGCGATCTCAATGGCGGTAGCGGGAGACCGTCCGAGGATTTGAGCAATCTCGCTACACATGCTGACGCCCTCAAATGAGGGGCCCACACTGTCCAAATGAGGAGTAAGGCTCCGCGCGGCGAGAAAAGGCGACAATGTTGTTTGATCTGTAGCAGTCAGCCTCCACTCGTCATATGCTCGTGAAATGACTCACCTCGTTGGGAATTCTTCAAAGGACAGCTCAGGTACAGGAGACATTGAGCTCTGGTCATTGCAACATACAGCAGTCGCCTTTCTTCGTCCGTATCCTCTGAACGAGAATGGGGAATTGAGCCTTCATATGCCCCGGGTATGAAGACCACGGGCCACTCCAAACCTTTTGCCGCGTGGATAGTAGATATTGTCACTTGAGCGATGGGTGACCCGTTGTCCTCCTGCTTGGTCTCAGAAGACAATGCAACATTAGCAAGGAATTTGGCCAGTCTGTCCTCCATAGCGCTCGGTTGATGTTGCTCGATACCCTCGATTTTGGGTAGGCTGTCGTCTTCCACTTCATCCTCGTCAACATCACCAGTCCCCGGCATATCTCCAGCTTGAGCTATGAGTTCCTCCACGTTGGCCAACCTGGAATCACAATCTTCTGGATGTGTCTTCCGCAAATGATCCTCATACGAGATCTTCTGCATGATAAATTGTATGAGTTCCTTCAAGCTCCAGGAGCAGTCCTCAGCTGCATTCAATTTACGCTTGACAGTCAAGATCAGGTTGAGAAGCATTGTTAAGCCCTGCTCGCCCGGTTTTGAGAGCTTCGTCTGCAACGACATGTTCCCCTGCATGGCATTCTTGATCAAATGCCAGAGCGACACACACTTTGCATCCGCTTCCTCTAGGAGGCCCTTGATGGTGGCTTCACCTATTTTGCGAGCGGGTACAGGGATGATTCGAGCCAAGGCGTCATTATTATCGGGTTGGCTTACCACGCGCAAGTAGTCTAGGATCGTTTTGACCTCCAGGCGATCGAAAAAGCGGTGACCCCCAACCATACGATAAGGGATACCTGCCTTACCCAGAGCAGACTCTGTGTGTCTGGATAGCGAAGCGGAGCGGACTAAGATGGCAACGTCTGCGAAAGATATGACATTACCGGTCAGTCCGATGAAACGCTTGATCTCCGTCACAATCCACCTTGCTTCGATAGCTGCTGTAGGCAGCTTGCGTAATACCGGTCGAGCACCAGGACAATGAGTCGCAAGCAGTGGTTTGGATGGGCGAGAAGAGTCTTGTTGGATGACTTCCAAAGCAGCCAAGAGGATTGCCCCCGAAGATCTATAATTTTCTTCCAGATGGACTACCAGAGTGTCTGGATAGAAGTTAAGCATTCGTTGCAAGTTTTTGATCTCCGCAGATCGAAAACCATATATACTTTGGTCGCTATGGGCGTATTAGCTGCTGCCCGCATTAGTGAAGGTTGCCATACGGATCGCCAACAACGGTCAATGTCTTCTTCGACTGAGCAAATAAATTCATCAGATCGAACTGAATGACATTGGTGTCCTGAAATTCGTCGACTAGCACCGCCTCCACATTTGAGGCACATTCCGGATGCTCTCTAAGGAGGTCGACGCATCTCAACAGAAGGTCATCGTAATCCAATAAGTTGGAGACGTGCAAGGCTGTTTCATAGTCTTCATACACTAGAGAGAACTCTTGGCTTTCTACCCCTTTCTTTAGTGTGGAGGCATAGTCGTCGTGACTGATACCACGGGCCTTGAGGGAGGAGATTCTTGATCTCGCTGCACCAGGGTCAATGTTGACTCTACGGCGTTTGACAACTCTCTGGATGGTCGGTTAGCATCCTTTGAATGAATTGCCGGCTGATAATATTTGCGACCTTTATGATACCAAGACTATCTGAACTGTCCGCTATTCCAAAGTTTTTGGGAAGCCCGATCAGATGGCCGTATCGGACGAGATACCGCCTGGCTATCGAGTGGAAAGTGCCCAAGATGAGCTTTTTCTCCAGCCCATCACCAATAAGTCTTCCGATCCGCTCTTTCATTTCCTTGGCTGCCTTGACCGTAAAAGTGGCCACGATGATGTTCCATGGCTGCAGATGCTGAGCTGAGAGCAGCCAGGCGACGCGAGAAGTGAGGGTCTTTGTTTTTCCAGAGCCCGGAGGGGCCAGAATCTGCAGAACTGAGGCCGGGCTCGTCACAGCCGTCCTCTGTGCCGTGTTGAGGCCGGCCAACAGCGGATCCAGGTCCATTGCCTGGTGAGTGCCAGCCGTCGCTATGGCCTGCCTGTCGACGCGGAGACGTGTGCTTACGCTTCGATCATCGCGAGAGTGACACCTCATCACGTGATAGCCGCACTTACTTATCTCTTCCTATCTTAAGGTATCTTATCTGTATCTGTGCCAAGCCTTGATAGTGCGTTGAGGCAATCCTGGCCTGAGTGGAAGCCACACAGTTGAGCTGCCCTGTCCCTGACATTCTCTCACTCCAGATTTTTACCTTAAGATGCGGCCATTCACTATCCTGATCGCTGTGCTGGCCGGCGCTGCTTCAATTGTCATGGCCACGGAAGAGCCAGGCCTAAACATCGAGGTCCTTACACCAGTCGAATGCTCGCGGAAGACTCAAAAGGGAGACAAGATAGACGTTCATTACCGGGGCACCCTCGCTGCAGATGGCTCCGAGTTTGATGCCAGTTATAATCGCGGGAAGCCTCTTAGCTTCACAGTCGGAAGTGGCCAGGTCATCAAGGGGTAGGTGACCAGCTCTGATTTCGCGCATGCTTCCCGAACATGCTGACGTGTCGCTAATTCATCCTGCAGCTGGGATGATGGCCTGCTGGACATGTGCATTGGTGAAAAGCGGAAGTTGACCATTCCCCCTCACCTGGGGTATGGTGATCGGGGAATGGGCCCTATTCCAGCCAAGTCTACCTTGAGTAAGCCTCTCTGCGTTCCTGTCATCTGTGAGAAGCCTAACCTCCTGCTAGTATTCGAAACCGAGCTCGTGGGCATCAAAGGCGTCAAGCGTGATGAGCTTTAGCGTGAGGACTTGTAGTTCTGCCTTTGTTAGGCCATCCCAGAAGCCATTTATGCCACAAGGTGTGTTACGCTGCACATGAATGAGGCTCAATCTTAGTCTTCAAGGCTAGTGGCGGCTGGCATGAACATCACAGAAGCTCAATGGCCATTTGAGCGACAAAAGAACCAAGCACTGGGCCGTATTCTCTTGGTCTGCCGGGACTCACAAAAGTTGCTTTGCGGTAAGAATCTGAGGAGATTTGCGCCATAAAAGTGATCTATCATGATATGTATACAATTTCTATCATGGATTCCTAGGATTAATGCCATGGGTGCTTATCAGGACCGTTATCCAGTGACAGCAATAGTGAACCCCGCCGTGATGAGACGGTTCATTCCATTAGTCTGCAGCAGCTTGTGCAGAGCGAGAATAACTTGGCGGTCTTTGTCGATTTGAAAACAAATCCCGTAACATAAGAAGTACACCAGATCTTGCCAATATAGTTCCCATACTCATTCTGCTTGCTGAGACCTTATGTCAATGGTAAGAAGCGTATGTTTTGGAGGCAGCTGGCTTCGTAGACAGCGTACCGGAGGACCGGAAACGCTGGATAGGCAGAGGTCCAAGCACAATCAATCTTCCATTGCTGCCTCTTCCATAGCCTTTACAGCATTCTCTAGCTCCCTGATCCTCTGACCAGTGCGCTTCTGTATTTCCGCTGATACTTCAGGAGGAGAGCTTTCGACCGCCGCTTTATAAGCGTCTTGTAACTTCGTCAATTCTTCCTTTGCAGCTGCCCGGTCATCCGCAGCGTAGACTGTCTTCTTCTCCGTCTCCTCAGCAGCCATCTCGAACTAAGATATTCACAGCTCAGTCAGCAGGGGCAATGGACGAACGCTTCTGATTCCGCGAACCTCGTCTTTGGCGTTGTGGTAGCTGAGAGTATGGTCAACGATTCATACCGGTCTATCTCAATCCGAAGAGGACCTGGAAAGGGAGGTATACAGTTCTTGGAGCTCTTCCATGATCTCATCAGCTCGAGAAGAGTATGTTCGCAGCGCACATGGATATGTTCGTAGAGTGGGTGAGCCGGCCACTGGAGCTTTGAAAGCGGCGGGGCTAGACCTGAAAGCAGGCCTGTACGCAAGTCTTGCCAACTGGGAAGCTTGGTAAACCGTTCTGGACAGCATCTTTAACCTTTGTCTGGCCTTGATGATCTGCCCCCTAAGGTGAGGATGCGATTGGTATCGGTGAATACCTTACGTAGCGTAACGAGGGACCAGAAAGATGCCGAGCTGCTGACAGTGAATACCCGTGGTTCTGCCACAACTCACCGCCTTTAGACCCTGTGAGCCTGCCGAGCGCTGCGATCGCGCCTGACTTGAAGCCGAGCCAGGCCATGATACCTTAGTCAAGCCACTCATGCGCGACTTGGTCATATAAAATAATGTCCCTTCGACTGTCGCCCACGATATGAACAACATGGGCTCGGTAGCCATAGCTCCTCGGTAGCTTCGATAGCAGGCTCATCCATTGTCTGTGCGACATAAGATGTACAGCTTCGTGAACGCTGTGACCGCGATCCCAAGCCTCGTGACCTATCCCCTAAAGTACCTGAACCTGCGCGGCCATGAAGATGACGGGCAAGTCGAGCAAGGCACAGCGGACTCCATGTCACAGGAACAAGTGCAGAAGGATGAGCAGAAGGACACAATAGCCATGCCTCCACCACCTCGTCCCGTACCGCCCTCACTCACCGACGCTGCTGTTCAACCGCCATCGCCCCAAACGACCCCAAAGGCAAAGCCAGGGTCGGCCAAGGATGCGCCTCCGGTCCCCTCTTTCAACCTAGACAGCACTGAAGTGGAAGATGATAATACTGTCCCATCATTTCCTGCTGCAAACTCGGCCCAGCGAGCATCGTCCGGTCCGCGTCCTCCAGGCTTGAGGCCATTACCACAGTCGTCGATGTTGCCCCCTTCCCGTCCAGCAATGGCCTCCTTACGAGCACCTAGTCAGACTGGTCCATCGTCATCCCTTAGGACGCCACAGACGGGACCTCTTCCAAATCGAAATCCTACAGCATCATCACTGTCTCCATCTACCACGGCCAGGCTTGCCAGGCCGCGGGCCAAGGTCATTCTTGAGCCAGGACATAGTCCCCTCGACTGGGCTCATCTCCAGCGTTCCGGCGCCAACCTTCGCGGGATCTCATCTACACGATTGATCAAGGTCTCCCCGTCAATGCTCCGACAGCACAATGGCCGTAATGGGGCAGATGCATGGAGCGTGTTCGGCGGGAAGGTCTACAATGTGACCCCCTACCTACCTTTCCATCCTGGAGGTGCCAAAGAACTGCTGAGGGTGGCAGGGAGGAACGGTGATAAACTGTTTATGCTGACGCACCCTTGGGTCAACCTGGATAACATGCTTGGAGAATGTTTGATTGGTATCGCGGTGGAAGAGGGGAAAGGCGATGAAGGCGTTCTGGACGAGATGGATTAGAGCATTTGGTGGCTGCATATGAAGCTCATAGAACAATCTGTCGTTGCAACGGCGTTGGACTTGTACCTTTTTTGCGATCGAATTGGCAAAGGAGCAGCATTTTGGTCGGGAACTCAACACATCATACAGACATCGCCGTCTCCAGGTCAAATTGCCAATTTGAAGAAACAAGAATCATGACATGTGAACCTCATAGGATGATCCCGCCCAACCAGAGAATGAAAGCCGGTTGAGCCGGGTTTACCTTCTCTTTCGGAACCTAAACTTCAACTCGTCCTCGCTATCGTCGCTCTCGGAGTCTTGTACAAATAGCTGCTTTTGCTTCTGCTTCTTTGCCGGTGCAGGCTTCGTCGCTTGCAATGCAGCTGTTCGTTTCAACGAATTTTGGGAAGCAGGGTGCGCCGATGCCTGATTTGCCGTCCTTTGCCTGGTAGAAATAGGGTCTTGCGGAAGTTCTGACATATCCACATCTTCTTCCACTCTACCTTCAGATCCGCTCCTTGCCGTAGCAAATGGTTGTGAGTGGCCGTCGCTTAGGATCTGAGAGTCTCTGTTCTTCCTCTTCCTCTTCCCTTTGTCGCTTTCCAGCCAATATTCATCCCCAATGCCGAAGTCCTTCTTCTTCACTTCCTCGAGTGGGACAATCACCGTGCTTGTCCTAGGCGGACGATCGCCTTCGTTGCGCCTTCGAAACTTCTTGAAGTTCTTTCGGCCATTCCATCGTTCATCCCAGCGGCTTCCTGTGTGTCCATGTGCGGACGGACGGTCTGTACGTCCCTTGACTTCCATTTCTTCGATCTGTACAAGCCCTCTCAACTGCTCGACAGACATTTCCCCCAAGGATGCCGCCAAATTTTCCTGATCCTGTCTCGCGGCTTCTTCTTCGGCTTCTCTCCGTTCTCGAGCAACTTTAATCACATCGACTTCCTTCTTTGGCATCTTTGGCTTATCTTCCAGTTGAGATGCTCTCTGCACCTCGCTCTTCTTATGTTGCGGTTCAGTCTGGATCCCCTTCCTCCTGTTTTCATTTCCCACCTCTATGCGCCTTTTCTTCATAGCGGCAGCTGCTGGGAGGAGGCTTTCTACGAGTTGTTCTTCATTCTCGTCATCTGAAGGGACCCGCCTCTTCCTTGGTAATTCTTTCTGTGTACCATCCTCCGGCACTACTTGCGAATCGACATCCACGGCATCGCCAACTGACTCAGCTGCCTAGAAGCACCATTAACGTCGTGCCGAGAACTTGGCGCATCACTTACCGTATTCCCTTGATTGAAGGACTGTTGTGAAGTCTGCTGGGCCTGAGAAGGCTCTTCCATTTGTCCAGATGTGGGCAGTGAAGACGGGTCGAAATCATCGTCAAACCCTTTGAATCTACTGATTACTGTACGGCGGCTTCGTGACCGCTTGCTGGGAGCTTCAGATATCACGGCCTTGGTAGGTTCTTCTGCTGCCTGCACAGCTGGCTGCAGTTCAACCTGTTTATCTAGAGCATAATGAGCGAGAATGATATGCTGAATCAATGACTGAGAGGAAGGACTGACCAGTTGCCGGCCGCAGCCCGACGTCATTATCGTCTTCTTCCGGTAGGGACTTCCACAGGCCTTGTGCGTTGTTCACAAGTATGGCGTCAAGAAATTCACTTTGTTCGATTAGGCGCTGATCCAACTTGCGAGCAATCTCATTGCCGAGTTCAATGGCCCATTCCTCCATACCCTTCTTGCCGCGGAAGCGTACGAGGATGACTGGCTTTGACAGGTCCCCTTCGCCAAGGGCGTTGGTCTGTTTGTCTCCAGATATGCTCCGAACATATCGGATAATAGCTTCGGCGGTGGTCTGCCCCATTTCAAGGGGGTAATAGAGAGCTTTGCCCCCGCCATTTGTGATAGGGGCATGGAGGTTATCAAACTGAGTCTGATCGCAGAAGACAAATGTGTAGCCTTCAAAGATATTACTACGGGTAGGGTCGGGAGCGAAACACTCTTCTTGACGTCGTGTCGGTTCTTTCCCTTGCGCTGGAAGGTGATCGAGCGGGTTCGGCCAGGCGGATTCAAAATCCTTTTCGAGCGGAGATAGGCTTTCTGGATCGTCTAAGCTCTCAGGGGTCGCCGCCGCAACAATGGCGTCAACGAAAGAATCTGTAACGATGTATTGTGCGTTGATGAGAGCCTGCAGCCCCTTGGCGGTATTTCTCTTTGTCGCCACAACATGAGTAGTGGTGCCAACGACATAGGGAATGATAGTTTTGATATCCAGATTTTCCAGCTTCGCTCGGACAGGAATCAGTGGATCTTTGTTCTTTTGCTCTTTGGTGGAGAAGGAGAAAGATAGTACAACAGGACGCCAGTTGACGCTCATCATATGTTAACATATGCACTCAAGGGGTGACAGATACATACCGAAAGAGATGAGGATAACTCCCTAATTTGATCTCGTGAGATTCAGATTGCAGCGTCTTGGCCTGGCCTCGGATCTGTTCTCCATCGACTTGAGTTCCCAACTTTGAATTCAGGTCTTCGATTACAAGTTGCGACCGAGCGTGAATTTTGGACTAAGTAATTAGGGCAAGACGCCAGACCAAGGCATGCCGTACTTACCCCATCACCAGGTTTGACGGCTGACACAGTAAGGGTCAGATGTTTCCGTGAGATCGTCTTGTCCTGGATCTCAAAGCCGCCTATCTAGATATCAACCTGACGGCTTCCCTCCGGTGGCGACATAATTTCTCACCTCCGTCCGATTTTGACCGTCCAAAAAGATACCTCTTACCTGGCCGAAGCCATATCCTTTTACCTGTTTGTTGCCGGGCTTGAGATACGGCCGAAATAAATGGTTACTCGCAGAGAACTAACCCTTTAGGACATCGCCATCATTCTCAAGGATCCACATGGCCCTTGCTTATGGTCTTTCCGTACTTAGGGGGTCGGCAGTGATAGCAGCGAAGAGCTTGATAGTAATGGTTGTTGTCGGGCTTATCGTCGTCGAGTACGATCTCGGTTCGTAGCAGCGAACATTTTGGGCGAGTTGATGATTGAGCGGGCCGACGTGGAGCGTGGAGCGTGGCGCGTGATAGAAACGAAGTCACATGATCGCACTAATCAAATGGCTATTTGTAGTTAGTGCTCTTTATATTTCGGGAAGGCTGCGTCACTGCCCGCCTGGTTTCCCCGCAAACAAACAAAGGCTGACTTCGCAAGGTTCCTTACGCTTACCTGACCCACGAAGCTGCCTTATCTGCTTCGTATACTGACTGTTACGAGCGAGTACGAAGTAACCTACAAAGCACTACCTACTGAAGTAGGCTCATACAGTTTCTTCGGTCAACTGCTTCCGCCTCCGCTCGCCCGCGCCTGAACCTCCGCCTAGGTGATAAAGGTGTGGCTACAGCTGCGCCAAACCCCACATACGTACATACGCACGGCGTCTTTCCAGTTGGCTATTCTCAAGCCATGACCGATCAGCCTGAACGTGCTGTGGATGAGGGCTCCATCTCCCCAGTCAAGGAACGCCGTGACCCGCTCGAGAAACACCTACAGCGCCGCCCCGACCCTCAAGAGCTCAAGGACAGGAATATCCTAATGGACACCAATGCCGCCCCGTACGTTGTGTAACTCAGTCAAGATTGGACTTGTTCCATTTCCCTACCAAGCTTGTAGACTAACGGGCAAACGCTTCTGGACAGCTCTCTTCAATCAACCGCGCATGAACTCGAGCGTCAACGTGCGGCAGACAACTTGAGAAAGGGCCTGGAGAAAAGACCAGAAAGAGACGAACTGATCGAGCGTAAGTTGCCTGATCCGTCCCGCTTGCACAGTGATGAGACAATTTGACGGGATGGTGCGGCATAGGTAACATCCTTCCTGATTCGAATGCTGCGCCAGCCTTGCTGGGTCACCAGAAAGAGCTGGAAAAGCATATGCGAGCAAATAGCCTTGACAAGAAGATCCAACAGCGTCCGAGTCCGGAAGAGCTCGTCAAGGAGGGCATTCTCGAACGTAGGTGGTTACCCGAATCTGAGCAGGGACATGACGGTGCTGATTGCGTAGCAAACGACGATCCCACTAAGGCCTAAGCACTTTCTACCCGTGTTGGTTAGTTTATTGAGGCGCCTCGGATTGCTGGCATGGAAGTAGTCTGTTTCTGCTTCATGCATTAACGTTCAGGAAGGAGGGTCGGCGGCGCTCGGGTGTGGAACAATCCAGGATTGCTGTCCAGGGGCCGAAGTAAAGGACAATCTTTTTTGCTTGCGGTCACTAGACCCCTGGGTTCCATCATGCTTTCTTTTGGGATTGTGCTGCGTAGTCTTGCCGGACTTTATATCGCTCGGCGTTGGAACCGGTCTATTCGGCAGTCCAGTTCCTGAATATACATCGGTCTCCTGAACATACGATACGTCTTTGACAGCCTCCTTGATTGTGTCCCTAGAGAGACAAAAGTCGATATGCGAATTGAATCCCCTTTCTTCCGCAGGTTGTGGGCGCATACATATGGGACAGACCCACGAACCCTCCTGTTGCTTTCCGTCCGCTCCCTCTGATCTTTTCGGGTTCGGCAAAATCTCTCTGCCGTGTCTTGGAATATGAAATTGCTCTTTGTAAACCCCTTGACTTAGGCTCTCTAGCTCTTCCATTTCTTGCTGATGTTCTTCTCGCGCGGCTTCTTCAAAATCTGCCTCAGGCCACACCTGCCATTCACTGCCATCCTCGTCAATGACGGTTGAGGCCTTTTTGTGATCTGGATCAGTACCCATCGGCTTGCTCTGAACAAATAAATCAACAACGCCTTTTTTGGTGCTGACGAGATGTGTGACCCGAAGTCCCATCAATCTCAGCTTCATCCCAGGGATCTCTTTTTCGAGTTTCGACAACATCGGGAGTGAATAGTTATACAGATCATCGGCCTTTTGTACCGCTTTGGGAGGGATAACTTGGCGGGTGAAGACCTCATATGTGTGCAGCTTGACTTTTAGGACGAGCGTCCTGCCTTTAAACTGAGTCCGCAGGAGATCTCTCTCCAGCTCTTCAGCTGTTGACCTCAATTTTTGCCTCAGTTCTTCCTTCCCTCCCATATCTCTGAAGGTACTTTCGGTGCCCACACTTTTCCTTTCATAATCTTCTGCAGGCTGTATCCTAGTTCTGCCCAAGCCAAGGTAGCACTGCATCAGGAATTGAAACGCTTTATCCCCGAAAAGTCTCGAAAGATATGCACGTTGCGAATAGATGTCACCACAAGTCTTCACACCTATAGCATCTAGTTCGCGTTCGAAAACACGTCCTATTCCATTGACCTTTCGAGTTGGGAGGTCTCTCATGAAGTCCATTATAGCCACTCGGTCGTGAGGAATCCTAAATTGTCCATTAGGCTTGTTCTTGTTCGAGGCTATCTTGGCCAATTTGGCATTGGGTGCAATTCCAGCTGATACTGTTATTTTTGTTTCTTCTGCTACTCTAGCTCGAAGTTGTCTCACGGCTTCCTCAGGGTCTACCTCATGTTCTCGGCAATAATCGGTAATGTTGACGTAGGCCTCGTCAATACTAGCACTTTCGAATCTGGGGTCGTAGTCAGCTAGTATAGCACGGACTTCCTGAGCTTTTGCCGTATATTTTTCGAAGTTTGGCGGTAAGCAGATCAACTCTGGACACAATTTCATGGCAACGAACCCAGCCATTCCACTCCTGCACCCAAACTTCCTGGCATGGTAGTTGCAAGTAGTCAAGACACCTTTTCCGACAGCCATGGGTACGTGCCTGAGCTCCGGTCTGTCAAGCTCTTCCACGGCCGCATAGAATGCATCACAGTCGATATGTACAACTGTCTGGGAGAGGTCCCGGCTGAGCTCGAGCTCCGCCAGGAACTCATCAGCCTTCCGCAAGTCCGACGATAGATCAATTTTATCGAGCTGACGCCTGCGAGCAAGCATACGCTCGATCTTCTGCGTCAGGTTCTTGTCTTTCACCTCTTCGTTATTGAAAAATTTGGATCCCTTGGACGCATTATAGATGACCTCCGAGACCTGTAACAGTCAGCGCCGCCCCGGTAGCTACAAACAGGAGGTGACGCACCCTCTGCTGGTCGACAGTGTCTTGGCCAGCCTTCGTCAAGGACGGTCCCAGAAGGTGGTATTTCAACGTGTTATGTCTTCCGTCGGAGCTGTCAGAGGAGATTTCTCTCCCGGCTTCAGCTTGATTCATGGTTCTGTCCGCTCCATGTTAGAACCCGGGTAGAGCGGTGTACAAACACTGCATAGGTTCTCGTGCGAAATGGCTGAAGGTGACGGTCTGTAGGCTGTCTGGGCCATGAATTCTTACAGCTACAATCTTAAGATGGCGGTTGCCAGACGAGCATATGGCGCGTCGCGCCCTCCCCCAGTTTCTTGGCGTCACTATCGATTAGAGCGGGATATCCCGTGCCCGGCACATGAATTCCCGGAAGGAGTTTAGCGGACACTCGAAGTTCACGGCATCCCTGTCGTCAAAACAAGAGCCCATTGCCGTCACGACAACGACAGCCACGACCACGACCACGACCACGATCAAGACCACGACAACGTCTCCACCAACTCGGCAGATCCATCTTCACCTTCTGCTCGATATTATCTCGCCAAGTGCTGCTGCGCTCTCGCTACGACATGGTGACATGAGAGCCCCGCCGCTCTCCTCCTCCGGTATAGGTGCCGGTGAGAATGGAAAGATGCCAACGGACAAGAAGAGCACCAACAGCACCCCAGGACGGCCACCCGTAATGCCAACCTTAGCCGCATCCACTAAATCTGCAAAAACTCCTTTGACTCCGAGGATAGCCGGAATCTCTACGCCATCGTCATCGCCTCTCCTCCGGCGTGGTCTCCATCCTGATCTCAACGCCAGGGATGTTGCCGATGACGCGACCACGCCCGGGTCTGTATTCAATGCCAATATCACACCTAGATCATCCGCAAGGAAAGCTCGAGTGGATAGTGCGACCTCAACTCCTGCTAGCACCCCTACGTCCAGCACACCAAACAATGGTCGACCGGTCTCGCATACTGGGACCGTCGCTTACGGTAATGGCACTGCAGGCGGAGGCACAGGCTTGGGAATAAATCTTGCCGAAGCTGGGTTGGGAAGCAGGCCAAAGAGTGTGGTCAGTGAAAGCAGAAGCTCGAATCTGTCGTACGGGCAGGTACCCCCCAGTCTATCGCGGCAGAATACCAGTACAGAGAGGCCGGACCTTTCGCCAAAGTTCTTCCATGCCAATGAGCTCAAATCGCCTCCGGAATCAGGACAAACCCGGCAGGGTTTATCTATGCATAGCAAGAAACCTAGTTTTGTCCATGCCAACGGAGCCGTACCTCAAGCGACTACCACTTCCCACGAGTTCAGCTTCCTAGGTGGGGAAGCGGAGAGGCCGAAGCTTATCCATGCGGAGGGCAGCTCGCACTCCGACAGCTCTAATGTGTTTAAATCTGCAGCTCCGGTGGCTACGAGGCCCACTGCAGGCTCATCTATTGTGACTCATTACCGATCACTTGAACAAGCATCGCTACAAGATCATGCCGTATCAGGCGTCTCGTCGGGGCTGACCGTATTGACGCGACCATTGCCTCCAAAGAAGAATGTTTCATCTCCGCAACTATCAACGGTAGATGTCTGGAGAAGTGCAAAACTGTCCAGTGACTCGGGCAGCCAAAGGTCAAGTGACGCATCTGCCCGTCGTGTAAGCTTTGGTACAGCTTCTCATGATTTACAAAACTTGGGGTCTCAGAAAGTTGACTCTGACTCCGCGGTCGAGTCGCCGCACCCCGTCAATCATACAGAAGGCCCTTCTATCGCTTTGACCCCTAGAACATCGGACTCCTCAGAATCATTCGGCGCGATACCTCCTATGTCCTCTGGTTCGGCCCCACAAAGTCCTTCGAAATCCGTCTCGGGTACCAGTAAATTGCAACAAATGAACGAGCTTGCATCCAATGCAAGAAGGGAAAGAAAGGTACTGGACCTTGAAATCACAAATTCATCACTTTTGGCGATCAATCGGACTTTGGAGAGGGAGATGAGGAAACAGAATGCCGAATTAAGAAGGTACCGGCGGCTAAGCAGAGCAGGAAGGTTATCTATCACAAGCTCGATTAGGATGTCAGTTGGTACGTCTGCCACTTCGGAAGATGACGACCGGAGCGCACTTTCAGACCTGGACGAAGATGAAGAGCAAGAGGATACCTCTGAAAGCGAGGGCGCTGAAGAGAGCATGAGCGAGGTTGCTCTTGCCGCGAGTGATGAGCGTCATCGCGAGAAGGACGAGAAACGATTGGAGCTTGATCTGTCTAAGCATCGACAATTGCTCATAGACAGCCAGAAAATGAATCAAAGTTTGAAGAAGTGCCTTGGTTGGACCGAGGAGCTCATTTCTGAGGGCAAGAAAGCTCTTGAATATCGCGTGCGGGTCAGTGATATCGAGCTTGGCGGCCGAGTGTTATCCCCGGATGAAGTGGAGGGGACTGAAGGCGATTCTTACATCGACCACGGCGTTGAACCATCTGCTACGGAGCTACCGTCGTCTCTATATACTGTCCCCGGGATGGACGATGCACCACTAAATAATGCCGTGGAAGCTGGTATGGCTGGGGATGCAATCGCTGTGATTCCAACATCAACGTCGGGAACCTAAGGCGTATTCTGGTCCTGATGGAGATGGAGAAAAGGTCTTATGTTATAAGGACTCTGCGGCTCCGTTCATGGAGTTACAGGCCGTAAAGATTCATCGACGTATGCTACTCGGCGTTTGAATATTGCTTGCCTGGCAACTAGGAGGTTTGGAGGAAGATGTTTGCCCGCCACGGGTTAAGATACCCCTGACACGATCGTTCATTGCTACTATTTCCTTAACGTCTAGTGATTTGTCATCTGCACAGATACCCCACTTCGAATCATAATCAGAGCCATGTATAGTTGACGGACACCATGGGCAAGCTCGCCCCTCAAGTTGAGGTCGTCCCATCTGCTGTATGTGAAGCAGTATCCTGCCACCGATGCCCCCGGCGAGTCAATGCCGATCCAAGCCATAACATGTGAATACACATTTTCCCGGAGATCACCTACCCTGAGGCAAACCGGATCGACACTTCAAGTTCAAAACGTAATCCATCAGGTTGACTTCCACGTGTGCGACGATGGTACTGAAGTTACACGAGATTCTACGCTGTCGCTTCTGATCCCTTCTCAAAAGTGGTTCGGGAGGCCGTGCTATGATCGTCCTTCTTGGACTTCTTGCTCTTCTTGTCCTCTTTGCCCTTCTTCGCGGCAGCTTCTGCCATAAGCTGTTCAAAAGCCATATAATCCCCTTCTTCTTCCGGATCACGCTGGGCCTAGCCACCAGTTAGTTCGAATTCTCTCGAAGAAAGCGCGCCAATCTTGCCTGTTGAAATATAGTGCCGCACAAGATAAGTGCATGTGCTCTCTCAATTCTCTTCTCCAATTTGACCGATTTGTCGTGGAGGACTTTATCGCAAACGTCCCGCAGGACGCTTTGAATCTCGAATTTGCTTCCTCTCCACGCTGCAGTCAAGATCTTCCCCGTCACTCTTTTTTCATATTCCGCCTTTTTCTCATCCGTCCAGTCTTCACCCCCTTTCTCCTCCAGCTTTGCCATTTCCTCCAGCGTCATCTGTGCGTCGATAGCACTTGAGATCGTGCTCCACGTATCCTTGGCCAGGGTGCCTTTGTCCTTCAATCTTGAGAAAAATCCAGATATGCCGAGGAACTTTTGTGACTTTAAGATCGATGTGGCCTTCTGTACATATGTGTTCCCGATGGCATGCAGGATCTCCAGTCCGAAGGATTCCATCTTGAGGTTTTCCACCTCAAGCCTGGTTTTCTCTTGGAAAGCTTTCGTCACATCCGGCCCCTTGTCAGTTTCTGTCCAGACACTTATACGATCAATGAGCTTCTTCGCGAGGGTATCAACCCGTTCATCTCGGATTCGTTTTCTCTCCAACTCATAGGCCGCAAGCTCTTCTCTTTGCTCTTTGGTGAGCCCTCCCTTTTTCTTTTCCTTCTTACGCAGCTCCTTCTCATTTTCGGTGACCCCAGCAGCATCAAGGCGTGCATCTTCCTCCGATCGATCCATGATTGCTTGACGTGTAGGGATGCCTCGTCTGGGTGTGCTCGTCCCAGAGCTCGTCGCGGCTTGAGGTGCGGCAGAAGGGTCTGCGGAACGAATAGGGATATCCATCGTCGACGGAGAAGCTTCAGGCACGACGGCTGGTTTTGTATCCGTGCTGCTCTTTTCGGTCGTTGGCGATGCCTGTGCCACCTGTGCTTGTGCCTGGGCCTGGGCTTGGGCCTCTGCCTCCTCCTCCTCCATTTCCCGCATTGTGATGTCCATGGTTTTCGTGAGGTCTTTCATGAGGGATATCTCTCCTATCCTGATGACGTGATGCTCGTAAGCGACCGGAAGCGCCAATCTGTGGGTGAAGAGACTCACAGATCGACGAATGCCTCTCCACCGAAGATCATACCAAAAAACTCGGCCGGATCCTCTGCTGAATTGTCAGAGTACTAAGTACTATAATCATAGGCACCACGGGATCGTACCGAAGCCTCCTCCAGGAACCGCTTGGTCCTTGCCATATTTATCGTATTGTTTCCGCAGCTCCGGATCGCTCAGGACCTGATACGCCTCACCAATCTGGCCCACAGGATTAGCATTGGCAATACCCATCTGGACGGATAGACAAACAGCTTGAAACTTCTGATGCGCAGTCTCATCGCCAGGGTTCTTATCTGTATTTGATCAGCCTTCGCCTGCCCGAAGACAGAGTGAAGGGCGCCCCACAAGTGAGGGCGAGGGCGTACCTGGATGATGTACTATAGCAAGTTTCCTGTATGCCCGTTTGATCTCAAGTTCGGTCGCATTGGTTGGCACGCCCAAAGCATCATAGTAGGTAGTGTCTACCACTTTTGCAGCCATGCCGGCTTGGTGGACAAAGATAGGTGGACCGCGATGGTGCGGTTCCTGCTTATAGAAATTTAGGGAGGACCGCGGTGAGGGGAATGACTTGAGAGAAAGGTTCGGTGAAGTAAACTAGGGAGTCGGGTGACTGAGTGCTTTCTGCAAACTTCGCCCCGAGTTCAAAATGGAGCTGGAGCTGGAGCTGAAGGGTGGAACGGCGTCGGCTTTGTGACGAGATATTAAAAAGTGAAGAGCACAGCGCCAGAGCGAGCGGTACGAACTAAGGCAGCGTACGTACGTGGATACCCTACTGGTGTAGGTACTTTGTAGCTTAAGTGTACTTCTATTTACCGGGAAGTTTAGCTGGTAATGAAGCCGTCGGTACCTCAGCGGAAGTTAACCGTCCGCCTACCTAAGGTAAGGTACCTATTATCACCTCACCCTTGGGGACCCCGTACCGAACCTGTTAGGTGTGGCCTTACCTAGTAGGTCAGTTCAGGGAGGTACGGAGAACGGCAGGTAAAAGTCAGGTAGGGTAAAGGGACTCCTAATAATTAACCGTTGCGCGATAATAAGTAAGATCCTCCGTCTCCTTACTGCAAGCAAACCCATAGCGCGTCCTGGACCACGTCTTTTACCAGTCTGGAACCACTTGAAACCAATCCTCCAGTTATATTTCAAGCGTTGGTCTAATCTTGCTGGAACGTCGAAATTCCTCTGTTCGAACTTCTGTGCTGCGGTACCTGCGCCCTTCCCCGCATCAACGTTCAACTGGTGTGCGTTCGGAATTCTCTGCCCCCAGCCATTGTCGGGACCGGTGGAGCTGTCAAGATGCCTTCAGCCTCAGAGATCCTCTACCTACTTGTGCATCCTCAACAGCTGAGAGCAATTATCCAATGGTAAGCCTGCGAGCGTACGTGTTCTTGTTCGCTTGCCAACCCTCATGGTGTAGGAAAGTCTGGCACAATCCCGTGCATGAGCGCAACCCGGAGAAGGAAGCGCCCACCCTCCGACGATGTTTCGATTTTCTCAACCTGACAAGCAGGAGCTTCAGTGCAGTGATCCAAGAACTTCACCCGGAGCTCCTTGTCCCTGTCGCTCTCTTCTATCTCGTCCTCCGCGGACTCGACACTATAGAGGATGACATGACTCTTCCTCTCGAAAAGAAAGTCCCATTGCTCAGAAGCTTTGACAAGATCATCGAGAAAGATGGCTGGACTTTCAACGACAATGGGCCCAATGAGAAGGATCGACAATTACTGGTCGAGTTCAATGTTGTGATCGAGGAGTTCAAGAAGATAAAACCAGCATACCGTGCGATCATCAAGGACATCACCGCCAAGATGGGTAATGGCATGGCCGACTATGCGGAGAATGCTGAACACAATGTCAACGGTGTCGAAACCATCAAGGACTATGATCTGTACTGCCATTATGTGGCCGGGCTAGTCGGCGATGGCCTAACACGGCTGTTTGTCGAAGGTGGTCTAGCGAACAGTGTCCTTCTGCAGCGGCCCAACCTGCACGAATCTATGGGCCTCTTTCTGCAGAAGACAAATATCATACGAGACGTGCACGAAGACTGGGAGGACAAGAGGCGGTTCTGGCCAAAAGAAATCTGGTCCAAGTATGTTGATAAATTCGAGGATCTCTTCGACCCGAAGCATCTGGACGCGGCCCTCAACTGCAGCTCTGAGATGGTCCTTAACTCGCTACATCATGCAGACGAGTGCATCTTCTATCTGGCTGGAATAAGAGAACAGAGCGTTTTCAACTTTTGCGCAATACCGCAGTCAATGGCAATTGCTACTTTGGAACTCGTCTTCAGAAATCCTGATATCTTTCGGAAGCATATCAAAATAAGCAAAGGTGATGCTTGTCAGTTGATGACGGACTCTACACAAAGTCTACGAGTCGTCTGCGACGTATTCCGGAGATACGTCCGGAAAATCCACCAAAAGAATACCCCGAAAGATCCAAACTTTCTGGAGATCAGTATCGCTTGCGGCGAGGTAGACACACCCCTTGCAGTATTTAACGAAGCTTACATGACAGGTCGAACAATTCATCGAGTCAATATTCCCTTCGCAGGATCCCAAGGTCCTCAAGCTGCAACAAGAGGGTCAAGCTCCTGTCGACCCCCAAAAGGCGAAAGACGATGCGGAAGCCAAACAAGACGTTTTCTACTTGCTTCTTGCGGTAATCGCCACGACACTCGTCATCTCAGTGATTATGGTACGTTGGCGTCGTGTGGTACGTTGTCTGATGGCTAATATTCTTCAGATCGGTGTCGCTTGGCTGGCTGGGGCCCGGTTCGACCTTGCATTCAGTCAGTTGCGGCAAGGGAACTTACGGCCGCCGAAGCCAGACCAAGCAAAAAAGCTCCTGGAGCAGGAGCACGGCGAGTTATGATCTGTCTATCATGTCTCCACGTCTTGGCTGCTGTTTATTCCCCTTTTCGATTGCCTACGCGCCATTCGAGTAACATAATATACCTTCTAATACAGAAGACGTACAATATCACTTCTTGTGCCTCCTGGCGCACCAGCCAGTTCCGCATATCCATTCTTGCATTAATTTCGTTAGCACGGATGTC
This sequence comes from Symbiotaphrina buchneri, assembly GCA_001599915.1. NCBI lineage: Eukaryota > Fungi > Ascomycota > Symbiotaphrinales > Symbiotaphrinaceae > Symbiotaphrina > Symbiotaphrina buchneri. The sequence continues at coordinate 252,634 of BCIG01000022.1, forward strand.
AAATTGCAATTCAGCCTTTCTCTATGGCTGTTGTTGTGCCGAAGATGTGCTTATATTGACCGCATTGCTCATATCGAGGTCACACAATTGCAAAGGTTTCAGCATCATTTGGATCTTTGTTGGTGGGATTCGTGCGCACATCACGTCGTGTGGGGGTGTCGAATGTTTCGAATGGTCATGGATCATGTAAATTACCTCATGTTTACTGGTGAACGAGTAATATACATTGCGATTATGCCTGGGAGCTCACAAAAACATCCCGGAGGGTGATGCCAGCAAATTACATAGTAAAGGCTGTCCCAAAGGTAATTTGATGCGTAAGGGGATTTTTGCAGGTTCCCGCGTGTCTCGTCTACCGTACAGCGCGTCGTCGTTCTCCGCCTCGCCGAGGTCGCGTCGCATACACGGTCCTAGCTTAGGTACCTTATGATTGGGTTCCTCTTTCTGCCTGTGAATCCTCAATGCCTTCACTCATGCCGCCCAAATTATAGAATACCATCATTCAAGCAACGGGCACAGGAAAAGGTGGTTGGCACAATGGCCCGCGCTCCCAATCAACAGTCTTCCCCTGGGCCTGCACCATCTTCCCTCAAGAAGAACCCCTCGGGCTCTCAGACAATGAAAGGCCAGCGCTCAATACTTGGGTTCTTTGGCAAGAAGGCGGATGGTGCTTCCAGTGGAACTTCAGGGGTCAACAATAAAGAGTCCATGCCATCCGGCAAGGTCAATGGTCCAGGCAAGCAACTGTCAGCGCCCGCTGCAAGCAAGCCTGTGCTCAAGAGGGGGTCAGCTCAGAGTCTAACGCCTGCACCAAGCAGCGACGCCATTGTACCTTCGAGCCCAGAGAAATCAGAGCAAGGCTCGGCCGATGGTGATGCTGTTCCAAAGGGCTTGCCTTCTCCTCCGGAAAGGGATGGAGCCGGAGCATCCCAAGATGCAGAGCTCTTCACCTCGTCCAATGGCACACCCTCGCGAAAGGTACAATAAGCTTCCTGGCCCTTCTTTATCGAGCCGATGGCTAATTTGTAAACCTAGGCGAAGAAGATCATCAATTACGCGGAGTCCGAAGACGGAGAAGACGATGGTGATGAGGACGCCTTCCTCCCCGCGGCTCGGACTAAGACGAGAGGGAAAGCTTTGAAGAAGAGACGAACCATGGTGGAATCAGATTCTGAGGATGACTTCAAGGAAGACCTTGCGACATTTGCAGCAGACCTAGAAGACGATGGTATGCGAACATCTTGGTTGGATTGCACTTGCACTGCTGACGGGCTCAGACATCGACGACTTCATAGCTCCCGATGATTCGGAGGAGGATTTGGCTCCCTCCAGAAAGCGAAAAAGACCCTCTGCAAAACCGTCACGGAAAGATTCTTCGCCTCAATTATTACCAGCAGTAGGCCCTATTGATCATGCCGATGCCGGAATGCCCACTGTTTCCACTGCCTCTCAATGGACATATGATCCGGATAACATCAAACCCCTCCATCCGCGGTCAGACTCGGCAACTAACGTCGCAGCTGGAAAACGCGCACAGTCGAAAACGTCCAAGGAAAAGGCGCACATGTCAGAGCCGGAGAAGCGCTACCCTTGGCTTGCCTCGATGACTGACGCGGATCGTAACCCTCCCGGCCATCCTGATTACGACCCCAGGACAATTTACATACCACCTATGGCGTGGGCAAAGTTCTCACCGTTTGAGAAACAGTATTGGGAAATCAAACAGAAGTTCTGGGACACGATAGTTTTCTTCAAGAAGGGCAAATTCTACGAGCTTTATGAGAACGATGCGACTATCGGACATCAGCTCTTCGATCTGAAACTTACAGACCGTGTGAACATGCGGATGGTCGGGGTGCCTGAAGCTTCTTTAGAGCATTGGGCAAATCAGTTTGTTGCCAAAGGCTTCAAGATTGCTAGAGTAGATCAGTCAGAGACCGCTCTTGGAAAGGAAATGCGTGAGAGGGACGGCAAGGGCTCCGGCAAGGCTCAAAAACAGGATAAAGTTATTCGCAGAGAGCTCGCCTGTGTTCTGACTTCTGGGACCCTCGTGGATGGAGGTATGCTCCAGGATGATATGTCCACCTATTGTGTGGCTATCAAGGTAGGGCTTGATCTTGGCTTCCAAGTTGTGCGGCCTAACCTCGAATTACAGGAGTCCATTGTGGACGGCCAACCTGCGTTTGGAATATGCTTTGTCGATGCGGCGACGGCACAGTTCTTCCTGACGGATTTTGTAGACGACGCCGATATGACCAAATTCGAGACATTCGTCGCACAGATGCGACCTCAGGAGCTACTTCTTGAAAAGGTGACTATGTTCCCCGCTGCATTAAGCCCCACTCTCTTCTTTGCATTCATTTCTAAACAGTTCCAGGGTGGCATCTCTGTCAAAGCTTTACGGATTCTCAAGAACAATACATGTCCTACGACAATCTGGAACTATCTCAAACCCGGTAAAGAATTCTGGGAAGCAGATATTACCGCCCGCGAAATTGATGCAAGTGGATACTTCGTGTCAGCTGACAGAGACAACATCGAAGCATGGCCGGCGGTTCTGCGAGAAGCTCGCGAGAAGGACTTGGTCATGTCGGCATTTGGTGCACTTGTCTGGTATCTCAGAATGGTTTGTGACACAGAAAAGGTTGCCTCCATCTTAACTAACAGCCGCAGCTCAAAATCGAGCGAGATCTGATTACCCTGGGCAACTTCTCCTGGTACGATCCTATTAGAAAAGCTACCAGTTTGGTCCTGGACGGCCAGAGTCTTATAAATCTAGAGGTACTGTTGGGAAATCGAGATGCATAACCGCATGCTGATGGAGACATAGATCTTTGCTAATTCGGTTGATGGCGGTTTCACCGGCACCTTATTCGGCCTCGTCAATCGCTGCATCACACCATTTGGGAAAAGGATGTTCAAACAATGGGTCTGCCATCCCCTGGCAGATCCAGCCAAGATCAATGCACGGCTAGATGCTGTTGAAGCTCTTAATGCTGATTTCACAGTCATGGATCGTTTTACCGCGTCACTTTCTAAAATACCTGACCTTGAGCGTCTCATCTCCAGAGTCCATGCTGGAATTTGCAAGGCTCAAGACTTCGTGAAAGTTCTCGAGGGGTTTGAGCAGATAGAGTATACCATGAGCTTGTTGAGCCAGTTTGGCACCGGTGAAGGCGTTATTGGTCAACTCATCGCTGCCATGCCAGACTTGAACCCGACACTGAAGCACTGGAAGACGGCTTTTGACAGGTCGAAGGCAAAAGAGGAAGGCCTGCTCATTCCTGAGATGGGCGTGGAGGAAGATTTTGATGCCAGCCAAGGTCGCATCGAACGGGTCCTCGGCGAACTCGACAGTCTTTTGAAGAAAGTTCGGCGTGAGTTAGGTTCAAATGCTATCCTGTACAGGGATAATGGCAAGGAGATCTACCAATTGGAAGTACCTTCGACGATCAAGGGTGTCCCGAAATCATGGGACCAGATGTCGGCCACTGCAAAGGTTAAGAGGTACTACAGCCCTGAGCTTCGTGTCCTCGTCCGGCGACTTCAAGAAGCGCAGGAAATCCATAGTCAGATTGTGAAAGGTGTATCAGGGAGGTTTTTCAAACGCTTCGACGAAGACTACGACCTGTGGCTCAAGGCAGTCAGGATAGTTTCGCAGCTTGACTGTCTTATAAGCTTAGCCAAAGCGTCCTACTCCCTAGGGGAGCCGAGCTGCCGACCAGAGTTTGTGGATGGCGAGCGCAGTGTCCTCGAGTTTGAGGATCTGAGACATCCCTGCATGTTGACTAACGTGACTGATTTTATTCCTAATGACGTGGCTTTGGGAGGCGATGGTGCAAATATCAATCTGCTCACTGGAGCCAATGCTGCCGGCAAATCGACGATTCTGAGGATGGTGGGTTCCAAATCATCATTCTTGCTATTCTATGCTTACGCGCGACATTAGACTTGTATCGCTGTCATCATGGCCCAGATCGGCTGCTACGTACCCTGTAGGACTGCTCGTCTGACCCCGGTGGACCGCATCATGTCACGTCTTGGAGCGAATGACAACATCTTTGCTGCGCAAAGTACTTTCTTTGTGGAACTTTCGGAGACAAAGAAGATCCTGTCAGAGGCCACTCCAAGGTCACTTGTCATCCTAGATGAACTTGGACGTGGCACAAGCTCGTACGATGGTGTTGCGGTCGCCCAAGCTGTCCTTCATCACGTTGCTACGCATATCGGCTGTATTGGTTTCTTTGCCACACATTACCATTCACTGGCTACAGAGTTTGCAGGACACCCGGAAATAGCACCAAAACGAATGCAGATCCACGTCGACGAGGATAACCGCCGCGTAACGTTTCTCTACAAGTTGGAAGACGGCGTCGCGGAAGGTTCCTTTGGTATGCATTGTGCTGCCATGTGTGGCATTCCTTCCAAGGTCATTGACCGAGCTGAGGTAGCGGCGAAAGAGTGGGAACATACAAGCCGCTTGAAGGAGAGTCTCGAGAAGGCGAGAAGTGGCTGCTATATCCCGCTTGGGATGCAGAGTGACGTTTCATGGTTATTGAAGGATACCACGGAGGGTGTTGGAGAGGGTGCGTTGAATGTACTGTTGAAGGCCATCGAGGCCCTGTGATTGATCTCTACAGAGTTTATCATCATCCAGGAGTTTGCTGTTCTTATTCCTTGCTCCGGTGTTTGTCTGAGATCTATATGTTAGAGCTTTGCTCGGGCGTTAGTGGTAGAGAGCCTCGCTCGCAATTATATGGCCTGAGGGCTTTGAGACCATGTCCATAATTCCAACATGACATCCTTCACATCGGATCGCAAAGAGACTCGCTCGGGGTGGCTCTGGCCATTAATAGTGAATTGTCGCATCGGGTCAACTATTTACTTTGGAGAAGAGGCTCCTGTCTGCTGTTGCCCCTTGTTGCCCCTGTTTGCCAAGGCCCGTTTAGCGTTCAGGTAATCGTACCGAACGCCTGTACACACCGTACCTCTGCGGGCACGCCGCCTATCGGAGAATCGCATGCGTCGATCCTCTAATTGTTAATGTTGACCACCGGCCCACGCGCCAGACGATATAAGTGGCCCATGTTGAGCGTGAGCGAACTTGAGATGTAGAGTGCGTGATATAGAGAATGGCCCCTCTTCACCTTCTGATAACCTTGTTGTGGCTTTCATCTTTCGGCGCCACATACACGACCCTCTCGGATGACACCTTGCAACACCTCCCCTCTCCGGGATCTGACTACGATATCCGCTCGGGCGCCCTTTTGGCACCGATCTTGGTCCCTCGAGTGCCTGGCTCTGAAGGATCCACCTCTGTGCTAAATCATTTCGTGTCCTTCTTCCGCTCCAGCCTGCCCAAGTGGAACATATCCTTGCAGAATTCAACCTCCAAGACTCCGGTCACTGGTGATCGAGACGTGCCATTTGTGAATCTGATAGTCACTCGAGATCCACCATGGGCGGCACCTGGAGAAGTTGGACGGCTCACCCTAGTGGCCCATTATGACAGCAAATTCTCGCCGGAAGGGTTTATTGGAGCTACGGACAGTGCCGCCCCGTGCGCGATGCTCATGCATGCGGCTCGGAGTGTTGATGACGCCTTGACCAGAAAGTGGGAGGCAATGGAGGCACAAGGAGACATTTCGGACACCAAAGGCGTACAGATACTGTTCCTGGATGGCGAGGAAGCCTTTCATAGCTGGACCGACAGTGACTCGCTTTACGGGGCAAGGTAAGCTCTTCCGACATGGTCAGGCCAAGAACCAGGAACTCACTCTGTTCAAGGTCGTTAGCAGAGGCTTGGGAAAAGACGCCCAATCCCGCCTTCTCGACCTATCACACGGCTCTGTCGTCGATCTCTCTCTTCCTTCTACTGGACCTGCTGGGTTCCAAAAATCCTACAGTCCCCTCATATTTCAAGACGACTCATTGGGCATATCGAAACCTTGCGGCTCTGGAAAGCCGCCTTCGTTCACTGCAGCTTTTCAAGTCATCACCCAATCACATTTCCAAGCGGGCGATCTCGTCCAAACACTCAAAAGCGCGGGTGGAGCAACCAAGAAAGGAGCCAATGTTCCTCACGGAGGCGGACAAGACAGACAATCGGTTCTTGGGATGGATGGTCCAGGATGATCATATACCTTTTATGGCGCGCGGAGTGGAAGTGTTGCATATTATACCCACCCCTTTTCCCCGGGTCTGGCACCAAATGACGGATGATGGCGAACATTTGGATCTGGATACGGTCGAGGACTGGGGTCAACTGGTGACGGCGTTTATCGGTGAATGGATGGATTTAGAAGGTTATTTTGATGTCTCAACCTCTGCTCCGCGCAGATTTGGCCAAGAAGGCTCTGGGCAGGAGAGGAAAAGGAGTCAGCCTACCATCGGTAAGACTGAATTATGATATATCATCCAACCTAACAAAGGGATAGTTTGACCCATCCCTGGATTCGGACGCTAGAGGCATACAACAAATGGCAAAATCCCTAGATTGGGTTCACTATACAGTGGAGCATGCGCAGTGATTTCCGAAGTGAAGATGTTGGCTGCCATGCCACCTAGTCCACGTGAAAGCGGAACTGTCATTCAGTGCGAATCTTGCGATTGATCGGAAACAGTTACCCTCTTCCTCTTATTGCGCGTGTTCGATTGTGTTTCACTCGGCGGACCTTTCTTCTGTCGCTTTTTGACATCCTTACCCCTCCAACCTTGCCGACTCTTGATGGGCTGCATGTATCTGTCCACATGAACGCCCCCAAACATATCATCAGCGCTGTGATCCGAGCCATCCCTCCCCCGCGCCCCATTTCCTTCGCCGTGTGCCAGCTTCAGGTGTGCATTCAGATGCCGCCTGAGACGGAAGCGCCTCACGCACCCAAAATGCGTACATTGGAACCGTAGATGATGGACGGTGGTCTCCCAGTCTGTCGTCTCATATTCTGAAGGATCCCACTCATGATTCAGACCCTCTTCTACGCTCATGGCAGGTACCGCCGGAGGGCGATACTGAACAAGGCCATTCTGCGGTGGTCCTGCTTCACCCAGGGTCTCCAGCATCGTCCTAAATGCTATGCCTTCCCCGAACAGATTTGCACACCGTTGCGATGCTCTTGCTATGACAACAGGATCCCATCCAGTCAGCGCAGCCGTCCCTAAAACATCGCTCCAATCACGGCATCCAAGTAGATGGGGCCGAATACCTCTACGGGATGCATTTGACTGGCTTCGTTGACGACTGGATCTCGACACTGCCGATCTCCCTCGTGAACTAGGGTGGCGCCATTTGGGCGATGGAGAAGAGAGACCATTTGTATCTGCGGGTTCCTGATACTCGCTACCGCTGGATTCGTGATCTAACGGCGGACCGTTCTCACTGTCCGCAGAGCGTCTACCGTTCCTTGTAGTGGGAGGAGACTGAGCACTCTCGCTGCTGGTCTCTCTAGAGCGTGCGGACACCCCTCTCTTACTCCTTCGCCCACGGCTCACGGATGATCTGTTGCTGGCCTGTCCGCTACGCCTCGGCGAAGCCTTGCCGTCATGACTCTCGTCATCCTCTAGCAGCTCGTCCTCTTCATCATCCCCATCTTCCGTTTCTGATCCGTCTCCTTCCGTCCCAGTGTCTGTCGAAAAAGCGTCACTATCTTCATTGAAATAGGCCTGCCGCGCCTTATGTAGACCCACTAGCAAAGTCTCTATTTGTGCTACCACATGTCTCGCGGTAGGCCTTAGAATCTCCCAGGCCTTCTCGTCATCAGCCAGTACCACTGGTTTGCCGTCATCCTGCAGAAACTCATCCAGTTGATCCGCCTCATCGGGATCAGCCTTCCTCGTTCTGGGAGGCGGACGAGGCGCTCGAACGTCATCTGAAGGTCTTGCCTTGAACCTCTCCTTTGCCGCTTTCAACATAATGGCGAAAACAGTCTGCTCCAAGGACTCATTGCTTGGACCACGTCCAACTCTGGGTACGTCGTCCATTTCGACCGGCCAGGCCGTCCACGCTTGATCGGGCACCCACCCCTCGCCAAGCCAGCGCGCCTTGCTCTCCCATTGCTTGCTGTTGTGTTCCCGCTCTGGCTGTCGGAGGCGCCGTTTTAGATTATGGGTCGCAAAGAGGTGGAGAGCGAGATCTCTTGCTTGCAGTGACTCCAACGAGGCGGCAAGATGACGCTCGGAAGCCGTCCAGCTCCTCCATGTAGACGAAGCCCCGCCATACCGGTTGGGCCTCGGTGATCCATCATAGATCTCGTCTTCTCCTTCGCCTTCTTCCTCCGAGCCGCTGCCCGCGCCATCGTAGAAGGTCCGTGTCGGAGACGGGAAACCGATCGGCGGGCTGCCCGGTACGGTACCCTGTGCCGATGCAGGACCGCCCATGTCAGTCGTGGTGGAGTATGAGCCATCGTCCGATGGTGCTCGTTCAGGGGACGGGGACTTCGTTGCCCTGGTGTATGCTCTCCTTATAGGAGCTTCCGCGGAGGGGTGCGGTACGGTTGGAGAAAAGTGGCCGCCTCCAAAGATGGACATGGTCGCGTCGCTGAGATCGTGGACTCGGTTCCTGGGAGTGCAAATGATCCATAGCTACTTCGCAGCAGGCTTTAGAGATCGGACAGGTGACAGCTTGCGGGGGCGATGTCGTGTGCGGAGAATTGGGGATGTTGCGACAGCAGAAGGGGCGATTTCCTGGCCTTTCTGTGGACTTACGTAGCTAAAAGTCGAGAGTCGAGAGTCGAGAGTCGAGAAGATACGGTACGGAGTACATCGTCTTCACTGTCACCGAGCTCCGCCCATACCACGCTTGACCACCTGCATGCATGCATCCCGAAAAATCAGAAGAGCTCTTCTATAATCTCTCTTGCTAAGGTCGCTTCTATCCCATTCCGCTCTCTTGCGGAATCATGATTCTGTTCTACTACGTACTTTGTACACATCCAAATTCGGCCACAATTAGGCCCTGGTGATAAGCACTACCCTGATGTCCAAAGTCGACGACCCCTGACGCCTGGTATCTCGCCGCTATGCAATCTGAACCAGTCAATGCAAGAAAATCAAAACGTACAGCAAGGAAATTAGAGCGTCCAGACTCGTATATATGCTTCAAGTCATAGCCACAGCATCCATCGGACTGCTTTGCCCGTGGCCCGAAAGAATCCTCGGAAGACACGGAGTATCATGACCACGAGCCATGCCCACCACATGATTCCCAGAAGCGTCCACTCCAGCAACACGTAGCCAGTCCGCCTCACCCACCTAAGCCTACGCCTCCTTTTCCTCATCATAGTATCAATGTTGTCATTGAGATGCTTGACAGCCAGTGTATGTGTAGTCATCAACTCTCCGCCGAAAGTGTCGGCATCGTCCGCCAGATCCCGCACCAGAGGGGTCAACCTGGACGAGATAAGCTGCCGCATGTTGTTGATTTGCGCGCTGAGATCATCGGTCGCCTTTGATGAGAATCGGGCGGCAGATTCATCAAACAATCGTCTGGTAAGTTGGATATCTTTGCAGATGATGCGAGCCGCCACGACATGTTCCTGTGATCGCGGCACTGGGGGCACCGTACGATCACGCAAACTTTGGAGCGAGGAGAATGGGCTGGGCCGTATTTCTCTGGCACGTCGGGTGATCTCGTTCGCCTTGATCGCAGAGGACAGTAGCAGTGTTCTTACCCTAGCCAGCTCATTCCGGGTTGGTGGCATCGTAAGATCCCTCAAGCCGTTTCTGGAGCCGTTGTCGATGCTCCTGCGTAATTCTTCTTCGCCGGATCCGGAGCCGCGGTGGGCCGTGGGGTCTAGACCTGCCAGAGCAGTTACAGGAGGCTTGACCGGTCCGCCAATACCGCCTGGATAGCTGAGGATAGCATTTAGACGCTCATCTGCCGAACGGACCCGACGGAATGGTGCGTCCTCGGCTCCATCAAGAAAGCTATTCCGGCGTGGATCAAGCAGCGAGGAGTCCTGGGTTTGAGATCTGGACAAGTCGGGCGAAGGCGATCGAGACGCACTTCTAACATCCAGCCTCGGTGGTGCAAGCCGGTCAAAGCGAGGACTACGTTGTCCACGCTGATCCCGCTGCTGTCGAGTGATATGATCCATTTCCGGTGAAGAGAGATTACTGCGTGATGAGCCATCATTCCGCAAAAGGGTAGAGCTAAAGGTCGGGAGATTTCGCAGATGATATTTCGGCTTTTTGTCGATGACAGTTGCTTCGAGTTTCCTGCCGTCACCTTCGACCTCCGTTTTCTTTCGCGAAGCGTACTCCTCTGGAAGTGGTCTCAGATTTCGGATTGGAGGGTTTTCTTCTGGCTCTGAAGATTCTTGAGAGGAGATGTAGTCATGCCCAGTGGAAGACTTTCGGGATTCGGCCGGGGATACATCCTTTTTCCATACGATATCCCCAAATTTGGCGATTTCTCCTTTCACAATCTCGTCTATTCTTCCGCCTTTGAGAAGCCCACGTGCACGTCCAGATTCGTTGGATTTCTCTTCCTTGTCAGACTTCTCTTTCTTGCTGTCCAAATGTAGCAGGTCTTTTCCGAAACTTTCTACTGTTTTAGCACGTCCTAGAAGAGCTTTCACGGGGCTAGGCGCTCGAGACCTCTGAGATGAGCCCTTTAGGAACCCATTAATGACCGACATATCAGACCTCCTAGAGGGACGGTCCTCTTCTAAAGCGGACTCATTTCCACTAGCGTTTTCGTGTTCTTTGCTCTGCAGGGACTTTAAGTGGCCTAGCCGCGGGTTCCCATATTTTCGAGCGGGCGACTGATCTCTGCTCAGAGGAGGCGACAAGTCCATGGCTATGCTGGGAGGGAAGTTGTCTGCTACTCGAAGAGGGTGCTGGGGCTTAGTGGTAGCAACAGACTCAGGTGTATGATTCTCCGGGCCAACATTGGATCGTCTGCCTGATGTACCAGGGTCAACACCAGGACTTTTAGGAAGGTGGTCCGTAGCATCATCAAAAGCACGGCTCTTCCATCCAGATTTCAGCTTATGGCCCGAAAGATCTTGCGGAATGTTGGTCGGAAGAGCTTCCGGCTCGGTTCGGCCAGCTGGGCTCGCGGAAGCCCGAAGGTCGATCGTTTCATTCTGACTCGAGGAATAGCGATTATTCTTCCCCGCCGGTTCCTTTTCCAGCATTCGTAGCATTTGCCTTTCGAGGGCACCCGTATGCAGTAAGTCCGTCTCGCCACTTCCATTTCTTGCGCGACTTCCCGCAGCTCCGGGACTGGCCTTCTCGCCTGGAGAAGTGGACGGTGAGGTTGATCGTAGCCTCCCTCTCCGCCAGCCATACCGTCTTCGTCGAGGCGTATTTTCAGTGTCCTCCTGAGACATATCGCCGACGGTTGAACCGTGTTCATTTTTCTCGTCATCGAGCATGAACTTCGGGAACCTGGATTGCTGCGACTGGCGATGCAATTCGTTTGAGAGACGAGTATTACCTGTGCCTCTGGAATTTGTATGACTACTTGATTGGGCTCCGTCGCTTTGGGAGCCATGACTCCTTCGGACTCTGAGGGGTTCATCTCGTTGTAGTAACTTACGCCCCTCCCTGTCCTCAATAAGCTTTTTATTTTCCCCTTGTTCAAGCCAATGGGCGTCCGCAAGGAGCTCCGCGGGTGTCAAATCCCAATCCCGACGAGGCCTTGAAACTTTCGCCTGATGGGCCCCGTCTCGACCGATGTCGGTCTCCGTGGTACGCGTATTTTGACTATCGGCTGGACCATCGACCAGGCCGTCAGGAGCGAGATAGTCACCTGCAGGAGTATCGGCCGCTTTGGACCCATGCTCAACCTTATCCACCCAGGCCCTCACTCGTTCGAGATCGTTCCAGCCTTGCGCCTGGAGATCAATGGACATCCGTTCCCGCGCACGGAGCTTCCTATTTCGAATCACTTGCAACGGATTATACTCTCTTTCCCTGCGGGTGTCCACCTTCAGTGATTCACTATCAGACCGTGTCGGGGAGGTTGGTGCTGTGGCATATCCATCTGCGGATGTACGTCGTTGTGGTCGTAATGAAGGCAAATGTCGCAGAAGACGCCGATACTCCGCCGAAAGCTCCAACCAAATCTTTGCCCTTGATGCTCGAGCGAGCGTCGCAGCAGAAAAAGTGTTCGACGCAGCCTGTACAGCAAAGGACGAGCCAAGATCTGTCCGCTCCATCTCGCCAGTAGCTCCCACGGAGACTTGACCAGAATGAGCTCGCGTTGGGGAAACATGTCCCGAGGCCTGTCGTACTGACGGCCGAGATACGTGGCGGGTTGCTGAAGGTTTTCGTGTTACTTCTGGGGAATGCTGGACTTTGGCAATGCTCTGCTGCCCGTCGTATGACCCCGAAGATGAGACCTGTCCTCCGCTGATATGCCTGCGCCGAGTCTCGCTCAGGTTCAGAGCAAGGTTCACGATCTTACTGGCGTCTGCGTCCAGATCCAAGGACGGGCTGGTGTAGCTTGAGCTGGGCCGAGACATGCGCGCAGGTGCAAAGGAAAGAGCTTCCTTCCCCGAGGCATTATCGAGGCCATTGAAATCTCTACGCTCGGTGGGCACAGGAATAGATACATTGTTGCCCACATCCAGGAACTCCTCCTGATGATTGTCGCCGGCCTTCGCAGCCGTACCGGGGACGGATGGCTCCGAGAGCGGCGAGGATGTACGCTCTTCACGACTGCGGGGCCATGGTCTACGCCGGTACCCAGCATCCGTAACAACTTCTCCACGTCTTTTCCCCTTTGCATCGAGGATAGCGTTCCCCAAGCGGCCCAGGCGGGCGTCAAAGGTCTCCGTCGGCGGAGTCAGAGAGCCAAAGGTCGGATCCAGCAAGAAACCCCCGGAGTTTCTTATCCTGCCTCTTCTGCTACCACCTGAATTCCGACTGGCTGGGCTATTGCTGAGAGTTCCTCCGGCGCTCGGGCCATGGTCCTGCAACGGGTCTCCCTCCGTCTGTGCAGAATGGCGGCGAGACTGTGGATCGGCTTGAGATGATGAGCCGGCTGACACGGTGCTGGAGGATATCATGGATGTCGGGCGGGAGGAAAGAGAGAATGGAGCCAGCCCAGCCGATGGTCTCGACATGGTGGACGCATCAGGGAGGGGGACGACCCCGTCCTGTTATCGACAGGAGAAGAAGAGCGGTGAAGGGGGACGCGAACGCGTGCGGTGCAGCATCACTAAATGCGTGACCCGAGTAGTTAGAGTTGTCCCCGTAGCGTAGCGTCTAGAGTAACTCGGGCGGGCTCCTAGGGTACGGAAGGAGCATCGCCAGGGAAGAAGATTGGCGTGCGGGGTAGAAGGATGGGAGAATGGAGGAGGAGCAGGAGGTGCGAAAAGAAAGCGGCTCGGGAATACCGTATATGTGGAAGACGGCAGGCACCCTGTTCCTTAACTACCTTACCTTACCCCTACCTTATCGATGTACTCTTAAGGAAAGGATGGAATGGGATTTCTATTTGTCCACGTACGTACACTCTGACCACTTTGTTTCAGGTACAAACATTATGAAGTGCTCATTCACCTGGGAACAGTCAACTCACACTAGTCGTGTTCTTAGGTAATGATCTCATGTGACAGGAGTCAAACGATTTACAGGCTACTTCGGACTTCTGTACCCTCAATGTTGAACCCCAGTCAAGATGTAAGGTACAGACAGTAAGGACTCGTGCGTTGGAAGGTAAGGTAGGATAAGATATATGATATGTTACATTTCTACTGCTTTTCGATGCCCTCGTATACACACGCTATGCCCGTCTAAACAGACGGAGCTGAGGATGGGATACATGGAAAGTGCAGACGCGGATCCATCGCCGCGAGGATAAGATACAAGCAGCCGCAACAACGTGCCAACGTCTATTCCACTCGAAGGCTCTGTAACCTTGCCTCCGCCGCGATTACCTGTACAAGATCCGTCAGCAATCGGCAGTCCCAATGCTGCTGGGCCAAACTGCTCGGCTGCACAAGGGGGTCGGAGTGACTTACATCAAGTGCTTGCTGTACTTCCAGCACCTTGCGAACCTCGCCCAGCCAGTCCTTGCTCAACGTCTTTGCCCACCCCTGTAGACCGTTCATCTCTCTGGCCGCTGCATCGAGGTTGCCCTCTTCCAGCAATGTCTCGGCCCTTGTCAGTATGCTCTCCACGTCATCCCCAACGGCGAGCCCCTTTTTCTTGAAGAGCAGCTTGCTGAGCACCAGAGAGGCCGCATGACTCGCCACCCCTGCGTTCTCCGGTAACAGCGACGCCTTGCGCACCTCGCTAGCAACGCGTCGAAATCGATCGATAAGCTGCCCGCTGGTGGGGATGCCGCGCTGGTACGCAGCAGGGTTCATCGAAGCGATGGCAGCGTTAACCACGGGATCGTCATCGGCGATCTCCTTCAAGGCGGCGAGTTCCCGGACAAAAGGCCGAGGCCGTGTTGCCTTCTCGAGATTCGAGCGGACAGTCTCAACAGCGACGACGAGGTGCTGGGTCTTCAGATTCGCGTCCACCACGGAATTCCAATCGGCCGTCAGCTTCTCCAGGTCGGAGACACTGGATGAGAGTTCTTCCAGCTTGCCCAGGCGAGCGCCCCGTTCCGATTCCACGCGATCCTTGACTTCGGTCATGAACTGACGCTTCAGTTCAATCGCCTGCTCCAGAAGCTGGTTCCGGAGACGTTGTTCCGCAAGTTCTTGGGTCCGATCTACCTCCGTCTTCAGCTTCTCTTGATACGAGTGTGCAATTTTCTCGCGCTCGGTCTCGAACTCTTCTTTCCATGCTGCCTCCTGTTTCTTCATCTGCTCTTCGAGCCGCTTGACCAACTCTCTAGCAGCATGATCGAATTCTTCGTGCGTTGCTTTGATCTTCTCATCTGCCTGCTTTTTCTCGATCTCCTTCAGTTCGACGGCCCTCTTACCGATCGAAGCAAGCTCAGCTTTGGCAGATTCAATCGCCGAGCTAAATTTTGAGCCCGCATTGTCCGCATTTATGACAGTTATAATATTGTTCAACACCTTAGTCAAGTCCTGCACCAGAGGTTCGTCCGCATTGGCCATATTGATGGGATCGATCGGCTTGACAGGGACCGAAGACGGTGCAGGCGCTGGTGCTGGTGCCGGCTCCTTCTTGTCTTCAGTTTTAGCAGCTGCCTTAGGTTCGACCGCAGCCTTGCCAGAGTCAGATGTCTTGCCAGCTGGAGATGCTACCTCAACCTTTGCCTTTTCCACGACCTTGTTAGCATTCTCCTTTTGTGCTCGATCGCTTTCATCCGTGACTGCACTTATATGAGGCCCTTTCTTTTGCAGATCGCTGCCGCTTCGTTCAGGCCGTTCTTCTGCCACCCTCCAGGATATTCCACTTTTGCTCGGGATCGTCACTTTTGTGCCTTCTTCCCTACTGGCATAGCGAGTAGTAGCATTCGGGAACCGACGTCGGAACTCCTTCTCTTCAAAATAGAGCACACAATCCTCCCCGAAAGGCACATATTCAGTGAAAAAGTCATGAAAGTTGTCGGACACAAGCGAATAGTAGATGCCGCCAGCATAGCTCAGTCCCGAAAGTAGAATCAACGTGAGTATGAAGTTGCGCAAGCGCCTTGGCTTTCTTTTGGGGGCAGGTGTAACTGGTGGAGGAGACGGTGGAGAAGGTGGTGGTGGGCCAGTGGCTGTCCTCGTTGCCCCAGTGGGAGGTAAGGATGACGGAGGGGAGGTCTGCTGGATCGCTGCCGGCGGAGCAGGAGGCACCAAAGGAACGTTCTCCGGCGGTATTGTGGATTCAGAGGTTGGTGTAGCTGGAGTGATTGGACCTGTGGTCAACTTGGGAGCAAAGTTGGGGCCGGGAGGCACTGATTCTTCCGCGTTGGAACTCTGCGATCCTGGAAAGACGACATCATCTGTCGTCTTTGATCCGGCAGGTTTATTGATATCCGCAAACGACCTTCGTGACTGTTTCGATGGTGAGTATAAGGGTATTGTGCCGTGCGGCTGCTCTTTTTGGACACTCAAGCGTAACGTACCAATGAAGATGCTGGAAACCGCACCGCATGCCATTGAGCTTGCCTCGTCGTGCCAAGGAACACTGTACGAAGCCCTCCCTGGCTAAGTGCAGTAGCGCGCAGCATGACGGGCTGCGTTGACAAGCTGAGTTCCTGTGGATGTTGTTGACGGAGCTCTAGTCGTCACAGGGAAGGGAAAAGTCGGGAGACTGGTGCTGCTGCGGCTTCTCGGCTGTGATGTGATGCGCGCAGGCCAAGCGATCAGCAACCACAAGGCCAACATGAAATTGAACGATTCTTGCGTCTCTGAAGTTGCAATAGTAGCATACCAACACCCAGTTCACAGAAAAGTAGTTCACAGAAAAGTAGTTTCACTGGGCAACTAACAATATTGTCATCGGGATATTATTGGGGGTTTCTACCTCTAGAAGTTACACAGATGGAATAAAAGGGACATCATAACACCAGCCAGAGCTCCCAAAGAAGAACAGCAAGAGATCCGCAAAGGAACACCATCGTGAAAGGACACGAGCGTTGGGAGATCAGCGTGAGCCTGTGGTTTCCCTATTACTCAACGGGATGAGCAGAGCGCCTGCATCGAGTGGTCACTCTTTCCTCCCCCCACCCCGGCCCCGGAAATGCATCATCCTTCACCAATCGTTGCCTAACAATTGCAACCCCCTGCCCCTTGCGTCGCCGAAGACTCAGGTCTAAGATCTACACCTGGTCGAGGGCCTGTCCTCAAATTCCGCGGGCCGGCTTGGTCAAGAGGCAATTTCTTGGCGATGGCGGTAAACAGCTCACGCACGTTTTCCGCAGTCTTCGCGGAAGTCTCGAAGAATAACAGCCCAGCTTCTTTCGCATACGCCTCAGCATCTGCTGCTGAGATAGCACGCTTATCGGGATGCTCGGTGACAAGGTCCAGCTTGTTCCCGGCCAACGCAATGATTATGTTCTCGTTCGCCTGTCTTTGAAGTTCTTTGACCCATGACTTCGCCTTATCGAGAGAAGCCTGAGAAAACAATCAGCGTAGGTGCTCATAGCGAGAGATTTGTAGGACGGACCGCTTGAGTAATGTCGTACACGACGACAGCACAATTCGCATTCCGATAATACATTGGAGCAAGAGACTTGTATCGTTCTTGTCCTGCGGTATCCCATATCTCGAACTTTACAGTTGTGTTATCATCAAGCGCGATCGTCTGGGTCAGGAAAGCAGCGCCGATGGTCGATTCTCTGTAATCATCGAATTGATCCTGCACATGGCCGTAAGCAGGCAGAGCACGGCGGGCTATGCAAGAAGCTAGATGGGGTGTCGAGACTTACTTTCACGAATCGTAGTACGAGTGAGCTCTGTTAAAAGTAAGTATACGGCTCTCTGGGGTTGCAGCATGAAGCACTACCGACCTTTCCAACAGCGGACTCTCCTATAGGCCACAGGTTAACAGATTGGCAAACGAGCGATCATTACGACAGCAACAGGAAGGTTGGAAGCAATTTACCTAACAACACAAGCTTGAACTGTGCAAAGCGCGATCCAACTGGGCGCTGGCCCGTCGAGACCCTTGAAGACATGGCTAGACTGGGTAGGCCGAGTAGGCTCCCGTCCTACACGAGCGAGCCCGATGAATGGATGCCGTTGTTCTCCGTGGAAGAGGAAGACGGGCGCGGATCAGTACGGAGTCGATGGAGTCGTGTCTTGGAGCGGGATCTTGCTTGGGAAAGATGGTGAGATGCTTCGTATGCTCAGCGATGGTTGACAGTGAAGGCAGTTGACTAGCAGTTGAGGTAGGTGAGCAGGGGCTGGCGGGTTGAGGCAATGCGTCAGGCCTTTGAGGTCGTTTCAATACGGAGTAAGCCTTACCGTACCTAACCTGGTGCGGTGGTGCACGTGCGCAGGGTGAAGGGCGAGAGATGGCAACCGCAAAAGGTACCTTTGTAATACGGGCTGTACCACGTAGAAACATACAGCGCTGACAGTACTCGTAGGTACCTCAATCAGACCTTAGCCACCAAGTACCTTACCCTTCGGTAACAGTAATCTCCTCGTATGAGAACGCTCAGTACTCGCACCGCCAGCCTCGTGATCATCACCAACATCAAAAAGCCTTCCACGGCTGAGACGGGCTCATGGCTGCAACCATGATACTTGTACTATTATCGATGGACCACCCGGAGCGCCATTCCCAATCATAGACACACGCAGTGTCATCTGTCCGGTCGAGCGACGGACAATTCGCGCTCCAGAGCCGCAAGTGACAATGACTTCTCTCCTCCCTTTCCGCGACATCAACGTCCACGCCTCATCGTCTCATTATGCATTCGCCTCTCCTTCCTCTCCAAACGCACCGACGCTGGTCGTGGAGCGCCCTTCCGGCGACATTAGGCTGCAAGATGGTAGTCTGCTCGGTAGCAAGCGTGTCTCCAGCATTGCCGGTATTCTGGGCATAATCAAGCTGCGATTAGGTATGCACGGCCGCACCTGTTGCCCGCCTTCGTCTTCTCATCGTTGTGTGCAGATAAATACATAATCGTAATCACCAAAGCTCAGCCGATGGGCCGCATAAAGGGGCACATGGTATACAAGGTCATTGCCACAGAGTTTCTTCCTTTGCGCGAACGGCCATTGCATGATCACGATGAGGACACCTATCTTTCGCTCCTCAAATCCTTATTGAAGGTCGGACCAATGTACTTTTCATATTCCTTCGATCTTACCAATTCGTTCCAACGGCAATCCCACGCCGATTACCACGCTCCATTATGGAAACGCGCCGATGATAGATTTTTCTGGAACAGGTTCGTTCAGTCAGACCTGATTGACTTCAGGACCGGGAGCAGCACTAGTTTGAGACGGCATCACGGAGAACAGCCCTCCGTTGACCCTTACATACTGCCCGTGATGTTCGGGATGCTAGAGATCAGACCGACTTCCGTCAAAGGCTCGCCCTTAACCTTCATTTTGATCACCAGGAGGTCTAGGCACAGAGTCGGGACCAGATACTTTACTAGAGGGATTGATGAACAGGGGCATGTGGCAAACTATAATGAGACTGAGCAAATCGTCATATTGAACGACGCATCTGTAGGTCTCGGCGGGTTTGCCGGGAGTTACACCTTACAGAATGAGAAGGTAGGGGCATTTGACGGCCGTGAAGTGCAGGTCATGTCGTACGTGCAGACAAGAGGAAGCGTTCCACTGTACTGGGCTGAAATCAACACACTTCATTACACTCCTAGACTTCAGATTAGAGGGGTGGATTCGGCATTGGCGGCCGCCAAAGCGCATTTTGATGAGCAAATCCGGATTTACGGTGACAATTATCTGGTCAATCTGGTCAACCACAAAGGTCGCGAGGAAAGAGTGAAGAAAGCATATGAGCACATGGTGAAAATCTTGGTGTCTGCACCCTCTGAAGAGAAAGAGTCGGACATCGAAACAGATGAAAAATTCCGGGTTGTCGAACCTGGGAGGCGAGGCCACCAATATGACCGGCTTCACTACATATACTTCGACTTTCACAATGAGACCAAGGGCCTCCGGTGGCATCGTGCACAGTTGCTTCTGGAACAGTTGGGTGACGCTCTCGAGAAGCAGCAGTATTTCCGTGGAGTGGATATGCCAGCTGATCCCGCCGGTCGCATGGAGGTGCGCAACCTGCAGACAAGTGTCGTCCGCACAAACTGCATGGACTGTTTAGATCGGACGAACGTGGTCCAGAGTATGTTGGGAAGAGTTGCGCTCAACCGGATGCTTACAGATGTTGGGATATTGAGACCTGGAGAGACGGCACAAGAAGATGCAGCTTTCGAACACCTCTTCCGAAACGTCTGGGCAGACAACGCAGACGTAGTCTCGAAGACATACTCAGGAACCGGTGCGTTGAAAACGGACTTTACCAGGACAGGCAACAGGACCAGAGTTGGTATGGTTCAAGACTTGAGCAACTCCATCACCCGCTATCTTCGCAACAATTTCCGCGATGGACCAAGGCAAGACGGGTTCGACCTCTTCCTTGGGGCGTATCTTCCGTCGTCCTCGATCATTGGCAGCAGTCTCCTGTTTGTCGATCGCCGGCCCATCCTGATTCAAGCGATTCCTTATCTTCTGGCCGCTAGCATCTTCATGATCGTGGTAGCCACTTGCACTCGCCGGCTTCCGGACGCTGCAGCGTGGCCTCTCAGAATCTTCGTACTCTGCTGGCTCTTGGTAGGCGCGTACTGCTTTCACTTTATCACTGCTCATGGTGTTCTCTACGTAAGTCATGCCGCACATTCCTTAAGCTATGCGCTGAGACATCCCAGGTCAATTGGCCAAAGCTTAACCCACCTCAGTACGCCCTCGAAGGGTATCAAGAAGCCCTCAGCAATGTCAGGAAGGACAAGGTGATCGGACCGCTGGTCAACAGGTCAGGTCGCAGCGTGAGTGCATCGCGACTTAGCTATCTAGAAGAAGGTAAGAAGAGGATTGAATAGACGGGCCATGTATGAAGTAGTCTATCAGCATAAGCAGAGTCGTATCATTCTGTCCCGACTGTCTGTATTTCCACCTCCTTCCAGTTGTTGGCGAAGTGTGCTATTGCAATGGCCCCATAGTTCGATACAAGCAGTTATTCATTGGGATGGATTCGATTATGCAATCGTCCCAGCACATTATAAGTTTGTTAGGCCGCGAGAATCCTTGAAGAGGGAATTTAAGTCCAGCTACTGGGTGATTCTACGAGTCATCGAGAGGAACTGGTAGCCTGGTCAATTTCATGAGCCCTGCAAGCTAATGTTCCTGTTGAATTGGTTGGGAAGAATTGAACAATCGATCTATTCTCTATTGAAGTGTCTAGATAACAACGAAAATGCAGGAGGGGGTGTCCGGCGACAAGAACCATCTCTTTATCTCCCGTCAACGCCAAGTTATTGCTCTATCGGCATGGCCCTCTATGTGTTTCACGCGTAGCTCAGGCAAGAATATCCGCGTGCACACCAAGGGCAGCTGATTCTCCGGTAAACTCGTCGTCCAAGCCGTCCAGGCCGGCCAACATGTCTCCCAGCCTCAAGCCTCGTCTCCTCTCCTGCTCTATGCGATCCCAGTCCCATTCCGCCACGTCCTCTGTTCCCTCGGAATCAATGCTATTCTTAGGTAGTAGACTGTCCACCGTGGCCTGTTTCACAGCCTCCAGCCTCTCGGCTACATTGACAGGTAACGCCATTGGCTCTCCATCCAATTCAGGGGTCGATGACTGAGAGGAGGATCCTGCCAGGCCTGGTGTGGCAATGGCCGGTTTCGGTGGCAGGACCCCAGAGGCTTGCAAGACAACCTCGGGCGGGATTGTGAGGCGGCCCTTCTTGAAGACATACTTGCTGAGAGCAGAGGCAAATATGGCAGGATGAGGCTTGCCTTCTGCCCTTTCCAGCTTTTCCGACTTACTCTTCTTAGGCTCTTGTTCAGGGTACAGGCTGTACGCCTTTGGGACCGCATAGCCGGGTTTTATAAAATGGGTCACGACATAGAACCACTTCTTGTCCCAGGAGAGGACTCGCGACCACATCTCGTACCGTTCTAGGGGTTTAATCTCTCTTCTGAAGCAACAGCTCACCGCACCAAGCATGACGTTGAATCTAGCTTTCCCACCCATCTCCTTCCGATGGTCATTTTGCACCTTCTCGCACCCAGAGGAAAGCAAGGTACAGACCAGATGAGTGCGGGAGACATCAAGATCCGAAAAGTAAGTGCTATTCGATTTATGGCTGTCGGCAGGGCTGGTCAGCTTGGCATCCGCGAGGGCTCAGCGACGTACATGTTGTAGTCGCATTCTGTCAGTGGATTGCGAGAAGGCGTGATCATCGGTTGAAATAGATGGGCTGGGCTCGGCTTGACCTTTGGCCGTTGAGACGGCAGCAGATATCTAAAGCCATTGAACAGACGGATCTGCCGGAATAGGGTTAACACTACCGGACGGATTTCTGGGGTGAGGAGGGCGGCGCATACATGCCACACAAACGGAGCGGTTTTGATATTTGCCAGAATGAAAAGCAGGCAGATGGCCTTCCATATGGAGAACGAGGGGAGGTACTGTTGGACCAAGTCGCGGAGGCGCGAAATATACAAGGGAACGGCCATGAGGGATAGCCAAAGACAGAAAGAAACGACAGAAAAGAAAGACACGAGGAGGGGATAGGACAGCTCCGAAGGGGACCAAAGGGGAGAATTAAACAGGAGAGATCAAGAGAACAGGCCGTGGTGGTCCAACGTCAGCATCGCGCGCGCATCATCTCCTCCGGGAGGTGAACGAGAAGTCTCCGGGGTTTTACCGAGGCACAGCAACAGCTAATAGTACGAAGTCAAGGTAGTCACAGAGTGGTCCACCTCAACACATAGGACACACCGTCTCCATGGCAGATATGAGGAAGCAAGACCATCGCCTCATACGGGTTGCATTGTTATATTCCATATTGTGCTCATGCTCAACAGGTATGCTCTCGCAACCCTCGTCCCTACACAAACCACTCCGCACAAAGAAACGCCACGTCCGCTCATGACAAGCTGCCGAAGAATCTCCCTTTCTTTTCTATTCAGTTTCAAAACGCCGGCCAATGCAAGAAGTCTTTTTTTGCTATCCTCACCGTCACGCCGACCACATGACGCTCTACGCTTTCGCTTTCTCAATCCTCCTCCTCTTTCTTCGGAGTTGTTCGGCTTCCTCCTCCTTCTTGCGGTTGCTGTACAACATCTTCTCCAATATCTTCCTTTTCTTGCGCGACATCATCATCTTCTGCCTCTCCAATTCCTCTTCCTCCTCCCGCCGCTTCTTCGCGGCCCGCTTTCTGGCATCATCTTTGGCCGACTTTCTTTTCTCAGTACCGGCGTCACCGGCAGTGCTCGCCGAGAATGGCAGTCCGGCAGCCTCGGCCTCCAATTCCCGCTGATGAACATCCTTGGCAATGGCTTCTTCGTCTTCGGATTCTTCGGCATCTTGATCACCGAATCCACTCCAGTCGTTTCCTTCTCCTTCTTCTTCGCTTTCCTCGTCTTCTTCGTCACTCTCACTTCCAGCCACGTCCATGCCTTCCCCAGCTTCGATATCTGCGCTGGCGTCTTCGCCTGCAAGAACTGATGGGGCACTCCTCTCGTCCGTCTCCTCTTCCGACTCACTTTCCTCGCCAGCTTCCAATTCTTCGGCCTCTTCCTCTTCGGCTTCTTCAGCTTCACCTTCCCTTTCTTGCTCGGCAAGTGGAAGTGTAGGGTCATATGCTCCCTTCGTGGGCTTCACCCATGGACTCAGATGTGGAGGTAATGTCGCGCCGGGGGCATAGAGATCAGGTCGGAGGAGCTTACCCTCGTTTACACAATCCCAAACCCATTGTGGTTGGATGTAAATCCGTCCTGGGTACCGTTTCGCGGACTTCGCCACCATCACACCGCCATCGGTTTCTTGTCCCGTCACAGTCTCGGCAGGCGTTTCGGGCAGTGAATCTTGCGGAAGAGGGGGTCTATCCACGATCTGGTGTGTAATGTTAGGGTCCGCCTCATCACTCGTGAAAGCCCCATCTCCTAAGACTGCATCCCAGCCGATGCGCTTGCATCCAAAGGCGCGGAGGAGAAACTCCAGTGGTTGCCTCGGCGTCTCTCTCGACAGATAGAAAGTGAAGGGCGCAAATAGTGCACCTGCTTCAGCGCTACTTTGTTGCGGCTGCGGAAGGATATCGGCATCCGGGGCTGCAGGAGCGTCAAATTTATCGATGGCTTCAGTGATCAAGTCTTCCTCAATTGCTTGTTGCACATCATCCTGTGCTGCAGCACCTTCGGAAGCACCCTTGAACGCCGTCATATCAATCGGCTCAGAACTTTGGGAGACAGGGGTCGCCGCCGGTGGCAATGCTGCGATCGAGCCGTTGACACCTCGACCTTCAAGAGTGAAGGCACCCAGCTCGCCCCCTTTTTCATCGCTAGCTGCATTGAACTTTGGCGGGTATACGAGCCCAACTGAAGTGTACAGCCGGAAATTGACGAACCCAAGCAACGTAGTGTAAAATTCCACAAAGGTGCCCATGATGCGAAAGTCGACGTCTCCTGTCACTCTCTGGACAAATCTGTATGGGACAAGCCAAAGAATGTCTTGCCCCTGGATCGTGGCCTGATAGTAGATCCCTTTGATAGACAAGAATGACTTTCGAAGGGAGTGCGTGACGATGAGGTAGTGCTCGAATTCCATACACAGCCGCTGGCACAAGGCTATGGTCTTAGGTGGTACCGTCGTTGTCGACGGCAGGTTCGCAAACAGGAACAACATCGACAGAGCATCGTCAAGGTCGCGTAAGGCATCATGGAAAGTCGGATATCGTTCCTTTATAATGTGATCCAGCGAAAGCCTCGGATCGTTGTTCTTCTCGAGTCTTGCTGCATCTCCGACCTCGCCACGTCCCAGTGCTCTTCCGATCTTCTTTGACAAAGCCTTGTGTTCGCGAAATTTTGCTAGAAGCGGTTCGTGAAGCAGGTATTGAATATCCTTTGTGTAATAGAAGGTAGGGGACGGAGTCGCGGATTTGAAAGCCTTTTTCTTATTGCGTGGTTCACGAGGATATATGCCTAGTATATGTGAGCCCTAGCAAGGTATTGTCCAAGGAGGAATTTGGCCTACCTTTAAAGATGCAGAGGCGACGAAAGTCCGGAAGGGATATCTGTAACTTTCGCACAGCCTGTGTACGGGTTATGAAGTTCTTGGCCTGGCCAGAAGTTCCTGAGGTACGAGGCACCGGTCAGCGCAGTCCGAGACGACAGGTGGGAACAGGGGATACAAACCCTTCTTCTTGATCTTCGCCATTGTTGGCCTGCTTCGTCGACAGATCCTTCCAATTCCTTCTTACGCGCTGTAAGATTTGGGAGGGAGAGGGTTGTCTAGCGGTGGGCGGTGGGCAAGAATAATAATTTAATGGGCAGTTGGCGGCGTTGCAAACTCGGGGGGGCAGAAAAAAAGCTGCTGTCTGTGCGCCTGCGCTCGCGCGCTTTGGGCGGTGGGAGGAGAGGAGGAGGCGGAGAAACCAAATCCCGTAAGTTCGATACCTCACATTCCAGGCGATCAGGTTAGCTCGCGTCTCACGGAGAACAGCTGCTGCGAGGTCGTAGCTTCGCGACTTCATACTGTCTTCTCCGGGTTGCTGTGATCTATCTCTGCATCGGTTATCAGGTGTGTTCGTGCACAGCTGGCCCCTGCCGATACAGTGCTCTTGTTCCGGCCATGCCAGCGGCCTCTCATCACCAGTAGACTCGGCTCGCTACGCCTACTGACCCCATGTCCATCGACCGTCGGAAAGTTGCCCTCTTTGCAGGTGCCGTGGCCGTGCGATTGCTACTCTTCCTGGCCTTCCCCGCATTGCCAGACTTGTTGACCGGTCGGGTGGAAATATCAACGCCGGTGAATAGTTTCAAAAGATGTATGTCATTTTGACGCGCTCCACGAGTTGGTCATGCTCACTTCGGCTGCAGTACAAGAAGGATTGTTCCTATATACACACAATGTTCCCCCTTACGATGGAGGAGTCTTCCACCAGGTATGCACAATTGACGGACCCTAAAGGCTCGATCCAGTCATTGAGCGCGGCAATTAGGCACCACTTCTGCTACCGCTGTTCGGCCTTCTACCAGATCCCTCGCAGTATCCATGGGTCACTTACTTTCTGTATATCGCCATCGATCTTCTCTGTGCGAATCTGTTGATTCAAATCGCGGAGTCCGGCGAGTCGACCTCCAGCAAGCTGTATACCTCGCCGAGGAAAGACACAAAGTATGACAATGTCTCGGTTGCGGCTGCGTAAGTACCAACCCGCTCCGCAAACGCAACAGCCTCATAGGTCCGGTATTGATGGCCGACGCAGCTTTCTTTTGAACCCTTTCACAATCGCAACATGCCTCGCGCGTCCGACGAGCGTCTTTACCAACTGCGCCGTACTTTATGCTATCGCTCAGGCCGTGGCTGGAAATGTCGTCACATCCATGTTAGGCCTGGCTCTCGCCTCCTATCTGTCCCTCTATCCTATGCTCCTTTTCCCGCCTTTGGCATTGCTCTGCTATGATCATCAGACGCGGAGAGAAAAGCAGCCAGGCCTGAGTTTCGCAGTGACGCAAGTTGCGACCAGTGCCATAGCGCTTTCAACCCTGTTATATCTCTCATACCTCCTCACCGGAGGCTCATGGGAGTTTCTGGCGTCTACTTATGGTGTGCAATTGCTACTTCCGGACTTGACGCCGAACGTCGGTTTGTGGTGGTATTTCTTCATCGAGATGTTTGATTCCTTCCGGGAATTCTTCCTGGGGGTGTTCTGGCTGCATCTGAGCGGTTACGTCGGCGGACTGAGCTTCCGAGTCAGGTGGGTCGTACCGTCCCGAGTCCTTGCATTAGCTAACCATAACATCCTCCTGCAGAAGCCAGCCGCTATTTGTGATCACGGCACTTCTTGGTCTGATCGCCATCTTCAAACCTTACCCTAGTATCTCTGATACTTCGCTATTCTTTTCACTCCTTCCATTATACCGTCATGTGTTCCCTTGTAAGTTCCCGAGCACCACTCTCCACTTCCCTGAGTACGTCTCAATGTTCATGTGATAGTGATGCGATACACCTTCTTCGCCGTGGCGACCTTGCTGTATGCCACCCTGCTTGGCCCGGCCTTCTACTATCTCTGGATATATGCAGGCTCCGGAAACGCGAACTTTTTCTATGCCATTACTCTTGTGTGGAGTCTTGGTTTATCCGTCGTGGTCATGGACCTTTTGTTTGCCGTCCTGCGCGATGAATGGGAAGTGGAACGACCGGAGATGAAGGGAAGAGAGATCCGACAGGTCGTCTGATTTCAGCCAGGGAAAGACCGGCCGGGTCAAAATGTATGGCTTAGCGATATCAAGCCAGGTCAGGGACGTCCTTGAGCCTCTTTGATAGGATCACATAGCTCGGCATCTTTACCGTCCCATTCCGTAGCTTTCTAGGGGGCGGCGAGAATTCGTCCGGCGAATAGCCTAAAGCCTTGTAGAATTTGGACGCGGATGCGTTTGCAGTAAAGACAGTCAACATTGCCTTTCCAACTCCTACCCGACCGCCCACATCTTCCATGATGGACATCAGATGCTTCCCTAGTCCGCAACCTCTCAGAGACTCGGCTAGGTGGATCTCATAGCAGTATACAACCTCGAATCCGTCCTCGTAAGTGAGCATGAAGGAGAGGAATCCCTCGACATTGGGCGGAGCGCTGTATGGGTTCTCTGAATCGGACAGCTCCGATCGTCCGTCTGTCTGCTTGCTCACGAGGAGGTATCGAATGTCTGGCAGCCGCATTTCTCTCTTTTTCTTGCCAGTGGACCAGCCGATGCCGGACGAGCGGTATAATTGGCTGCTGGTCTCTTCGATCAACTCGAAACATTTCTGCAAGTCCTTCCTGGATATTGTCTGCGACGACTCCAGGCGGATGGTGAACTTAGCCCCGCTGGAGGTAGGGGCATACTCCAGGTGATGGGCAGCCGAGAGGAATTGCCGCTTGAAGTTGTCAAGGTCGTAACTGTTTGCTCTTTCGATGATTGGCAAGCAGGCATTGCTCTCCTCGGGCGCCTTCCTCTTCGACATGGCACTGCAGAATAACCCAATCCTACATCGCCTTACCTTACCGAGCGACCACCATCCCCAGATCGCGAGGGCGCGCGAAGGGACGCCGAGACGCGTCTCCAAGGCGGTGAGCGGTGGAATTTCGGTCAAATAAATGATCCGTCCGTAGCCCTGCCGGACCAGAAGCCGCAGGGTTAATCTTCGTCATAGTAGTTGCCTTTACCGTAGTGATGCTGCTGCTTGGGCGCTCTGCGTAAAGAGCATGAGGAGCATTCCCCGAGAATATGGAACAGTTCGTACACTGTTCACGCTCATGCGGCCCTCTTGCTGTCTGCAAGCTCATGCCACAGCGCACAAGGGCTCGAATATCCGAACCCGGAAACCGTTCCTCAGTCTTGATCATGTAAACTACCTGCTGGCACATGTATCCATGGCGACCTGAAGCTGATGGCTCCACACAGTTCATTCAGCGTGGGCGGGCACTAGCATTATGGCGTGACATTGTGCGAAACATGCACAGTCCGTCTTTCTTCCTGTATCGTTTCCATGGACCGTGACAGTCGACTGATGGTGCATGATCAGAGATACCTCCTTCATCCACAAGGGAAGAGATGCGACAGTTTGCGAGAGAAGAGTTTGAGCGAAACAAGCATGTCACGGATCTGGTACGATACAAGCGTGAATCTGGCAACTGATGCTTCCAAGGCAGAATAGCTCACGATTGTTACAATACAGGGGCAAATCAGGTACCTTATATCTGTACAAGCGGGCCCACTGACTCCCTACCGGCAAGTGAGCTACTAACGGGCAGCAGACCGGCAAGACCCAGTTTGATACAATGAAGCGTTACATCATTGAACAAGCTGGATGACGTCCCTACGCGGACAACGATTCTCTCATGGATATCAAGACTGGCACCTTGGCATCGCGTCAATATACGGGTCGTGTATGGGTTGGAAGCACTGCTAAGCTTGTTTCTAGCCCCCAACCGACAAGGACGCAGCATATGCACCGACACGCTCGAGTCAATCTGATCGTATGGGGCGGGCTGCTCTGGGAACTCCTTTATGGAAAGTCGGTGTGGGGTTCGGGCTTTTAGCTCCTGAACGTAACGCAAGCTGGCTGGATGATCCTCCGCAAGCTGGGGCCGGCCACCGCGGGCCTAACGGCCGTGGACGGCTGCACTGCGAATGCCACGTCCCGAGGAGTCATCATTGCACATTGGCTGCTGTGACAGTAGGTCGGACCGCAATGTCAATGACCGTGTGTTATGCATCCTCTCCTGATAAGCGCCGAATAAAGTGCATGCCGAGCTCCCACCAACAGTGTGGCCTATGACCCCCTTCCCTGTAAGAGATCCGTCAACGCCTCCAGTATGCTGCCTTCGCCTCGGCGCTCTGATCTCTCCAGGGCTTTCTTCGCCACAACTTCCGGCGGATTACCCCCTTGGTTTTGAGCCTGTCTCTCTGCTTGCCGCGCCGCTCGGACTGCCCGCTTCCGAGCTTCAGCCTCTTTCTCTTCTAGATCTCTCGCCTCAAGCTCCCTGATCCAGGCTTCCCGCTTCTCTTGTGCCTTCTTCTCTGCAATGACGCCCTCAAATTCCTTCCTCTTTGCGCGCTCAGTCTCCCAGTAGAATGATCCAGCAACCAGGGCTGCAAGTGTGAAGCCCTGAGCATATATACGTACGCGGAACATGCGGTTCGCTGTCTTGTGGTCCCCGGTACGGACGGACCTTGATGCCCGGTAAAGCGCATAGCAGGTTAAGGCGCAGCCTTTGCCGCGTCAGTATTGCATGTGCGGCGCCAAGGGAAGATGGCGGTTATACCTAGAGGAACAAGCGGCTCTTCCTTGATTCTCCGGAACAATTTCTGCCGCCGGTTCTCCTCGTAGAAGTCCCTTTGTCGTCGGTCAGCCCATTCAACAGATTCCCTAGGGATACTACTCACCCATTCTCGTCAAAGGACGATGGGAGGGGTGCCTTGGACATTTGTTACGGCGTCTGCGGCTGAATCACTGAATGATGCACGCGGATGATGTCCATTATGAGGTAAGGGTACGCTTCATATGGTCGCACTCTCAAATGCCTAAGTGGGGAAAGCGTCATCAGAGGAACGGAAAAGCTATAATACCGGGCAGGGTACGCCGTACCTTAGCTCCATATTACTTCCGTGTGAAGTCAAGGAAATTCACCGCCATTGTCAGCATCGCAACGGCAATGGTCGAAGAGCCTATGGCCGATGGCGTTCGGACGCCACGAACACCTCCGCCGATGAACGGACGCCTGGCATTGACGGAGTATACGGCCAATCCATCACCACCGTCAGCGAGTAACACAACACGGGTGGCGTCACTTGTGCCGCAGGATTACCTATTGCCCAATGGCACTCCAGATGTACGCTTCTGCTGGTCATCTAGTCTTTCAAGCTCTCATTTGTGTACAGTACCTTCGACTTATCCTTACGTCGCGCGTCTATGAGGTGGTCCAGGAGACTCCTCTCACCCATGCCCAGAACTTAAGTAATCGCCTGGAATGCAATGTTATGTTGAAAAGAGAAGACCTTCAGCCAGTCTTTAGCTTCAAACTACGAGGCGCATACAATAAGATGGCACATCTTGAGCCCGAGCAACGGTGGAAGGGAGTCGTAGCATGTTCAGCCGGTCCATATTTCGAGTCTTTCAATTGGCGCGGCACTGATGTAGTCTCAGGCAACCATGCACAGGGCGTTGCGTATTCGGCGCGAAAGCTCAAGATACCTGCGACCATAGTAATGCCATGCGGTACCCCCAGTATCAAGCACCTCAATGTTTCTAGACTTGGTGGTGCTGTAGTACTGCATGGCGATGATTTTGATGCGGCCAAAGAAGAAGCGCATCGACTGGAACAGCTTCATGGCCTGACTAACATAGCCCCGTTCGACGATCCATATGTGATTTCCGGTCAAGGAACGATCGGCATGGAACTACTCCGGCAGACGAACCTTCAGGAACTGGAAGCTGTCTTCTGTTGCGTGGGCGGTGGAGGCTTGATAGCTGGTATTGGGGTCTACATCAAACGTATAGCGCCTCACGTCAAGATCATTGGCGTGGAAGCCTATGATGCAAACGCCATGGTGCAGTCACTGAAGGAAGGACGGAGAGTCACTCTCAAGGAGGTCGGACTATTTGCAGATGGCGCTGCAGTAAAGGTGGTCGGAGAAGAGACATTCCGTCTATGCAGGGAGGTTGTCGATGAGTTCATACAGGTCACCACCGATGAGACATGTGCTGCCATCAAAGACGTGTTTGAAGATACAAGATCGATCGTCGAACCGGCTGGGGCATTGGCATTGGCTGGACTCAAGAAATACGTGGCCAAGAATCCATCGCCCAGCGCAAAGCGGGGTCTCATTGCGATTGCATCCGGAGCCAATATGAACTTTGACCGTCTACGGTTTGTCGCCGAACGCGCGGCACTTGGCGAGAAGAGGGAGGCTCTGCTCAACGTCAATATACCGGAGAGGCCCGGATCCTTTGCAGAACTTGTCAAAGTCGTACTACCCCACGCGGTGACGGAATTCAGTTACCGATATGGGAGACCGGAGTCAGCGAACATCCTAATGGGAATCTCCTTGAACCCATCGACGCGCAGCAGTGAACTGACCAATCTCCTGGATCGCCTACGGAAGGAGAATATGCCGGCAGTTGACCTCAGTAACTCGGAGTTGGCCAAGTCACATGCTCGGTATCTCAACGGCGGTCGAAGCTCGATATCCAATGAGAGGCTCTACTCCTTTGAGTTTCCTGAGAGGCCAGGAGCGCTAGCGAAGTTCTTGACGACCCTGAGACCAGGGTTCAATATCACGCTCTTTCATTATCGGAATCATGGCGGGGACGTTGGGAAGTGTCTTGCTGGAATCCAGTGTCCAGAAGAAAACAAGAGCGAGCTTGACAGTTGGCTGAAAGAGTTGGGATATCCATGGAGAGATGAAAGTGATGATCCGGTTTTTCTTACATTCATGAGGGACAATCCGTAAATGGCAGGCGCTTTGCGTTGTTGGGATGTTGACGCTGTGATGTGCAAAAAGGAAAAGTCATTTCTGCTAGAGAACTAGATTCCACGGTCAACCCCTATATACTTCGTTCCACCTTTGTTCCTGCAGTCGTCCATTATTGGGCCCCATGTCAGTAAGAAATGTAAAGGTACTGGTAATATACACTCGGAATTTCCCGAACGAGCAAGAATACTTACTAACGTAAGGTATTTACCTCACTACCTTGGATCTCTCTCTCCGCAAGATCCTCATCAACCAAAGCCTCAGACGAACTTTGCCCTCAACCATCCCCAGGTCGTTCGAATTGCGGGTCACTTTTCCCTTGGGCGGAAGTGCTTTACTTGCTATCCCGTCGCATGGAATTGTGGCAGGTCCGCGCCGCCACAACTTAGCTCCGGGCACTTCGCGTCGCTCGCACAACCTCGAATATGCCCGTCATGCTTCGACAGCTGGGATCAATCGTCCCGCCCGAAGTGCTCCGCTCGGTACATAAAATGACGGCTCGAAGGCTGGTCTCTTTCGCTGGCTCTTGCTGGAGTGCTCGCAGCATGTCTACCAGTCTCCGTCCTCTGCTCTCTTTCTGGCGTGGCGCTTCCTGCCCCGGAGCAGACCTTTCCACACGCCCACAAGTCACCGCGACTGCATTGCAAGCATTCAATCAAATACGGGGGATGAAGGTGCGAAGCTCCGTCAAAAAGCTATGTGAGGGTTGCAAGGTGTGTGAGATCCTTCAGGCCGGTCTCCTTGCCTTACTAACGCGTATTGCTCTTGCTTTCACAGAGTGTCAAACGGAAGGGATATGTGTATATCATCTGCTCAAAGAACCCAAAGCACAAGCAGCGGCAAGGATGATATCCTGATCAACTAGTGGGATGAGCGGGTCACCGGCGTCAGGTTCTAGAAGCTTTCACCTTGGGAGTATTGTGTACGTTAAGGACGGAGGTCTCCATTGCAGCGCAAGACTTTCCGGTTGAATACATGCAGAACTTTCAGAATCTGCAATCTGCACCTATTGGAGAATTCCAAAACATTGCGGTAGCCACTTGGGTTCGAACTGATATCTTGCCGTTGGCTATATTTCTCGCTGCTTTCTGCCGGCAGTCATGGGATCCTCTCCTCCTTCGACACCAATATTCGCCGCCCACAGCTACCTTTCTGTTCGATCCGGCCTGTATCTGCTCTGGACACTTTTAATGGCGCACCTTTCTCTCCCTGTCTGCCCATTAGTCTACGTCCGACATGGGCTTGTAGAGCGATTGATTGATCTGGTGCTTCCATCGCTTATCGACCTTGGAGTCTTTCCGTAGTGCGAGCCTTGTGACCGCTTGTGCTACCCTCCGTTTTTCTGTGGTCGTCAAAAGTGAGCCGTCACTGGCGACGCTGTGGCGTAACCGATGGTCAATGTTCCAAAAGTATCTTCCTCAATGGCGAGGGATGTACTATCTGTATCTCGACCTTTCTCATTTTGAACTTCCGCTCCTACACACTCCCGCCCGAACGATTTTGTCCGATCAGACCGGCCATTTCCAATAATTGCTTGTCAGCTTCAGCATCTTTACCTATGTTGATCTGCCGTCGTAGCATGGCTTCCCTTTCTTCAAAGGCCCAGGCCGCCCTCTGCTTTTCAGCTTCCTCGTCGCCCCCGCAGCCCCAGACCTCCAAGCTTTCAATTTCGAACCGGTCCTGCCAGTCCATCCGTCGCGACCGAGAAGGCAGAAAGCTTCCCCCGCCACCACTTGTATGCGTAAAGACCCCGAACTCTAAAGCATCGTCAAGCACCAAGGATACCGGTCCGAGGGGGATATGTACGTCACCGATGACAGATTTCGATTTAGGGATTGGGGCTCCAATGGCGATTCCAGTGTGGTGAGTGGAGTGTTTCATAAAAGTGACATAATCATGATCGATGGTGGATGCTCGGAAAACTTCATGGACAGGCTCGAGCTGAAACAGTAAAGTTGTATCATCTCCGAAAGTCTCCTTGTGAGTTTGCTTCCAGGGGCTGGGTATATAAGCACCGAACACTAGTCTCCCGTCCTTGTTGTTGCCGTCCATACCGTCTGGAAACCTTTTCGGGGGCAGCTTTTCGGCAAACAGCTTTTCACTTGCTCCAGTCGGGTTCGCAGATATCCTCGTGCCTGCAACCAGGAGAATAGTTGGGGCTCTCCAGTTTATGACTTTTGTCTCGAAGGAACCAAGAGAGAAGCCACTCTCCCCCCCAAAATACAAGGGGCGAAGCCGCCGGAACAGAGTGGATCCTTTGATGAAGAAAGAGAGTTGGCTCAGAGTATTCAGGTCAAGGATCTCCCCTACCCTAGGCAAAAGCGGTTCCGGCCTGGGGCGCTCGGGAGAGGCCGGTCGTGCGGAGGAGATAGCTGGCTCCGCTTCAGAGCATTTTCTTTTCGACAGGTCAATGTTTTTGCTGAAGAGAAATTTTTCGAATAGGCCATTGAAAGCATCAAATAGGAATGGTAGAGAATTAGGTATGACGAGATTGAAATTGCGGTATATTATTCCCGGATGCTTCTCGACTCCAAAGGCCCACAGGATGTTGTCAGCCGTCCTACGTACGCCTATAATGTTCTCGTCGGTAAGACGGTCCGCTTGTGTCGAAAGATTCTCCTGCGGATCCAGAGGCGAGGTAAGCAGAAGGAGCATAATAAGGCGGCGAAAATTATCAGATGGGATATGAGAATGGTTGATGTTGCTTCTTTCGCCCGACTTGAAGATCTCAATGGCATCCAAGGATTCCAAAGCTGTCAATGCAAGGTCATCCTCGTCGTCCTCATAATCCTCCAGATCATCATGCGGTTCATCGATTGCGAAACCCGTAGGAATCCCGAGGTTGCCAGTACGGTCAGCGACAGGGCTATGTGGCGGCCGAGGATCAGACGTCATCAAGCTAGTCTTGCGGTCAAACACAGCAATACTTCGGAACAGAAGTATATTCTTGTCTGCCCTGCCTCGTTTCAGGACTTTCCCGTATCTCTCCGTCAACAAGGTGACTACCTTCAACAATGCCTCGAAGTCGAGTATACACGGAGCTGTACTGAGAAATGGAAATGCACCAAGGTAGGTGGCACACTGATGAATCACGCCGCTGACCGACAAGAGATCTGGAATCTCTAGGAAGCGGCATAGAGTTTCTTCTTTCCAGTAGAGGATGCCTGCCTCGGTGTCGGCCAGGCTACGAAAGTTGTCCTTGAATTCGTACAACTCCAAAGGAGTGAAACAGCGTCGAGCGAAACGCGCGGCAAGCTCGTGGGATAGTTGCTCTGACCCTTTTCAGCTCAGACCAGGATACGCACGTGTGTGGATCAAACCTGCAGACACACGTCGGGCCTCTCGTGGCCCCGATTGAGCTTGACCCATCAGGCCCGGCGACTTGTCCGGAAGCCTGTGCGGGGTGCCAGATCAAGGCCAAGGCAAGCAAAACCAGGAGTCTCCCGTATGAAGCATGCTAACCGCCAGCAGGTTTTGATGGTGGGTGACTGTGATGATTGTGATTATAATAGTGTTGGTGGTCACGGTTGTGGTGATGATGGTGGGGAGCACCCGGGCCAATGTCATCATTGAATCTGACCACGCCCTAAGATAAGATAAGATAAGCTCTACGGAGTACCTTACCCCCAGCCTTGCTCCCTTACCGGTACCGGTAGGTACACTTAGGTACACGTCGAGGCCGCGTAGGATACCGCCGTACCTTTAATCAGATCAATCACATCAATAATAGTCAACAGGTGCCTTCAAGTGCTGCCTACTCCTCATATCCCCACCTGTGTATCCTGCAAAAGCATCATCTTGGCCGGAAGACATCAGGAAAGCTCTTCGGGTCTCTTGATTGCGGCAAGACACTCCAGTGGTGAGCGAACGTGGGAGCGCCAACGGTGACTAACTTCAGGATGCCGATGAGGCATTGGGACGAGTGGCATCCTGAAACTTCTCTCCTAAGCTGCGCGGTTTGCGGAAGACGGAGAAGGTTGCACTGTATTATGCGTACCTTAGGAAGGGCAGGGTGTGGGCCCCTAGAATCCGCCTGGTAGCACGGCATCTGGGAAGTGGCTTTCTACGAAGCTGTAACGATGGAGCAGTGATTGAGCGGAAGGTCGACCGTTCTGATGACTGCTCGGACCTGTAAGTACCTTAAATAGGCAACGGCTGGGATAACTGATCATCATATGCCTGGGTAAGGCGTCGCGGGTTGTGATTATGCCCAGTATCGCAGCATGACTCATTTAACTATGTGCTTAGCTCTCTCTCAAGAACTCCCGGCCGTATATGGATATGAGAATGCACTGCAAAGAATGGTATCTGGGCTAAACAGTGAAATGGAAAATCGCCGTTCCTCCTGTGATGCCGATACTCTGATGCCTGACCCATCAACTTAGAACTCCTCCGCAATGATTTCACGACTCCTTAGCGATACCCATTTTTACTTCGAGATGCAGCAACTTAGACACTAGGAATGCTTATGTAGGCGAAACAGTTGCCATGCCAGGAGAAGATTGATGTATGTCGGAAACAGATTTCGACTGAACGTTTGCCGAGGTGGTCGAAGTTGTAAGGCCAGAATTGGACGGTTGGAGACGCCCGCTGTTGGTCTTCCATTTGATGCCACAGGCATTGCATACTATGCTCCGTAAGTATTACGTCGAATTATGACGAAGACCGGAATCTCTTACCAGTCACCTCCTTGCCATTCATTTCCGCTTTGCGCCATAAGGAAGTGTCAGAAGTGTGGCACATGTGGCACTTTTTGTTGGGGTCTGCCATGCGACTTTTCCTAACACTGCGCTCCGGTGGTAGATCGGATATCAGATCTTTAGGGTCCCACCTGTCGGGGTTCGCACCTTCCAAGAGTGACTGTGCATGGTCAGTCAAGCAGGACACACGTGGGCACCGTCGGTCATACAGGCTTTCTGAAGACTTGATTATTGGTAAACGGGCCTGAAGTAGGACTTCCATTCTCCAGTTGCTCAGGATCATCCTTCGTAGCTTCTTCAAGCTTTCTGATATCTTCTGGTTCCCGGGGTAACCTCATAGCCAAGTGTACATACTCCGCTCGAGTCACATGGTCCATTACATTGTCCATCCATCTCTTGACAACGTCTGGTGCAGCGACGACTCTTGACAGAGGTTCCAAGAATTTGGGGTTTTGTGCCATCAAGCGCATTGTGACGGGCTGGTAATAATCGAGTTCTGGATCATAACCTCCATACTCACTAACACTGCCCTTTCGAACAACCAGAAATGATGCCAGAACTTGGGTACCCCCAGGGAGGTACTCCAGCATACTATATTTGGGAAATAAAAAGCGATCTCCAGAGCCACCGCTGAACTCGAATGCTACCCCGCTGATGTCTGGCTTCGTCGTCTTCGACCGCAAAGGTGGAGGTGGCGGACGATAAAAGGACGCAGGTGAGACAGGTTGACCTATGGCGGGGGCATGAAGTGGCCTTGAGTGTGGAGGAGCAGCCGGTATTGTCGTCTGCTGGCCGACGCTGGATTGTGGTATTTGACTACCAGCAGGGATGTTATTCTGTTGTCCTGACATTCCAGAATTTCCCTCTGAGGATTGCGAGGTATTCGGGCCTTTGGCCGCATTAATCCTTGCTGTGAGAGTATCAATCTCTGCTTGGAAGAGCTTTAATTGAGCATGTGTTGCTTGACCAGCAGCCACAACCCTCATAAGTGCTTTCAGTTCTGGATCGGTGGCTGCTTTGGCTGCAAGCGCTTGTATAACGGGATCAGGACTCGGTTTTGGAGCTGCTTTGTTCGGGTCTGGTGGAGGTTGTGCCGGTACATTACCACTGGAAGCGTTCTGGTTGTGCACGGCTGGTTGCTGTGACGAAACCACATTACTTGGGGGGTTTGGAATGGAAGGAGCTGATAGCGGACTCGGCCCAGGTGTGATCATACTGACACCTCCTGTCGGTGTTGATGTACTAGCTGGAGGGGGGAGAGCCGGAGCAAAAGCTGGATTCGGTGGGCCATATTGTATTATCGGTCTTTGCGGTTGTGCCATCGGTGACGCACTGGAAGCAGTCTGGGTTTCCTTTATCGTATACAGAGTCGTATCGAAAATATGCGGCTCGATCGTGACTGTACATGTACCTATTTTGGTCATGGAATTGGCTGGAGGATTCTTCGGATCGGTTTGAGGGGCATTCTTCTTTTTGGAGGGTTTAGTCCAGTATCGTTCAAAGATACCCTCACTCAACCATCTTGAACGCGATCTCTGTAGACCAGCCGCAAGCACGCCGCTGCCAAATTCGAATCAGTCTAAATCCGCGGTAGATGAATTAGTATGCACCAACCTTTCTTCTATGGACTGATACTCTCTCAGGGAAAGATCTTCCGGCTGCGGTTCAGTCACTGTAGGTAGTGGTTTACCCTCTATGAGCTTCGTAGGCAGCCCCTCATCCACCGAACTGGCAGGTGACTCCCTTGCCGGAGAGACCGGAGGCGAGGTTACTTTCCTCTTCGAAGCTGTTTGAGCTCGAAGTGAGAGCTTCCTCTTCTCAACCATCGTTACGAGCGGACCTGCTACTATCTTCAGACGTTCTGTTTGGCCTCGAAAGTCATAGACCAGAGACTGTCATGTTGTACGCCAATAATGACAGCAGCGTTGGCCAAACACATGCCGAAACCGACCAGAATTCACCTCCGGCGCATGTTTGTGGGTTTGGGATTCGTTGCTCCTTCAAAATGCAGACGCGGTTCCTTCCAGGATATCCGCCGCCAGAGTTTTGGCGAGGTACGGCCGAGGCGAGCTTCTTCTCTCCGAGAGCTAGTGGCCTCTCTACCTAATGCAGGAGCTCAACGTTTCCATGCCAATGGTCCAGCTTTGGGCGCCGAAGGCCGGATTAACTACATTGTATATCAGCATGAGATCAGCCTACAGCATTAGTAGCACCATATATTCTCTTTAGGAAATGATCTCAATCATAAGGGCAACCCTAGTGGCCCTTCTGGCTCTGGCAGTGATTTACGCTGGATTGCTGGCAGCTTTGACCAATGAATTGATCCAGCGGCAGTGAGTTCGAACGCAGAGACCTATGAGGGCCCTGTTCTGACAGTTATAGTGCTCTATACGCCCATAAATTCAACACGAAATGGTGGCCATCACATGATATCAATACGCCGGAACGATTTGGTTTTGCCAGTCAGTCAAGAGACTTTGAAATATCACGCCGGCGGTTGACAGTAGTCTAGAAAATCAGGTCACGCCATTCTTCATTCACACACCGGATGGCCAATCCCTCTACGTCTGGCATATCCTGCCATTGGGTCTTTATTCGAGGAACGAGGCTGCTCTTATCGGTAGACCGCAAGGCCTTGTGGAGAGTGTCAGGGACTCTTTTGCTTTTAGCTTATTAGCAGATGATCCAGAAGCACGGCTGATCATCAATTGTCCGTCATCATCCTGGACAGACGAACTTTACTGACATTGACAGTTCACGGCGTAAGCAAATGCATTGTATCTTAATCGGCTTGTGGCTGATTATGCAGAATGCCGGTCATGTTGGTCAGGGATGGCGTACCGATAATTACCGAGCACTTGCATCCGGAGCCAGCGACAGAATCCACATCCTGACTCTAGATTATCGCGGTTTCGGTCATTCATCTGGTACTCCAACGGAAGAAGGATTGATTACCGATGGCGTGGCGCTGGTTGACTGGGCTCTCAACATTGCAAAGATCCCTCCGGAACGCATAATCCTGCTTGGACAAAGCTTGGGTACAGCTGTAGCAACAGCTGTAGCGGAGGAATTCGTCTCCCGTAGGGAACCGGTCGAATTCTCCGGGCTTGTCCTCGTTGCAGGATTCTCTGATTTGCCGACCCTTTTGCTGACTTATAGGATGGGAGGAAGTCTTCCAATACTATCTCCCCTTCGATTGCATCCGCCACTGCAAAAATGGGTTGCTGCATTTGTTAAAGATGAGTGGCTAACCCATGTCCGCTTGGCTAAACTCGTTCAGTCGAGTAAAAGGGCAAGGCTGTTCATCATACACTCCATCAATGATGCCGACATACCTTGGGAGCATTCGAATATGCTGTTTTACACTGGCGCAAATGCTACGAGCAAAAATGGATTGACCGCGGAGCAAGTGGAAGCTGGCAAATATTTTATTGACTTGGGGGAAGCCGGCTGGGCCAACGAATGGAAATCGGATGATAAGATCATCCGACAAGAAGTTTTGAGACTTGGGGGTGAGTTGTCTGAAGCGCAAGTATGAGCGAAGCTAATAATCACGATAGGACACAACCGGATTACGACTTATGCTCCGGTGGCTTTGGCTGCATTGAAAGCATTCAACCTCAACTAGGTAAAGCTACAGGATCGACAGGAAAGGATAGAAGGACAGACAGACACGATAGATGATGGCACTGACCAGTTCGATTAGGAGCCTCTTTTTGCACTTACCAGCTAAGGTAGCTTCCATCATTATGGGTTGAGGCTTATATAAATATCTCTACCTGACAGCTTTGACACCAGGAGTGACCCCTGATGGACGGCAAATGCCGCCAGACCCTACAGCGCTCGACTGTACGAAGGTAGGGTACCTTGTGTAAGGTAAGGAAATGTAGGTACAGTACCGTACCGTATCTGAGGTACCTTAAGGTACCTTACCTTACCTTAACCAGTCTTGTAGTGTACTGTAGTGTACCAAGTAGAGCGGTGCTTAACATCGTCCCATGACATGAGGTTTCCCCACATAACAGTTTCTCATCCTTCGTGCGTGTTGCCTTGTATCCCACCAACTTCAGCTCCGATGGATTTGTTGGGCCGACCATGAGTGAAGAATCCAAACAGTTCGACCCCGAGTCCAATCGGGAAGCGGTTGAGGAGGTTACCAGCCAACTCGCGGGGGATGCAGCCCATGAGAGTCAAGACGAATCCGGTGAAGAAGGCGAGGGCGAAAACAATGGAAGCACTGATGCGGTTGCAGCTACGGCAGCAGCAAAGAAGAAGAAGAAGTCCAAGCGGAGGAAACTGAAGAGTGCGTTAGGAATCGGAAAGGATGAAGGAACAGCTTCGAGGGAAACAGCTCCGAAAGATGCCAGCTCAATACCTCCCGAGATGCTCGGCAGATTGCTCGAAATGAATCCAGCCCTGGCAAAGGAAGTTTCTGGAATGAACAAAGCGGAACAAGAGCAGGCCTTGAGGGAAATGGACCTGACCCAGATGCTGACGGGACTGGTATACTTTCATCGAGCCTCGGACTGGCTAGTCTTGCTGACTGGAGCCAGGCTATCGGTGGAAAGAATCAAAAAGATATGGCTTCTTACAAGTTTTGGTCCACGCAGCCCGTGTCAAGATTTGGTATGTCTTTTGGACTGGTAGTTCTAGGCAATTTTCTTACTTATAGGTAGACGAACCGGCGCCTAATGAAGAAGGTCCCATCAAGATCATTGATCCCGAGAAGGTACCAAAGGAACCAGCACCACTTATGGAAGGGTTCTCCTGGGTTACAATGGACCTTACGAATGAAAAAGAGGTGCGCCAAACTGCTAGTTCTTCTTGCCCTAGTGACGAAATACAGCTTGAGGAAGTGTATGAACTTTTACGTGGGCATTTTGTAGAAGACGATGAGGCAATGTTTCGATTTCATTATTCCGCATCCTTCTTCAACTGGTGAGTAGGGTCTGAGTCTCGTATTTATATACTTCTCTAAACCGTTTCAGGGCGTTGAAGGCTCCGGGATGGAGAAAGCATTGGCACATTGGAGTTCGTGCATCGAAATCGGGTACCAGTGTCGGGAAGCTTGTAGCTTTCATATCTGGTATTCCCGCGACGATCCGAGTCCGAAACAACACGCTCAAATGCTCCGAAATTAATTTTCTTTGCATTCACAAGAAGTTGCGATCAAAGCGACTTGCCCCCGTATTGATTAAAGAAGTCACGAGGCGCTGTTACGTCGACGGAATCTTTCAAGCAATCTACACAGGCGGTGTTGTCCTTCCTAAACCTGTCAGCACATGTCGCTATTATCATCGAAGTCTCGACTGGCTTAAACTCTATGAAGTTGGTTTTTCTCCCCTACCACCTCAGTCGACCAAGGCGAGGCAGATTACCAGATACCATCTCCCGAGTCATACCTCCACAAAGGGACTTCGGCAGATGCAGCTGAAAGATGTTGATGCTGTCCATGATCTTCTTTCAAGGTATTTGCAGCGGTTCGACATGGCCCCCGTCTTCTCGCGTGAAGAGATTGTACACTGGCTTGTCTATCAAGAGGACTCGACTCAAGATCAAGTTGTCTGGAGTTATGTTGTGGAGGTCAGTGATTCTAGTCAATTTCTCAGCGAGACTAATTGTTTCAGGATCCCTCTTCGAACAAGATCACGGACTTCTTCTCCTTCTATTGCCTCGAGTCCACCGTCATTGGGAACAAGAAACACGGATATGTGCGAGCGGCATATCTCTTTTACTACGCAACCGAAACAGCCTTTGAGCACAATGCTGTTGAGAGCAACGCTCTTTCCAACCGGTTGAATGCTCTGATTGGAGATGCCTTGATCTTAGCCAAAAAGGTTGGTTTTATTCCGCGGCCTTTTGTGGACCTTGCTAATGTACCAAGTTCAACTTTGACGTCTTCAACGCCTTGACTCTTCTAGACAATCCATTGTTCTTGGAGAAACAAAAGTTCGGTGGAGGTGACGGCCAGTTGCATTATTATCTCTACAACTACAGAACCGCTCCGATTCCGGGTGGAACGAACGAGAAGAATGAAGCCGACTATAAGTATTCCGGGGGGGTAGGTGTTGTCATGCTTTAAGTTTGCTTCCTCGTCGGTCCCTGTGCGAGAGTATTTGCTCCTTTTAACCGGGGTTGTTAGGGAAGTAATACAAAATACGTATCAAAGAGAGCTGCCTGCACTAAAGTAATCCTACCTTACCTTACCTAAGGTATACCTTACCTGAGTACCTTAAGGTAAGGTACGTAACTTACCTCTCCTTACCGGGTATCTGCTCCATATTACCGTATTATGAGTGCCAAGGGCGCCATGCGATCAGCGGTACGGAGTACTTCGTACAATCAAAAAAAAGTTCTGCGGAAGTAGCCGAGCAGACGGGGTAGAGTCGAGGTTAGAGAAGCACCACACGAGGAGTTTCCCCGGAGCAAAACTGATTCACGCCTCGTCATCGAGAGTGGCGCGAGTGATCTGAGTCGAGATGAAGGGCGGCGGGCTGTGTAGAATACAGCTGCGCTCCTTGCAGGGCCTTTGTTCTTCTCTCTCGTGTCGTCAGGGCTCCCTTAGAGCTCAAAGATGCCTTTCGACCATCTCTCCTCGAACTCCATTTCCTGCTCCCAAAGTCCGCCGGCCATCGGAACCAAGAAGGTTCCAGTCCGGTGCAGCTGCTGCCGTGTGAGTCTATCTCTGAATCTGGTCTCTCGCTTTGTGCTAATCCTTTAGGCTTGAGCAAGCAGCCGAACCAGAAAACCTGGCGCAAAAGACCATCATAGAGAATCTGGACCCTTTAGAAGCTGCAAGACTCTCCAAAATTCGCAATATTGGTATAGCTGTATGTGGACACATTTCCTGTGTGCTTGGGCAATGGCTGACTGGTCAGGCCCACATTGATAGTGGAAAGACTACAGCCACGGAGCGCGTTCTCTTTTACACGGGTCGAATAAAATCAATACACGAGGTCAGAGGCAAAGATGCGGTGGGAGCAAAAATGGACTCAATGGATCTCGAAAGAGAGAAAGGGATCACCATTCAGTCGGCCGCGACATTTTGTGACTGGATCAAGAAGGAAAATGGGAAGGATGAGACATATCACATCAACCTAATCGACACCCCTGGGCACATTGATTTTACAATCGAAGTGGAACGCGCTTTGAGAGTCCTGGATGGAGCCGTCATGATCTTATGCGCCGTCTCCGGAGTTCAGTCTCAAACGATTACTGTGGATCGGCAAATGCGACGATATAACGTTCCTCGAATATCTTTTATCAATAAGATGGATAGAATGGGCGCAAACCCTTTCAAAGTGATCGATCAAATAAATCACAAGTTGAGAATACCAGCAGCAGCTGTGCAGGTTCCAATTGGGGCGGAAGACGAATTCAAAGGAGTCGTCGACTTAATTCGCATGAAGGCTATCTATAATGAAGGTTCTAGAGGGTATATGGAATCCGGTTGCGTGTCGTAGGAGATTGACTGACTTCTTAGTGAAACCATTGTCGAAAGGGATGAGATTCCGGATAACGTCAAGCAGATCGCCGAAGAAAGACGAAGGATGTTGATTGAGGCTTTGGCTGACGTGGATGAAGAAATAGCGGAGATCTTCCTCGAAGAACAGACTCCAAGCCCGGAACAGATCAAAGCAGCTATTCGCAGAGCTACCATAAGTCTCAAATTCACGCCGGTCTTCATGGGTTCTGCGTTGGCGGACAAAGCCGTCCAACCGATGTTGGACGGTGTGTGCGATTTTCTTCCGAATCCGTCAGAGGTAGAGAATCTGGCTTTGGATAAAAGAAGGGCTGAAGCTTCTGTGAAACTGGTTCCCTATAATTCACTTCCTTTCGTTGGGCTTGGTTTCAAATTGGAAGAGAGTAATTTCGGCCAGCTCACGTATATCCGAGTCTACCAGGGAAGCTTAAAGAAGGGAATGACCGTCTACAACGCTCGAACAGACAAAAAGGTCAAGATTCCAAGGATTGTTCGAATGCACTCCAATGAAATGGAAGAAGTGCCTGAAATTGGAGCTGGTGAAATTTGTGCGGTCTTTGGTGTCGATTGCGCTTCTGGCGATACATTCACAGATGGTGCTTTGGGCTATACTATGGTATGTTGGGCGGTTACTTGTGGCTCAACCATTGCTAATGGATAGACTTCCATGTTTGTCCCGGAACCCGTCATCTCACTTTCCATCAAACCCAAACATACCAAGGACAGCGCAAACTTTTCCAAAGCAATGAACCGTTTCCAGAGGGAAGATCCAACCTTCCGTGTCCATGTTGATCAAGAAACCTCGGAAACAATCATCTCCGGAATGGGTGAACTACATCTTGATATTTACGTTGAACGGATGCGACGAGAGTACAACGTCGATACAGAAACAGGTCAACCGCAGGTAGCCTATCGTGAAACGATCACGCAAAAGGTGAACTTCGACCACCTCCTGAAGAAGCAAACGGGCGGTGCCGGAGATTATGCTCGTGTCATTGGTTGGATGGAACCAACCGGTTCCTTGGAAGACAACCATTTTGAGCAACAAGTCAGCGGTGGGTCCATT
The DNA here is from genome assembly GCA_001599915.1 of Symbiotaphrina buchneri. Lineage (NCBI taxonomy): Eukaryota > Fungi > Ascomycota > Symbiotaphrinales > Symbiotaphrinaceae > Symbiotaphrina > Symbiotaphrina buchneri. The sequence goes on from BCIG01000022.1 coordinate 297,466, forward strand.
TCAGAGAAGTTCTTATTCGCATGTGAGAAGGGTTTCTATGCAAGTTGCGAAAAGGGCCCTCTGCTTGGACACAAGGTTTTGGGTACTAGCATGGTGATCAATGACGGTGCTACTCATATGACGGATTCCTCGGAAATGGCCTTCAAAATCGCGACTCAACAAGCTTTCCGGAAGGCTTTCATGGAGGCCAAACCTCAGGTTCTTGAGCCTCTAATGAAGACCACCATTACCGCACCCAATGAGTTCCAGGGGAACATTGTCGGTATCTTGAACAAACGGAACGCCGTAATAAATGACACCGAGATCGGTCCAGAAGACTTCACATTGTATGCAGATTGCAGCTTAAACAGCATGTTTGGGTTTTCCACCCAACTTCGAGCTGCTACACAAGGCAAGGGAGAATTCTCCATGGAGTTCAGTCACTACTCTCCGACTCCTCCGCATTTACAGTGTGTATCTCCTGCGAAACCTGGTGATACACTCAATGCCAACACTCTGTAGGAAAGAACTCGTGGCGCAATATCTCAAGGCCCAAGCCGTGAAAAATAAATAATGTTACATTATCATGCAATTATGGGATGGTTCCAGGTATTATACCCTGGGCAATCATCGGATATTTTGCTTCGCATCTTTCTGGCGAATATGGGTGTGGAATTTGTATACTACTCAAGAGTAATCCATTGTCATTACACGTCCTAATGTTCATCCTGAGAAAATTTGACCGAAAAACATTTCATTGTTCTATTCACCCATGTAGACAAGCTTGCAAGTAATCATGATTACTTGTCATTGGTATGGTTTACCAACCAAGCACTAGCTATGGCTTGGTGTTAACATTGATACCAGCAGGCTTGCCGTTGGTATGGTGTGGTATGGTATTTTAACTTTTTAAGCTTGTCCATCAAGAAACTTGACTATATGTGGTAGTTCAGACCCTTAGTACCAGATACCACTAGTTATGAATACTAATACTACCACCAAGTATTCATTGTGTATTACTTATACTGTTTACTGAATGTTTACTAAGTGTTTAGTAAACAACTTTAAGCAAAACCTAATTTTATCTTAGTGAATAATCAACATTTTAATATAAAAAAACATGGTCATATAGCAAATTCTTTGCTAAATAATACACTGTTTGAAATTTTAAAATCTGATTAGGAATGGCTGAGATATTAGTATTTTCTACCTATAACCCTAGTTGTAAGTCCTACATTGGTCAAGAACTACATGATAACAACATGTTGGAGGTGCTGAAAGATCTTGAGGTCTGAACTTCATTGTAGGTTGGTCAGAATACAAGATTATACAAAATATGATTGTATTCCAACGGACCTGTCTCTTTGGGTTTAGTCAGGCTTGCTGTTGGTATGGTATATACCACTGAATACGAATATACCACACCGGTGCTATATATGATCTGGTATCGAATTTTAATACTAGTAGTACTGTGGTGGGGAAGAAGGCGCTCCATTCTTTTTGCAGCAGCTAAGTGATGCGGCCTGGGTCAAAGCCGGAGCGGAACAATGTTTTTCCAGCGCTTTGCGCTCGCGGTGATATCTTCTCGTCTTTAGCAGTTAGGTAGAGAGTTTACACACCAGTCAGTGAATTCTAGACCCTTTTCTGCAGGGTTTTGTGCCATTCACATAGGAGTTTATATTATGCCGTCGCGGTGAGTTATCTATATGTTTTGAGCCGCTTAGAGGCTCTGTTTTTCGCTAGGTTTATATGTTTTCATTGCGTTGTGGTGGTGATACCCTGCAGCGCGTCTCCCTACCTATTCTCCTACCCGATTCGGTGGCTATCCACCTACCCCCAACTACCCCAGAACAGTACTTAGTCATAATACCATATTCTACCAACACTAAATGTGTTATAATACCAGATCACTAGATTAAAAAGATAAGATAAGAAAATTTTTTCTTTTAGAATTACCATTTTTAAAAGGGGTATAGAACTAGACAGGCTTGACGTTGGTGTGGTGTGGGTTGGTTTTTGGCCTCCTTAAACCCAACCACCAAGACCCAGAGGTTGGTGTAGTTTTTCAAAAAATTTACCAAAAACCACCGGTTTTTGGTTCGGTTTTTAACCAATAACCAGATGACGTCATAAGTTTTTCCGGCCGGAATTGCTGTTTTTGGAAGGGGTATAGAACTAGAGCTCGGCAAGTTCCGTTCGTTTATTTATAATAATGTACTATACCTAATTGGGTTTAGTTTACGAGGTGGCTTGCATTAGTGTACATTAGTTTGCATTAGTATGCATTAGTGTGTTTCACCAATTCTTAGTGCTTATAAATACAAGGTAAGCTAGGTAGAAAGAGGCAGGTCGGTTAGAATACGATCGTATTTCGTATTTTTTGAATTCTAACTGAGCTGCTGTCCCAAGTCCTTTCAGCACCCCCAGCTTGTTGCTATCCTATACTTTGTGGCCACCCTAGAACCTAGGGGTAGGGTTACAGGTAGAAAATGATGATATCTCAACCGTTCCTAATCGGATTTTAAAAATTCAAAAACAGTATTATTCAGCATTAAATTTGTTATATAACGATGTTTTTATTATTTTAAAAGGTTGATTATTCATAGAAATGAAATTAAGGTTTTGCTTAAAATGCTTACTAAGTACTTATCTTATCAGATCTTATCAAATAGTACCGGAAAAATGTTTTTCCTAGTTGCAATTTGGTTTTTTGGTTTTTTACCAACCCAGGGAAAAACACCATTACACCAAACCGGTTGGTGGTCTGGTGTATGATCTTTACACCAACCCGTACTTAGCGCCGGTTTGGTAAACCACACCAACTGGTAAACACCATACCAGTGGCAAGCCTGGAACTAGAGCTTGGTAAGTTATATAACTATTTTTATAATAACAGGCTATATCTAATTAGGTTTAATGTACAAGGTAGCTTGTATTAGTATGTATTAGTGTGTACTAGTATGTATTAGTATGTTTTACTAATTGTTAGTGCTTATAAATATAAGGTAAACTAGGTAGAAAGAGATAGATCAGTTAGAATACAATTATATTTCATATAATCTTGTATTCTAACTGACCTGTAAGAAGTTTAGACTTTAAGCTCTTTTAACACCTCTAATATATTGTTATCATGTAGTTCTTAGCTACTGTAGGACTTAGCAGGGAAAATGTTAATATCTTAACTATTCTTAATCGGATTTTAAATTTCCAAAAGGGTACTACTTAACAAAGAATTTATTATATAACCATGTTTTTTTATATTAAAATATTGATTATTTACCAAGATAAAATTATGTTTTATTTAAAGTTACTGACTAAACACTTAGTAAACATTTAGTCAACTATATAAGTAATACACAATGAATAGTTGATGGCAGTATTTGTATTCATAACTAATAGTATCTAGTATTAAGGGTTTAAACTACTATATATAGTCAAGTTTCTTGGTGGACAAGTTTAAAAGGTCCAAATACCATATTATATCATACCAACAGCAAGCCTAGGTTTAGTTAACCTTGTATTTATAAACACTAACAATTAGTAAACCATACTAATACAAACTAATACTAATGTACATTAATACAAGCTACCCTGTATATTAAACCCAATTAGATATAGTTTGTCACTGTAAATATAGTTATAGAACTTGCCAAGTACTAGTTCTATACCCCTTTTAAAGCGGTAATTCCAAAAGCTTTTTTCTTATCTTACCTTTTTAAGCTAGTAATCTGGTATATACCATATTTAGCGCTGGTAGAATATGGTATTATGACTAAGTACCACTGGTACTAAAATCTGATACCAGACCATATTTAACACCAGTGTGGTATATTTGTATTCAGTGGTATATACCATATCAACAGCAAGCCTGGGTAGGTAGGTAGATAGCTTAATAGTTTGATAACTAATAATTACAGTTAATAGAGTTTAAATAAAATGTTAGACCAGGTTCTTATAACCTGTTAAAATAAATTGCTGTTTAGATTGTTTGACTTTCCAAATTAGGTTATGACTAGGTATCTATATACTAGATGTTAAAATAGTAAGCAATAACAAGCACTACTATCTGGAAAGCTTTAGAAACCACAGTAGGGCGTGAATAAGGAGCATGGCAAAAAGCCAAAAGTCCATGGAAACCCATAGAAGCCTATAGAAGTTTCTAGAAGCCTATAGAAATTCCTGGAAGTTTCTAGAACATTCAATATGCTTTGTAATCAACAGATGACCAAGCATTTGTAAGCATTATAAAGCATTGGTAATCAACAGATTACAAAGCATGCTAGAACATTCCAGCTGTAAAAATTATCTCCTATTTACATCTATAAAAAAGGCATAAAACCTCCGTAGATAGAAAGCAATTCAATCAGCATTCACACCTGTTTCTACATTCACACTGTTCCAAGCTGTATTCCTTCTGCCATTATACTTTATTTACACTAGAAACCTATAGTTAATATATAGAAATACAGGTAACTAGTATCTATACAGGTTTTAAAATTAATATGTTCAATATTATAAAGGTTTTAATAAAGTTATTATTTCTAATATATTATCTAGGTTTATTATTAGTATATATATTTTGTTAGTTATAAATATATTATATTAATATTAAATATAAATTAATATTAACTTTTAATACCAATAGTATTAATTATGATATTATACTTTACCAATGTTAAATATAGTATATACTAAATTATCAAGTTATTAAAAAATAAGATAAGATAAGAATTTTTTTAAAATTACTATTTTAAAAAGGGGTATAAAACAATAAAATAATACTTATCAAGTTCTATAACTGTATTTATAATAACAAGTTATGTTTAATTAGGTTTAATATATATAAGTTCATATTAGTTTATATTAATATATTTTACTAATTATTAATACTTATAAGTTTAAGGTTGATTAAATATAAATAAATAGGTTAGTGAAAATATGATTATATTTTACATAGTTTTATATTTAACTAAACTATTATTTTAAACAGGCTTGCCATTGGTATGTTATATATCATTGAATACAAGTATACCCAGGCTTGCCATTAGTATGGTGTAGTTTGGTTTTTAGCCTCTTTAAAGCCAATTATCAAGATCAACAGGTTGATGTGGTTTTTTGAAAATTTTATCAAAAACTACTGGTTTTTAGTTTAGTTTTTTTTTTACCAATAACCAAATGATCTTATAAGTCTTTCTGACTATAACTGTTGTTTTTGAAAGAGGTATAGAACTAAAGCTTGGTAAGTTCTGTTTGTCCATTTATAACAATGTACTATACCTAATTAGAGTTAGTTTACAAGGTAGTTTGTATTAGTTTGTATTAGTTTGTATTAGTGTATATTAGCTTGTATTAGTATGTATCAGTGTGTAATAGTATGTTTTACCAATTGTTGGTATTTATAAATGTTAAAATAGTAAGCGATAACAAGCACTACTATCCTGGAAAGCTCTAGAAACCATAGTAGGGCGTGAATGTGGAGTGTGGCAAAAAGCCAGAAGTCCATGGAAACCCATGGAAGCCTATAGAAGTTTCTAGAAGCCTATAGAAATTCCTGGAAGTTTCTAGAACATTTAATATGCTTTGTAATCAGCAGATGACCAAGCATTTGTAAGCATTACAAAGCATTGGTAATCAACAAGATTACCAAGCATGCTAGAACATTCCAGCTGTAAAAATTATCTCCCATTCACATCTATAAGAGAGGCGTAAAACCCCCAGGTAGATAGTAAGCAATTCAATCAGCATTCACACCTGCTTCTACATTCACACCGCTCCAAGCTGTATTCCTTCCGCTATTATACCTTTTCACAATAACTACAAGGTAAACTAGGTAGAAAAAGACAGGGGTTAATTGTAGGCTTGTTGTTAGTATGGTGTAATATGGTATTTTAACCTTTTAAGCTCGCCTGTCAAGAAACTTGACTATATATAGTAGTTTAGACTCCTAGTACCAGATACCACTAGTTATGAATATAAATACTACTGTTAAGTATTTATTGTACATTATTTATACTGTTTAATAAGTACCTAGTAAGGAACTTTAAGCAAAACCTAATTTTATCTTAGTAAATAAACAACATTTTAATATAAAAAACATGGTTATATAACAAATTCTTTATTAAGTAATACCCTTATTGAAAATTTGAAATCCAACTAAGAATAGTTAAGATATTAATATTTCCCCTGTTTCTAAGTCCTATAGTAGCTAGGAACTATGTGATAACAACATGTTAAAGGTGTTGAAAGAGTTTAAGGTTTGAACTTTTTACAGGTTAGTTAGAATACAAGATTATATAAAATATAATTGTATTCTAACTGACCTATCTCTTTCTACCTAGTTTACCTTGTATTTATAAGTACTAATAATTAGTAAAACATACTAATACACACTAGTACATACTAATATATACTAATATACACTAATACAAGCTGCCTTGTATATTAAGCCTAATTAGGTATAGTTTATTACTATAAATATAACCATAGAACTTACCAAGCTCTAGCTCTATATCCCTTTTAAAAATGGTAATTCCAGAAGAAATTTTTTTCTTATCTTATCTTTTTGATTTGGTAATCTGGTATTATACTACATTTAACACTGGTAGAATATGGTATCATGACTAAGTATTACTGGTATCAAAATTCAATACCAGACCATATTTAACACTGGTGTAGTATATTTATACATGATGCAGGCTTGTCACTGGTATGGTATATACCACTGAATACGAATATACCATACCGGTGCTAAATCTGGTCTGGTATCGAATTTTGATACCAGTAATACTTAGTTATGATACCATATTCTACCGGCGTTAAATGTGGTATAATACCAGATCACCAGATCAAAAAGATAAGATAAGAAAAAAAACTTTTGGATTTACCATTTTTGGAAGGGGTATAGAACTAGCACTCGGCAAGTTCCGTTACTATATTTATAGTAGTAAACTATACCTGATCGGGTTTAATGTACAAGGTGGCTTGCATTAGTGTGCATTAGTCTGCATTAGTGTGTTTCACTAATTGTTAGTGCTTATAAATACGAGGTAAGCTAGGGAGAAAGAGGCAGGTCGGTTAGAATATGATCGTATTTCGTATTTTCTTGAATTCTAACCGAGCTGCTGTCCCAAGTCGTTTTTGCACTTCCAGCTTGCTGCTATCCTGCAGTTCCTGGCCACTGTAAAACCTAAAAGGTAGAAAATGATGATATCTCAACCATTCCTGATCGGATTTTAAAATTTCAAAATGGATATTATTCAGCAATAAATTTGCTATACAACGGTACTTTTATTATTTTAAAAGGTTGATTATTCACATAGATAAAATTAAGTTTCGCTTAAAGTTGCTTACTAAGCACTTACTAAGCGCTTAGTAAACAGTATAAGTAATGTACAATGAATACTTGGTGGTAGTATTCGTATTCATAACTAGTGGTATCTGGTACTAGGGGTTTGAACTACCACATGTAGTCAAGTTTCTTGGCGGGCAAGCTTAAAAGGTCCAAATACCATACCATACCATACCAACGGCAAGCCTGGCCTGGTCTCTGGCCACTGTAGAATCTAGGAGCTAGAAAATGATGATATATTAACCATTCCTGATCAGATTTTGAAATTTTAAAAAGAGTATTATACAGCAGTAAATTTACTATACAACGGTATTTTTATTATTTTAAAAGGTTGGTTATTTATAGAGATAAAATTAAGTCTCCCTTAAAGTTGCTTTCTAAACATTTAGTAAACAGTTTTAGTAGTACATAATAAATACTTAGTAGTAGTAGTATCTGGTACTAGGAGTTTAAACTACTATATGTAGTCAAGTTTCTTGGTAGACAAGTTCAGAAGGTTAAAATACCATATTATATTATATCAAGAACAAGCCTGATCTTAAGTTCTTTTAACATTTTTAACTTATTATTATCTTATAGTTTTTAATTACTATAAAACCTAAGGTTAGAATTATAACTAGAAAATAATAACGTTTTAACTATTCCTAATTGGATTTTACAATTTTCAAATAGATATTGTTTAATAAAGAATTTATTATATAACAATGTTTTTATTATTGTAAAAGGTTAATCATTTATTAAGATAAAATAACATTTTATTTAAAGTTGTTTGATAATCATTTAATGATTGTTCAATAAGTTGTTAGTAATATAATTTAGGAATATATAATAAATACTTAATAGTAGTATTTGTATTCAGAACTAGTAGTATTTGATATTAGGGGTCTGAACTACCATATATAGTTAAGTTTCTTGGTGGTCAAGCTTAAAGGGACAAAATACCATATCATACCATACCAACGGCACAGCCTAGTAATGCTTAGATGTTAAACTATGATATCACTTGCAAGCATACATGGATGTAGGACAAGACTGTCAACCGGCAAGGGTAATTTGTTCCTCAGCCCAAGGCCCCAAGCTCTCACCACAACCGACTCATTCATTGAGCAGACCATTTGGCAAAGCCGAAGGCAGCTTCAGTAAGAGATGTCACTATAGCCATCTTTTAGCCGTCAGACATCCATAGTCCACCCATCAACAACCTCCTTAATCGACCATCCTTCCGTAATAAAAGATCCGTATAAGTCCCACTTTCCACCACCCGACCTTGTTCAACAACGATGACATTCCCACAAGTCTTCATCATCTCTATATCGTGGGTGATTGCTAGAACGGCAATGCCCTCCCCGCCGATCCGTATGACGATGTCTCTTATCACCCCCGCACTTTCCGCATCTAAAGCGCTCGTAGCTTCGTCCAACACCAGGAGCTTGGGCCTCCTTATAAGTGCCCTGGCGATAGCAATTCGCTGTGCTTGTCCTCCGGAAAGGCCCTGGCCCCCTTCACCTATCAACGTACCGTATCCAGACGGGAGAGACATGACGAAGTCATGGATGCCGGCTGACTTTGCAGCGACCTGTATCGAGGCCGGAAATGCAAGCGGAGAAAGTGGTGGCAGGCCGTAAGCAATGTTTTGCGCAACAGAAGCGGGGAAAAGTAGTGGGGCCTGCGGAACTATGGCAATTAGTGAGCGAAGAGTTGGGATATGGACCTCTCGAATATCAACTCCGCCGACAACGACGGACCCGGCGGCGTCTGGACAACAAAGTCCTACGAGAAGAGAGGCAAGAGTTGATTTCCCCGACCCTGAAGGACCGACAACAGCAGTTGTTGAGCCTGACGAAAGCGTCAAAGATATGTTTGAAAGAGCCGGGATAGGCTTCCTTGAGGGATAAGTGAAGACTGTATTGGTAAAATGTACCGGCAACGGATCTTTCAAGCGACAATTTCCTTTCCACTCAGAGGAACGATGAGGAGGAAGGTGAGACAGGCGAAGCAGTCGTGTCGCTGTATCTCTGGAAGATGATATTTGAGGGACTAGACCGTCAGCTTGACCACTGGTAAAAATTTGGAAGACTCACTGAAACTGATGATGGCGTTCGCGTTCGAAATACCGAACAACAACATGGTGAAGACGGTGAGAATATCCGACGATGAATATTGCATTGATGAAGCCAACACCGCGCCATAGTAGAAAATAACGGCTGTCATGATTTAGTCGATAATCTTCAAATGGATGACTGACTCACCTGTGACGAACAATACGGCAGAGTCCGAAAGGCCGAAAAAGGTGCCCGAAAATGCGGCCCTCTTGAGTCCAACCCTCAATCCTCTAGAGGTTGCTTTGACGTACTTTGTCCGAAAGTACTCCTCCAAGGTCAAAGATCTTATTAATTTAACATTGGTGAAGGTATCTGCCAAGATGGATCCCGATAACTGCGCCGCATCGTTACTCTTTCCTTCCCAATGCCCACTGACGTATTCGAAGGCCCTCGTGATGGCATATATCAAAGGAGCCGTTGCCAAAGCGATAATAGTAAGTTTCCAACAGACCAACAGTGACCATGTCACCGTCATCGCCATCATTGCCATCGCAACAAATATGAACCCAGCAAATCTTCCTACGAGATTCTTCATCTCTTCGGCGTTTCTGTCCAGGCATTCCGTCAATTGAGATAGCTTATTTTTATCTCTGTCGAACCAAGCTCGAGGTTGCAGTAAGATACGCCGAAAAGCTTCTACTCGTATACCATCGACCCAAGATTGTGCGGAAGACTGGAGAAAATAGTGCATAAAATAGCTTGCAACAGCATCGCCCACAGCAATCACAAGAATGATTAGCGACCATTTCAGGGCTTGCCTTGACCGGTCCGCTTGAAGAAGAAATGTGGCCAGTAACTTAGAAAACACCCATGAGAAGATCGGCGTGGCTGCGGCATGTAAAAGTGCTGCAGAAAAACCGAGGAGCAGAACGAAACGCTCTCTTCTCGTTAAAGTCGGCCATAGCGTTCCAAGAATCTTCTTTATTGGTGCAATCCGCCGTGCTTTTTCCTCATTCGTTAGCTGTCTGCGACGGGAAAAGAATCGACGGCCAGTGTCGTGTCTCAGATTTGTAGGAGGAGCACTGGTAGCTCTCTGTCTGACCCTTTTCACACCACGGTTGATAATTGTCCTTCTTCCAGTAGCTTCAACCAAACCCACACTTGGCCGTCGTAAAGCACTTTGTAATGGAGATATCGGCGTCTGCGGCATGAACAATGACGCCCTTGCCGGACTATATGATGGTGTCAATGGCGATAAAAGACCGTCGGATGGTCTCCGCTGGGCTTTTTCTGAAGGGTCAATAGCAAATACCGATGGAATGTATCGAAGCCTTTGCGGAACTTCGATATTGAGCGATCGTTGGGATTCCAGAGATGCCCTCGCAGATGCCGTAGGAGAGACCGCGGGCTCGTGCATTGTGTCGCCAGTTACGCGTGTCTCACCAATCGAAGGTACCGAATCCTTTCTTGAAAAAATCGCAAATGCATCGCAACCTTCAAGAGTATTTCTGTAACCCGCTTGAGCGACCTCAGCTTTATCCAACACGTACACGAAATCTCTTGAACGTATCTGTGAGACATCGTGAGTGATGATGATGGTCGTCTTTCCCTTTCTCCAATCCCTTATTGCATCCATTATCAAGGATTGGCTGATAGCATCCAATGCACTGGTCGACTCATCGAGTATTAGTATGGGAGTATCTCGAAGTCTAGCACGAGCTATGGCAATCCTTTGCCTTTGTCCACCACTGACGGAAATCCCGCCATTTCCGACCAGGGTATTCAGACCGTCCGGAAGGTTCGACACCATCGTCTGCAGGAGCGCAAACTCGGAGGCAGACTTGATCTCATCGACACTGGCCGATCCCTTCCGCCCAAGTGCAATATTTGTTGCAAGAGTCTCGTTGAAAAGGGCGCTCTGTTGTTGTATCAAAGTAACGTTACACCGAATCCAATCAACGTCCAACGTCTGGACAGGATTCCCATCAATGAAGATCTCTCCACTTGCCGGCCGGTATAGATTGAGCAATAGGTTTCCCAGGGTACTTTTGCCGGAACCGCTCCTCCCAATAACGAACGTCGTTTCTCCGGCCCGAAACAACATCGTAGCATCCTTCAACGCCAGCTGGTCAGGCCGAGCTGGATACGCAAAAGAGGCCTAAGCCGTTAGCCTCGAAGAGCAAGAAGACTACAATCTTACATTTCGAATTTCAATATCCCCTGTACATGATGTCGGTCTTTTACTCCCAAACATCCTGGTCGTCTTCCTTCCTCTGTCCACTTGCTCGACAATGGCCTTTAGCGTCGCACCTGCGGCTCTTCCTCGCTCAAGGACTATCATCTGGGGCAGGATTTCTTCGATAGCCTGAGTAGCCATTAAACAAGCCCAAAAGGTTGTCAGGATGTCTCCAGCAGATTTCTTCCCAGATCCAGTAAGCGTACTTCCGTACCAAAAGCCTTGGATGAACATTCCCAAAGTCATGATGCGCACGAATCCGATTTGTAGAGCATTTGCATGAGCTTGGACGAGATAAAAACGTGCGGCTTCTTTAATATGCATAGTGTATTGTTGAACTTCAAACGTCTCGCCATTGAAGCACTTGACCGTTTCTATAGCTGAGATGGCACTGTTTGCATATTTCGAAGCCTTGTCGAGTCGTTGTTCTTGACCCTTGATACTTGGTTGCATTCGAGACGAAATGGCCAAAAGTGCAAGTCCTGTCAAGGGTACAGTCGCAAGGGTGACGAGGGTCAAGTTCCAGCAATAGTAGAATGCTATCCCAAGAGATGCAACAGCGGTAACAAGATATTGAACAAGAAACCCTAGTGGTTGTGACGTCGCTATCTGGAGCTCACGGATTTGTCTGTTATTGTCAGCAGATTCGGTAATCTCTGGTGATACTTACGTTTGAAGCCGAGGCAGAAGCGCCCCGATTCCATTCTTGCGCATATCAAACCATTCCATATCTCTAGCCAGCAAGGCCGTGAAAACTCTCTCCCGCGCACTCTTGGCTTGTAGTTCGCCGAAAACCAGCCATAGCATGAAATGACTTCCGTTCAAAAACCAACTGCTGCAACCTATTCCAACGAGTGCGATGCAATAGATAGAGACCCGACTGACAAGTTCCGATCCATCTGCACGATCTCCCCCAAAGCTTGCAAATTGATCAAAGATGTCTCCGAGGAGGACCGCCGTGACCGGTAGCAAAATGCCGGATGCTGCGGCTAGAATGAAGCCTAATATTAAAGGAAGTGTATGTTCTCGACTTGAAAAGTGGAAGAGCGATATCCAAGATACTTTGCCCACCGAATCCGAGGGTTCTGACTTGTCCATAGCCTTTTCGGCCATGGTCTTTTGCTTGATAACCATTGGTTAAGTCTGGCCGGAAGTGTTAAGCAGGATTGGGGATTTGGGCTCGTTCCGACCTATATGGAACAACAGGCAGGCCCAACATAGACTGATAATTTCGACGGAGCGCATGGCATATGTAGAACTCTTGAAGTCGTAAGCCACGGGCCCAAGCAGTAAAGCCTCTGGCAAATGGAGTAGAATGATCATTGGCGCCATAATGTGTTGCAGATAATCATTGGGGGTGTAACAATTGCAACCCCTTAATATTGTTGTTGGGGATGATTTGCTTCATATTGTCCGGGAGCTAAACCGAAATCGCTTCGAATGGATCAACCGAACAATGGGATGAAAAGAAAACACTCGATTAGAAACAAAGGATTGTGGAGTCAAACAATCCATATTAGATAATTGTGTAGTGAAACACGCAGTGAGAGGATCCCATATCGGACAGAAATGGTGGCACTGTCACGTACCAGTCTTTCAGACATCACAGCGACGCGATGTGGCACACGTGGCAGTTCACAGACCATCTTTCGGTCGCAATGGTCGACTAGATTTCCAATGTCAGTAAGTAAGACATTCGTCCCTCATGCCTGGGACTTCAGCACCTGGGGAAGATGGTATGGAGGACTTCGACGAGAGCCCGAATGGAACATTTATAATACACCAGAGCGCCAACGTTTCATTTCTTAGGGGTTGAGAAGTATTGAGCCGCCAGTGATAGCTTTTCAAGACGGCGTCCTCCTATCATAGCCTTCCAAAAGTCGTCCATCTCTCCACCTTGAGCTCACATTACGAGTCCTCTTTCTGTTCTTCCGGATGCGCCTTTTCGTAAATCCAGTCATTGAGGCCTCTGCGATTTCTGTCCAAGTTCAGGTCAAGAACACTATATCTCGCTTCGATCACATACCTTGCAATTTCAATTGCATAGAACTGCATGCGCACGGCTGGATAGATGAGCATGTCTTTCCCCCTTAGTTCACGAGAACGTACCAAATATAGTTTCATCTTGCCCATACTCCCACTTTGGATTGGCGCGTAACATAGTCCCAAAGTTGTAGTCCTCTATCTTCTTCTCATATTGCATCATGAAATTCCTCCACTTTTCCTTTCCTTCTTTACTCTTCATCTCATCCTCATTTATGGTCGCCGCAGGGTCAAATTCCGGGAATTCTCTCTGGAAATGCTCGTAGATCTCGTCGTCCATTTTCGTGAGCCGTAGTTGAGAACCCCGGACCTTCTCGAGGATGGCCCAGTATGTCGACATATGCTGAACAACTGCCGGAGGGTCAGCCTTTGAAGCGCAAGAATTTTGCTCTTATCGTGCCTTTGACCGCGAATTGTTTCTCAATCTATCAATATCAATATCTCATGATATGTCATTTGGAGCAGCGACGGGTCATACATCTTCAAAGTTCTCCGCCTCCTCGGCGTTGAACGCCCCGCCGGCAGGAGCTACAGACATTCTGTGTAGCTGATTGCAGACTAAGATAGCTTTTGTCCGGACCCCGGCACAGAATCTGTCTTGAGTGACCGCAAGTTGCAGTGTCTGGGGCTTATATGTAGTGGTTGGTGTCGATTTTGAAATTCCTTTCGATCTGGTTCGTCGGAGGTTTTGGCAACTCCGCAAAATCGGGGGTTTAGGGGGGGTGGGGGGGTTGTGTTCTTGTCGGCGTTAGTTGGGCAGACGGTAGATACCATTGATGTAGAAAAGCTGTCGCACCCGTCTTCCATCTTGTCTTTCGTTGGACGATTGACATAAAAAAAGCGGTATGCTACACCTGTAAAGCCCAAATTGATGTCTATCTCCAGGGGCCCTCTGGCCCAGGCACTTAGGCCATACATATGCCCTGCTTGTCGAAACAAGCGGTGGGCCAACACACCAGTCACAGCCAAAGTGTTGACAAGACGGATCAGCCAAAGTTTCCTGAAGAAGCAAGCAGAGGCAGCTCAACAATGGGCTGTGCAAGCGGAAGAAATAAAGGCTGGGAAGAGACAAAGCATGCTATCTCTACTGGAAGAACGTGGCTATGTCAACTCAATCACAGGGTATGGCTCCAGATCAACGGGTGGAACCTGAAAAAGCTTACCACTTCAGTGACCGTGATGCTTTAGATGAACTCTTGACTACGAAACGGATTGGTGCCTATGTCGGCATTGACCCCACCGCGCCTTCCCTGCACGTTGGCCACCTATTACCATTCATGGTATTATTCTGGCTCTATATCCATGGATATCACACTGTCTCCTTGGTTAGTGACCTGCGACATAGAGAGACTGCTGTTAACACTGTGACAGTTAGGCGGGGCTACAGCAAAGATTGGTGATCCTACGGGCCGCACGGAATCCAGACAGTTGCAACCCTCTGCTATGCGTAAAGCAAATATAGTTGCGATGCATTATCAATTGAAAGCATTGTGGCAAAGGGTCGAGCGCCATGTCCCTAAACATGGTTACAAATGGGAAAAGTACTGGCATCGAGAACTTGTCAACAACAACGCATGGTTGAATAAACTGAAAGTTATGGATCTATTGTCACTATTAGGGCCAGGGATGAGGATTGGTTCTATGCTTGGAAAGGATACGTGAGTGACGTATGTCCCTCGAGATATGTGGTGGCTGCTCACGATCTTCGCAGAGTGCAAAAGAAAATGCACAGCGGAGATGGCTTGTCGTTTGCAGAATTCACCTACCCCATCCTCCAGGCTTGGGATTGGTGGCACATGTATGACACTAAAGGCATACAGATGCAAATAGGAGGTTCCGATCAGTTTGGGAATATCGTGGCTGGAATAGACGCTATAAAATATATCAGCAAAAACCACCCTGATCCTGATGAACGCCAGAAACTCGACGATCCCAAACTAGTACCTTGCGGCTTTACTGTGCCATTATTGACGACATCGTCGGGGGCAAAGTTCGGGAAAAGCGCCGGAAATGCAATATGGCTGGATTCGGAGATGACCAGCGTTTTTGATCTTTATCAGGTGACCCCAACCGTTGGTTCCTAGACACTGAGTGGTACTGACTCTTCAGTACTTCGTTCGGTCTGCAGACGAAGACGTCGGCCGATATCTTAAGCTGTTCACTTTCCTACCAATTCCATACATCAGTAGCATCATGGAGAAGCATGCGCAAGATCCAGGAAAACGTGTTGCACAACACGTTCTCGCTCGGGAGGTGGTATCATTAATCCACGGCGACGAAGAAGCTCAGAAAGCCGTCTCTGAACATTCTGCGCTTTTTTCGCGACGGCCGAAAATCGCAACAGGGGATGTCAGCCCCTCCCTCAACTCGCGCGCGCCTCAGACAAATGCCAACAACGCTCCGAAAGCGAATGTCATTCTTCCGGAGTCGTTGGTTATCAACCAGCCCATTGCCCGTGTCTTGTATTCAGCCGGTCTGGTGTCTTCGAGAAGCGAAGGACACCGGCTAGCTGAACAACGAGGTGCATATATTGGTAGTCAATCCGGAAAAGTCGGTGAAATGGGGAATGAGCTCTCCTTTGCACCAATCAAAAACTGGGATCCGAAGGAGACCACGAAATATCTCATAGACGGGAAGATACTTGTTCTTCGGGTCGGCAAATGGAAGGTCAAGGTAGTGGAAATCGTGAAGGACGATGAATTTGAACGTCGAGGCCTTGAAGCTCCTGGCTGGGAGAAACATTCAGAAGAAGATAAGTCGAGCTGATCCTGATATAGCGATGGCTGCACGAATGAATCATTGGTTCATAATCAAGGAGTACCCAAGGTGGATTGAACAACCATCGCCACGCTATGCTTGTGCTGGTGAATATGCGCATTTCAAACAATCAAAAAACGCTCAAAAAAGTGACTCTTCCATGAATCTCGTAAATCCAACCGAACGCTGCTGGGAATATGCCAAGGCCCCGTCGTAGAAAGAACCCTGAATCTCTAAATACAGGTATGCAGATACAGAGTGCAGCAGGTACAGAACGCACAAGGCAAATATGATCAAGCACAGCATTGTAGTATCATCTTCGCCCTTCGCCTCCTTGCTCATCATGTTGCTCGGGATGGGGTATAATCGGCGTCGCCGCTGGAGTCGATCCAATCACGTGGATCTCCGGCAGGTCGATCGCTAGAGGAGGTAGGACCGGCGGACCATCTTCACCCAGAGATTCTGCCGGGTATGGTGGTGCGGGCGCCTGAAGCTCCCCCCACCTCAATATATCATAGTTCGGAGGCGGGGATGCTACTGTCCCACCAGAGGCGGGAGAAATCTGTTCTGCACCGATATGCTCGAAGTCACTGCCGGAAGGTGTATGTTGCATATATTCGCTTCCCGTGCTTCCTGAGCGCAACGACGAAGCCGCTGAAAGGCCTCTCGGTCGACCGCTTCCCCCTTCAATCGACGCAGCTGAATCCAATAGCGGCCGGTGATCGGAATCTTGCGAAGATGCACGAATCCTAGACCCGTCATGTCTTGCTAGACCAACATCGGCGTAACTCACCGAGGATACTCTCCGCTCTTGTTCACGCTGTTGAACTCGCTGTTGATGTTCACCGAAGAGTAGCGCAGCGCTGACATTTGTCGTTGAACCATCTGGGCTCGCGTCAGTTCCACGTCTCCCACGTCCCTCACTTGCGCGACGTAGCTCTCGTAAAGCTTGTTCATCACCACGCTGTCGGGCGTCCTCCCTTAACCTGCGCCGCTCTTCCCTTTCAGCGATCTCCCGACGACGAGTGACTCGAATTTGGTAAAGCGCTTCCTGTTCTTCGTTCCGGCGGCTCTCTTCTTCCTCCGCCGTTTCCGGTAACTCTACCACCACATCGATACCGGCACGATCACCCTCACGGCCAAGTACTTGCTCGTTCGGCGAAGGGTCTTTCATGTAAGCGGGCAAAGTTGCAATCGAACGAACAGAAGTGTGTCGATCGACTGTTGTAGCTTGCTCAGTCGCTGATCCTGAACCGAGTGGGATAGATCCATCTCGATGCAGACGGCAATGAGCAGAGGGATCCCAGTTCTCCCATTTCCTCTTCAGGTAGTTGGTGGGGATGAAACGTGGATTAGGGTACCGCCGGCGAAGAGAGCGACTACCAAAGAGGATAAACACCACAGTGACAATGCCAATCAAGATGACGATTATCGCCTAGACTTCATTAGCACTGACTTCACAAGCAAGACATTGGTGGCAGCTTCAGCATACAATGATCAATGGCGTGTTTGCCGCCGGAGCGAGGCTTGACGCATCCGAACTTGATGTAGAGCTTGTACTTGAGTGTCCGGTGGTGGTCGTACTGGATGTCGATGCTAACGTCGCCGTTACTCCCGGCGTAGCCTGGGATCCTGGTGGTGAGGTAAGGGAGACCGCATTGGATGGGACTGGCTGCAAAGGTGGATCCTGCCGCCTTGCCAGTTCGTCCATGGCTATCCGCATCGTGGATGACAACTTTTCAGGGTATCAAGCTGTTTAAGCCCCTCAGATTGCAGCGCTCGAGACCTAGGACCGACGGCTGCCCGGCACACTGATCTGGCGGAACAAGTCGTTGTTTGGTGAAGAGTCTAATTGTCCTCCATATTGGAACGCAGCATCCTGGATAATATGGACGGGCGTGACGCAGGCCGATTCGAATCTCGTGGATCCGTTGGTGGCTGACACAATGTTGGCCCCGCAAAGCCCAGCTGATCCGAAGCTCTGGATTGCTGACGACCTGGGTATTCGTTGCGTGGACGATTGCCGCCCCCTAGCTCAGCTATGCGGTCGCCAGCGGCAATTAGGGATGTAAGAGTAAGCGCGACGACTGAGGTCAGGTTTCAGACAGGGGGGGTAAGAGTACCCCATTAAGTATGTTCGCAGGTTGAGATGATGAGCGGGCATTTACCAAGCGACGATGGCCACAGCAGGTGGGCGAGAAAGAAGTCGACAAAACTCCGGTGTTCCTTGATCAAACGCAGTAAAATGTTACCATGGTTATCCGTACCATCGCTGTTACGGTCAATGGTCCGTCCATGTTGTTCTCTGTTGTGATTCGTCTGGGGCGGTGACACTCTAACGGTCGCAGTCGCGGTCGAGGACCGAGACCAACGGAGATAAATATAGATCAGAGATACGGGTTCGGCTCGGCTCTTCCTGGGACTCTGACAGTACCCTTGACCCCTGACCCCTTACTAAGCCACCACTCAATTCACATTTCAGCCATTCATGCATTGTGGTGGAAGATGGTTGGACAGCCCTCCTCCATCTCGTAGTCGGACTCGGATACAACTCAATTAGGTTGACGACTCCAAGTTGTGGACTAAACTAATTGGTGTGACCCATCTTTCAAGAATTGCTACAAGCCGGAACTGGGGGGATCAACCGCTACCCTAATCTCTGTTCCAACTTCTTCAGGAATCGGTTGACACCCTTCTCAACTTTATCAGCACGTTGCTCAAGCCTCCCTGTAGCTGATCGTTGTCCCGGTCCGGCCGTAGGGGGTTTTGAACCATGCCCATGTTTGGCTTCTTCCTCTGTCGGCTGATAAACTTGCTGATGTACAGAATAGGGATCTTGTCCCAATTGCTGCTGTTGACCACCCTGAGCATAAGAATAACTTGAATAAATGGTAGGCAGCGGGGGTTGGTAGTACGGTAGTTGCTCATGCTGTCCGTAAGGGGCATTATATCCTTGGTTGCTTGGAAGTCCTGGCGAAGGTGCACCATAACCGTGAGAAGACTGGTTCTGTGGCGGTGAGGAAACGGCTGACGGGACCGCACCTGATGGTGGAGGGAAGAAGGTGTGTCTTGCCTGCGGAGCTAAAGCACTGGGTGGGGGAGGCGAAAAGGAATTGGTTCGCTGCACACTGCTCAACGCAAGATTATCGGACGAAGGCGTCGCGTGAGACGGCGCGGACGGAGGACCAGGGAAATAATGCTGTGGATGCTGTGGAGGAGGTCGCTGGTATTGCTGTTGGTCGTGCGGAGTCTGCGCCGAGTAAGAATGATGATGCTGAAGCGGAGGCGGAGAGAAATATGGAGCTTGATCCGAAACAGCTGCGCTGGCCAGACCGGTTCCTGATCCGGCATCCGGAGGAGGAGTCTTCTCTCGATGCTTCAGAGGCTCGGGCGCTGCTGGAGCGGCGGGATTATACGGCAAGGGGGCATAATCACCGGAGACGTGCCGTCCCTGTGAATATGCTTCAGTTGATGGACTAGGTCCAGCCCCAGGTGTCAGCACAGGAAAAGTTGATGTTGTGCCCGTACTCGTCCGTCCATCATGACCAGGACAGGGATCTGTTATGGCTGCTTGTTCCAATCTTTGGACTACAGGGCTCATGGGTACATCCGCTGTCACAGTGACGCCAGGATCATCAAGCACCTTCAATTGAGCTTGATGAAGCACTGTCTTGAGGGAGTCCACAAATTGCACGGCATCTTCTTTTGTCCAGAAGTAGATGTCCACAGTGTGGATCCTCTGTAATTCTTTCCGCTGGCTGGTTTCATCCGGATCTGGTAAGTGCCATTGTTGTCGCTCTGATGTTAAATGCGACACGCCTTCAACTACCAAAGTCACAAGCATAGAATGTCGATACGAATACTCTGCACTGATGGAATCGAGAACTTCGAGCATCAGCTGCAGTCACCGGACACGGTTGAGCACATACAGCCGGTGAAAGCATCTTCATCCGCAGTACCAGGGTTGTTTGCTATCTCCAGCCGACCTCGACATTGACCTGAGTTGT
Source organism: Symbiotaphrina buchneri (assembly GCA_001599915.1). Taxonomy (NCBI): domain Eukaryota; kingdom Fungi; phylum Ascomycota; order Symbiotaphrinales; family Symbiotaphrinaceae; genus Symbiotaphrina; species Symbiotaphrina buchneri. Next base: position 317,878 of record BCIG01000022.1, read on the forward strand.
GATGGAGATAAACATGCGAGCCTTTGTCAAAACGATGATGTTGTGGACGAGAGATCGGGGCGCTGAAATAACAATGGACGTCCGCGCAGCTGCACCGATTAGCAACGAAGGTATCCCGACATGGGGGCGACGGGAGGCTGGCGGGGGAGGGGGCAGGAGCAGGGATTTCGTACAGAGTAAGCAGAGTGTCTTCTCCAGGGTATCTAGACATGATGGATCGAAAAGGGAGTCAAAGGAAAGTAGATCAAGCGTATTTGCAGTATGAGGGCGACGACAAGAGCACGCGAACAAACGGAACAGGCGAAGAAGCAATGACAGAAGAAAAGCGACACCCCATCATTATTATTTCGACCCTCAACGACGGTTTGGATGCCCATACCGTGTCTTTTGCCGCCCGACGGCTGCAGTGGCCGAACATGTCGGCGCTTAATGCTGACAGGCCGCGGGCCAGCTTACCTGAGAGGTCGCTGAGGACCAGGGGTGTGTGGGGGAGGTAGCCGGAACGGAGAAGACGGCGGAGGAGCTGCTTCGACCTTTGGTTGGTTGGCACGTCGCACCCTCGAAAAACATGCCGGCACTTGCCGCACGCACCTACGAATTTCGTACCTTACCTTACATTTAGGTACCTGCCAGAAAAACCAACCGTCCCCTTCCATAGTGCACCGAGTCTCAACCATTCCCGGACTCGACGCAGCTCTCCCGTACCTCCACTTACAGGAGTCACGACACTGAGGGACGCCGGCTTGGACCAAAATATTCCATCGGCTTGTAGCCGTCAAGGAACACAAGAGCCCGGCTTGGCTGGGGCCCGTTCTCCCTTTACCCCCTCAAGCCATGTCTCTCGTCAACCTATCCCACGTCTGCTCTCATCTGCAGAATGCGTCCAAGGCACGGTTGGGCCTCACATCTGTCCCCTGCACCAATCTCATCACAACCCTGATGCTATCTCTCCAGTCCTCCGGCTTCCTTTCCTCCGTCACTCGAGGCGGGCCCACTCCTCCGACCAACATCAATCCAATCACCGGGGCCAGGACAACGGCTACATCGTTAGCAGTGACCGATGGTGAAGAAGAGGTCACACAGGCAAACGTGGCCTCCCGAAGGCTATGGGTGGGTCTGAAGTATTGGAATAATGAACCGGTCCTCAGTCGGATGAGCATGGTCAGTAAACCAAAGAAGAGGATATGGATGGATGTAGATGGTCTCGGCCAGATTGTGAGGGGGAGGAATGCGGGATACGTTCAAGGGCTGACGAAACCGGGAGAGTGCTTGTTCGTCACAACGGATAAAGGCGTCTTGGAGGCTAGAGAATGCGTGGAGCGCAGGATAGGAGGCATGTTACTTTGTCGGGTCTTATGAGAGGAGTACTCCTTAGGTCGAGTATCGTGGTCTATGGTGGACATCGACGCCATCTTCTCGCGCCTTACCCAGCGGGGTCGTCATCAGTGGAAGGCTTTATTGTTAAGGGTTCGACGTTTAACGGACAACGGTGTTTGGTAGCATACCCAACTTCAAGGTGCGATCAGTTCAAGATCGACCTAAACTACTGCTGGCGGCTCAACTTTCCATGATACTGCAATAGAATCCATCTGTTTCGTCCGGGGTAGACAGTAACAGAAGATCAAACTCAGCAACCCGCTACTTATGAGCAGGGGTTCTGCGGTGTGGCGAAAAAGAAGACAAACACAGTGTGACAGGGCCGCGCAATGTATCCCACAGGTTTGTCCCTCACACAGAAGCTTCAGCTTTGATGTCATGTCTGCGCCGTGGGTGTGGTCTGTTCCGACCCCGACCCCTTTCCGGCCCCATCAGGCTCGACCGCTAGCATATTCTCCTTCCCCTCTGGCTTCTCCGCAACGTTCCGTCCCTCCATAGCCGATGGACCATCGATACTCTCCTGGACCTTATGGGCTCGTTCTCCATCTGTTTTTGTCCGATCAACTCCGCTAGTAGACCTTCTCTTCACGGTGCCAGCCCTCTTAGGCGCCACGCCAGCCTTATGGTCGATTTTCTCATGGACCTTACTAGCCGAGCTAGCCGTGGGTCGCATCATTCTAGCAAGAAAGCCGTCCCCGGAAGTAGAAGGACGGGGCTTCGACTGCTCTTGAGTGGTAGCTGAACTTCCTACGGAAGCACGAACCGCTCTTCGGATCGTACCATTCGTAGTACTCCTTTGGGCAGTAGGGGTCTTTGCGCGATCCGCAACAGAGGAGTGTCTTCGAGGATCAGGTCGCAGATGTCCCATTGACCGCGAAGATCCTAACCCTTGCTTCGGAACACCTTGTTTAGCTGCGGAGGATGCTGTTGGAGCGGTCAAATGGGCTGGTAGAGGCACCGGGCGTGTCGGTGACCTGGGCCGTATTTTACTGTTCGGGGAAGAATGCTTCGACTTGTGCGACGCTACACTGTTTAGTGAGCCGGATGTAGACGGGCGGGGACTGCCAGATCGTCGGGCAGTGGTACTTGTTGTTGCTGGTCTGGGCAACGGCTTTGCCGTGGGACCGTGCCCATGGGACATGTTAGGATGAGAGCTTGTACTGGACTTGACAGATTCTTTTGGACGCCCGCGAGGCGTTAATGTATCCTTGCTAACCCTCGACGAAAGTGTATTTGACGCAGGCTTGTCCAGAGGGGCCCCTCGAGAAGTGTGACTGGCTGTAGATGGATGCTGTTTATTCTGTGTATGGTTCTCGGGCACCCGGGGTTTAGCAGAGGATACTGAGTCTCTGACTGCATTGCCCGCTTGAGCAGATATTGCTCTCGTTTGCTGCCGTTTTGTAGGGGAATCCTTCAAAGGTTCATCCGTCAGGGGAGAGGGGGGTTTCGGAGGAACAGATGACGAATTCTCCTTAACCGGACCGGAAATAGACAAGTTTTGCTCAATGGCACCTCCTGAGACAACGCTCTCATCTGTAGGGATGCCTGGTGTCATCGTGGCTTCAGTGTCCTCAGCGGAGGTCATTGGCTTATCCGGGTGTGCAAGCGGGGTGTGGTCAGCTAGGACCTGAACTTCCTTCAATGGAGTCTCCCCAACCGCAGGTTTAGGCTCTTCCTCTTCCATGGCTTCTTCCTGTGTCACCTCAAGAGCTGGTGTGGCCGCGATTGCAGTCTCCGGAATCGTCTCCTGGACGTCCACACTCTGTCTCCTTTTTTCCTTTTCTTCCTCAATCGTTTCTTTGACCTCTTGAGCCTCGGCTTCCTCACTCACACTGAAGCTATCTCGACGGCTGCTAGAGCGCTTCAACTGGAGCTCTTCCACGATTTGTTCGCTAGGTTCGACTGCCACGAAGCTTGCCCGCACCTTCGCTAACGGCTGCGGAGTACTGCCACCAGCATGCACAGTTCCGTTTCTGTTTGCTGGAGACCTATCCCTCGAGGGTGAAGGCGACGCGGATGTCTCGTGGTTGCCGTTCTCAAACATGGCTCGCAAATTGCGCACGCCGCTGCTCGATCTTTGAGACGACATTGTCGGAGAATGAGTCAGATCCTCGGATAAAGAAGCACCCAGCAAGGCTAAGGCAAGCAAAGGAAGAAGTCACGATTTGGCGAGGGAAGTGGCCAGGACTCGCATGCAATCAACGTTGTTCGGACGGCGTCCTCCGTAGATGGCCTGCACTACGGTGTCCACGGGTCCAGAAGGATGCAGTGCGCCAGCTTGTGTCGGCAATCCAGCGGCACAGCGGCTATCTGTTCCTGTCGTCGTCGTAGAGAGCACTGGCTACCTGGTTTCGCGAGGGAGAATACCTGCGAGCCTGATACGGGAGGTAAGGTGGTGGAGAGTGGAATGGAGTGAGGTAGTACGGAGTACGCAGTAGGTAGGGGGATGGTGCTTCATTTAGGGTGACCCCTAATCGCTTCAGAATGACGCTGGTCGAGGCGACGCGACCAACCCCACAGGCTTGGCGCCCCGAAGACTTCACTCACCAAAACAATTTTCCCTAAATGGACAGATGTTACCTATCCAAAAGCCTTGCATTATCATAGTTTCTATATCCGGGTCGCAGTCTCCCTTTGTTCCTTCAGCTACCTCGACTTCCACCGGCTCTGCTTTGCATGACCCTATGAATTGATGACCATTTCAGGAGCACCACACACGATCGCAGATTACGAGCGGCGACGGAGAGCGCACCATTTCAAGAAGACTCATCGTTCCTGCATTAAGACTAAAATTATTGCATTATTCATCAAGGTTGTAGACATCGGCGGCATGCGCGACCGCAGACCCCAAAGGCAGAGAAAAGAAATCGTGATCATCCATGTCAGAGCGATTTTGAAAGCAAACGCCGGCAATATGTGCGAGCCAACTCCTTTTCAAGCTCTTTGCATGCAATGTCAATTCAAAAAAAGAAGGAAATGCTTGATAGCCATGCAACTTCTGCTCGCTCCGCCTAGCATACGGTGATGTAGAGGCCGATACTAGGAAGTTGTTAGGACATCGATCAACAGCAAGTTACAGGTTTGACTCACGGGGCAGGGTTGTAGTCCTGGAAGTAGGACAAGCTCGTGTCTCCGACGGCCTTGAGCTCATAGCTGACAGTTTGATCTGCAGGGCAAGAGAAGGTGGATATGACGTAGGAATTGCCGGGAGCCACAGTGGTGGATCCATAGTCCGTCTTGACGGCGGGCTGATTATTGTACGTGGTCGACGCCGTCGCAACGCCGTTCAGCATGCTAAAATCGATTGCCCCGTTGCCAGAGAAGGTATAGGAGGAAGTCTGCAGCTGGGATTGATCGGGGAACAAGAAGACCAAAGAGCAGCTCTTGCCGGAATCCGATTGAGGCACGTCGAAGTTGAAGATCGATGATGTGGTGGAATCTACGGTGCCAAAGTATGAGGTCCCGGCCGCCGTGTCGGGTGTAGCCGAGTTGACAGGCACGATCAGATGGGGGAACTCATAGTTGCCTGACAGAGTCGTGGGACAAGAAGGCGGGGGTGGGGGAGCACAGCTAGCGTGACAGCCGTCGGAAGTCAAGGTGATCTCAACGCAGTTGGTGCCCCCAGGAGCGCTGTAGACATTGTACTCTCCGTTGTCACCTAGAAAGGCATTAGTAAGAGCATCCCTCTACCAGTTCTTATTTGGTGTGTGTTGACATACCAGTAGGGCAGGCGTAGAATTGCTTGCTGCCATTGTACTCGACCGTGCCATCGCAGTCAATCGAGAAGCCGGTTGTAGGCGAGGCACCGGTATCACACTGGAACTGAGTAGTAGGAGCTGGAAGAGTATGTCTGTCAGCAAGCAGCCTGAAGCGGAAGTGGCTCGGGGAGCGTACGGGTCAAGATGCAGCCGCGCCCAGAACCGTCGGTGATGCCGCCACTGCTGTCAATGCAGTACTGGGCCGGAGCAAGCCCACCACCGATGCGGTTCTGACCATCATCGAGCTGACCGAGGGTGCCGGTTTCTCCTCCAGAGGCGGAAAGGCCAAAGCAACAAGTGCTCTGACGGGCGATGAGAGCATTGGATCCGGCAGCGAGGCCCAAGATGGTAGCAGCGATGTTCTTCATTTTGTAAGCAAGTAGCCGGTTATGACGATGCCCGAGCACAAAGGATGCTTTGGTTGATGGAGGGAATGAAGCAAAGCTGAGCAAGTGTAGATATTATTGGGATGTCTGTAAGATGGCTTGCTGGTGGAGGAGAGAAGGAGGTGAGGGGTGAGGGAAGAGGAGAGGAAGCGGGGTTTAAGTAGTCTGGAGAAGCAGGCTACGTCGTACCTTACCTTCACTGCATGGGAGGAGTCAGTTGAGCAGGTGAGGTAGGTAGGTACCTAGCTAGGCAGGTAGGTTGTTTGCTCGTGGACGATCACATCCTGCTCATCCACGATCCATGTAGCTTCGGCTCGACGGTCAGGTAAGGTATTTCGTACACCACGGATACCGGAGGCTCGTGCACCTTTACGAGGGGTGGGCATATGTCATTACGAGCAGTTGACATGACGACGGGGCCACCTGCGACAATTGTTTCAGTTCGGGCTGTCGGCGCTGGTGCTGGCCGACAAGGTGTGCGTGAAGGCAGTCGCTTGGTGCAACCGGAAGGAGCGATGAATGAATGACATGTCTAAGTGATCGTCAGTTCAAAGTTGCCTTACCTTACCGTGCCTTACGAGCTACCTACCTTACCTTACCTTAGGTACCTTACGGTTGCTACCAACCTTACCTTAGCAGTGCTTTATGATTACCTTATGTGACAGAGAGAAATGTACCATGGTTGGAGTCAGACAAGTTGCGCATGGTAGCAGGGTAGATCGGGAAGCTGAACAGGACTTACAGCAAGGCAGCGGAACTGCGGAGAGACAAGTCAAGAGCGAGGTGGAACAGGCTGCCGACAAATTATACGAGGAGAGGATGGAGGACGAGTACGCCAAACGGGAAGGCGGCGCTTAAGCGATGGGATTCCACCATAATAATCGCGTCTTTGATACTAGAAGATTTGATGGAAGGCGCGTCACGGAAGGGGCTGATGCGCTCCGTCATCGACTGCGGCCACTGTTCATGAAGCTGTCTGGCAGCGACTTTGAAGTCCAGAAGAAAATTTAAGGTTCCTCTGGCGATGATTAATAATCTCTGCTTTTAACCTTTTGCATCTTCCTGTGTTCTTAAATGGCGTATTGAGACTTTCGCGATGAGAAATGAAGAAGGATCTCGCCCAAGCCAGCGTAAGGCCAGACTGCGTCACCGGGCGTCGGTGTGTCGGTTTGTCGGTGTCGGCAAGTCGGGGAATGAGTGACGTTGGGCAGCTTTCAGCTTAGAATTGCCGACGCGCTGATTGGCTAGAGCTGTACGCCTCGACCGAGCTTCTCGCCCTTTTTCTGAGAAATTATGCCTTTATGCCCGTGAACAGAAGGCAATAAGCAAACATCGAATGCATTCAAAAGGCCCACTCCCGCCTCCTAGGACTTGTTCCTCCAGTCTTTCTCAACAGCCTTGGTTTTTCGAGTAGAATACCCGTCATCACCGCGCCATGTCTCTCGTCTTCCTAAAGAATCTGCTCTTTGGCCGCCCAAGCTCCTCGAATGAGGAAAGGGCGCGGCCTGCTTCTCCTGCGCGTACCAGCTATGGTACCCTGGCGCCTCCAGCTCCAAGTCCAGAGAGACGGTCCTCCACTGCGACCAACTCATCTCGGTACGAAGGGGCCAACTCATCCGACTCGGATACTGCGACATTGACACCCAAAAGATTCGGGGACTCTGACCGAGACGTCGAAGCCGGCAGAAGCCTCCTAGGTTCAGAGGTCATGTCTGACTATGAGTCCGCCCAGAACAACAAGGTGGACGCCCGGATAATATCAGACGCCACGATCGGTCTTTCTGATGGGTTGACGGTGCCTTTTGCCCTGACGGCTGGGCTGTCCGCGCTGGGGGACACCAGGGTTGTCATCTTTGGTGGCTTGTCGGAGCTGATAGCTGGTGCCATATCCATGGGCTTAGGAGGCTATCTTGGTGCTAAGAGCGAAGCGTAGGTGCTCCGTCACTGTCACTTTTCATAGACAGGGTCAGCTAACACTCTAACTTCCAGTGAATCCTACAAAGCCACCCTCTCCGAAACCCGGGAGCTCATCTCAAGCTCCACCGAGTGCACCGGCACCATCATCCATTCCATCTTCAAACCTTATGGTCTCCCTGTCGATACCATCGACTCCATCGTCGACAACCTTCAACAGTCTCCGGAAGATCTTCTCGGCTTTCTGATGCGGTTCTACCACGAACTCCCAGAACCAGCCTCTAACCGTGCTTTCGTATCGGCGTCCACCATCGCGGCCGGATATTTTGTTGGTGGCTTCGTGCCATTACTTCCTTACTTCTTCGTTGCTCGATACCAGGTCATCACAGCTCTATGGTGGAGTGTTGCGGTCATGGCAGTTGCGCTCTTTGCTTTTGGGTACGTCAAGACTTGCATTGTGCGGGGCTTCAAGGGTAGAGGAAATATGGAAGGGAACAAAGGCAGGCGTACATATGGTTATCGTCGGAGGCATCGCCGCAGGAGCGGCCATGGGCTTGGTCAAGGCGTTTGAATGATATCGGAGTACGGTATTCCAGCTCACCTCATTGCGGCATTGCGGCGGCGTTCATTACTCCATTCATACATTATACCTCAAGGCCCCAAGGCCTTTTGCATCTCTAAGCTCCGGGCTATGCATAGAAAATAGAATAGCAGAATCCTCCACACAAGCAACCAGCAACTTTCCAACCCGGCTGATAGACTGCTTAACGCCAGTCCCAAATGTCATCAAACCGTCAAGCTATATATCTCATGAAGCTGTTGATGCCGTCCCCATCTCCTTATTCCAGGTTCGCCGCTCCTCTATACAAGACTTATGCACGTACTGGATCGTCAGAGTAATCCCGATCAACACAAAGGTGAACGGCACGCCCCAAGCTGCCCTGAATTAGCAATTTTTGTGAGAAAAATGTTCGAGAAACATACCGATGCCGTAACCCACAGTTTCAGGGACGGTAAAGACCACAGCTGTGAGCACAGCTGCTACCAGCAGCGTAGACACAGACCAGAAGACGGAAATCTTCAGCAGCATCGACCGGAACTTAGGGCTGGCCTCATAACGCGCATTCAATGCCTGTCTATAAGGCCGTCCGGCGTTACAATCCACCGCCGCAACATCCTCCATCAAAGTGTACATTGCGGGCCGGATCGGCCTGCCCTTGGCTACCGAACTGATCCGGAAAGGCGCATTGACGCCGCACAGATGCAGTGCTGTGAGGAGGAATATACAGCTTCCTAGGGAGTATAGTATGGTCGGTCCCGGCATTGACAGGAGCCGTACCAAGGGGTAGTTGAACGACGTGCCGATGATCAATTCCAGGGTGACGCAGAAGATGACGAGGGAGAAGATGTACTGGCTCGTGTCGAACCATCGACGGTTGCTCCCCAGCGGTCGGTAGTACGGGTCCCTCTTCAGAAGCTTGAGGAAGCGCAATGTGAATTCGCCATAATTAACAAAACCCCACAGTGATGTGATGACAGCGAATACTGATGCCCCTCAATGGTTAGCTGCTCCGCCCATCGAAAGATGATTCTTGTATAAAACGACTAGGAAGCAACCCACCCACTTCCTTCCTCATGTTTGTCCCGAACCATAACCCATAGAACAAGCAGATCGGCATGAGGCACGAGTCGAAGAACCAGATGACCGCAATTATCGACCAGGCTTTCTTATGGTCCGTCACCTTGTACGGCAGATCGGGAGGCCCCGATATGGGCCCATCAGCTGGTGCGGGAGGATTTCGCAGTGTGGGCTGCATTGCCAAAATTATTCTGACATCTGGGGCAGCGAGCAACAATCAAAGACTATGAAAGGGTTGCCGGGCGGGAGGGGGAGAAACGGATAATAATTATGCTGAACAGCCTTTGACGACTTTTGTTCCTCATCTGGCCGGCTGGATCGCTTTTGGATTGCGAAATCGACTTCTCGGCAGCGCGTTTCCACTTGCACTTGCGTCACTGCCCACTACCGGGATGCCCGCTTCTAGCCTTCGCTCGAATCTGGAGCGAAAAAGCTTAGCATCCTACGCACCGTCAAGGATTTACCCTGGACCATCAGACCTTCCAGCCAATCAACGTGCATACCCTACTACCTTAGATGGCTTCCATACGACGAGGCATGCATGGTCGTCTTCAAATCCACAATTGCCTTTCCGCCCTCATCCGTCCCGCTGTCTAATAGCACAAAACACAATCAAGTGACCACCGCATAAAGTAAGAGCTTGGAGAAAGGGATCGGAATTCGGACAATTCTTTTTAAAGTAATTTCCGAATACTGCTCAGTTTCTCTTCCACCACAGACCAGAACCGCTGCCATTTTGAGACCGCCAGTCACTGTATAAACCTCCGTCGTATAAGCTATTTTGATTCTACACAGTGTTGGCTGCCTCTTGCATTTGCTATGTTTGGGCCGGGGCCAACTGAGGCTGCCCGCCGCTGAAGTCTCCGCAACCCTTGCTCTATGCGGTTAGGGATAATGCCCAAAGCAATCGCCTGGGTTAAGACCCATGCATCTTTCCCATGTCACGTTGAATTACCACAATGGACGCAAGGGCCGCGTAATCCGCCAGCGAGCGGATCGCGCAATCGCTAGTTCTGGATGAGACCAGCTGCAGCTGTGGCTTAAGGTCTTTCCTTGCAGTTGGTCTTCGAAATCGATCAAGATCTCCAACATCACTTTTGGAGTGCATCTGTGGCCTCCTTCAAAATGTTGGCCGGGAAATGGCATAATTCAGGTCAAACCATCCGTGCTGGCTAGTGCTCCGTCCAGCATTGCACAGACAGATCGAGCGGTAAGTGGTAGTGACTTTCTATGATCGAAGATCTACTTTCGTGCTCCAACACCTACCGAAACCACCAATTGGCCTAGACGAGCGTCAGTACAGTACCAGTAGGTTGCAAAGGAAGAGCACGCTTTACATACAGAAGCGGTGAGACCGTCGCCGATACCCTTGATACTATGCCACCACCCCTTGGGTATAAACAGAGCATCGCCCGGATTTAAGCGGGCTTCTGCACAATGATTGCCATACTTAGCAACGGCCTCATCATGCCAGACCTCGTCTTCTAGGACATGTCTCTCCGGCCCTTGCATCATCTCGTCACCCCTCATGGTAGCGGAAGCATGCCCTCCCAGTATTTGCTGCACCGACTGGAAGATGTCCAATCCAACATCAGGCTGAAACAGTCGGACAGCCTTCTGGCCCGCCAGGTGCACGAAGAAGTTGGGGTTGGGATCCCGATGAAGAGGAGTGTAGGTAGGTGCCAGGCCTACCCAGATGTTGGCATCGTAGACATCCCCTTTCCCTGCCCCCGCGACAAAGGTCGGTAAGGGAAGGCCCTTCCGAAGCTCTGCGGGCAGATCGGACATTGATGCTTGGGCAAGATAAAGGCGCTCTGAAGATTGAGGATTGGCCTCTCGAGTCCACGCAAGGAAGAAACTGAGCGGAGCCTGAAAACGCTCGAAAGCGATCTCACTCTTCGAGGCTGAATCTCCTTTCTTCAGCCTGGTCAGTTCTAGAGGGACAATAACGTCGCCGAAAGCAGACAAGAAATCGTAGTTCAAGGAGCGACCAGCTTGCTTCTCGGACGTGAACCACTTCCTCATTGCTGGGAGTTCAGGAAAGCTCCCATGAGGCAGCACGACTGGGACGGCTGGCACGAATGCCGTGCGCCGGAACGAATCCAAGGTTACATCTCGGAAGATGTCAACAGAACGAGGTTTCGAACCTGAATGGATGCCCCTGATGGATTTTGTGGCTCTGGACGAGCATCTCAATGGCAGCATTGCCGACTGAAGTTGTTTGGGGGGGGGGGGGGGGGGGGAAAGCACCGTCTCCACGAATGCACAGCGTCGGCAGAATCCAGCACCGGTTCGTTCGGCTGACCTTCCTCAGGCGGTGGCCGGTGAAGCTAAACTGCCGGTCACTTCGCACCCCGCATTGCGTGGGGCAATTGCACATGCAACGAAGATCTGCCCCCAGGAGAGGCAGCTAACCCGAGAAATGCGCCCTGGGATCGGTGCGCAATTGCCCGGGCATTTAATTACCTTCGCCATCCGCTGCATGTTCCATTTCTCCTCTTGCAAGTTATATTATCCTTGAGTGTCCTTCAAAGTTACTGGTTCGCACTGTAACTGGTGGTGCTTTCATTTTAACCATGGGGAAACCGGTCAATCGCATCGCCAAGGACAATGGCTATCGAGCGGATACATTCACTTATTATCCGGTCCTCATCGTGGGGGCGGGCGAGTCAGGGATTGCAATGGGATGTCGCCTCAAGGAAAAGCTAGGCTGTGATCAGTTCCGCATAGTGGATCGCCAGGCTGGTATCGGTGGGACCTGGTGGATCAATCGGTATCCCGGTGTGGCTTGCGACGTGTAAGATATCCCCCCCTCCCCAAGAGGACGAGATCCCGGTGTTGACGTCCTAGTAGCCCTGCCCTGTTTTATTCCTTCAGCTTCTCACCAAAGAGCAACTGGTCGAGCTATCACCCACCAGGCCCCGAGATAGTCACGTATCTCCAGGAAGTCTGCGAGAAGTACCAGATAGTGGACAAGATCCAGCTGAACACAGACGTCACTCAGCTACGCTGGTTGGAAGACGAAGAAGTGTGGGAAGCGACGTTGACACATCTAGTCCCAGGCGCTGGAGACCTATCGGCAAGAGACCGAGGAGAGAAGGTCAAGAAGGAAGGCTGGCATTCTGTCTACTCCAGTACGGAGATTATCCGTGCCAAAGCTGTGGCAAGTTGTGTTGGAGGGCTAGTAGAGCCAAAGGGCTGGCCCGACAACATACCAGGCCGCGATACTTTCGAGGGCAAGATCTTCCACTCGGCACGTTGGGATTATAACACCGATTTCAGCGATAAGGATGTTGTCGTCCTTGGAACTGGATGCAGTGCGGCCCAATTCGTTCCGAAACTGACGAAGGCCCCTTTAAATGCCAGGTCTGTGACACAGGTCATGCGCTCCCCTCCGTGGGTAGTCCCAAGGGTTAAACCGCCAGGCGGAGAGGAATGGTGGTCGAAATGGAGTCCCACCCTGCTAGGCAAGGTCCCGGGGCTCGCATGGCTCTGGCGGTTCAAGATCTTCATTGACACTGAAAAGGAGTGGGGTCTTTTAGGCCCTGGTCTCTTTGGTGGCAGCCCAGAAAGCCAAAAGATGAGAACTGAGGTGAGCTGTTCGACTCATTTCATGAAGAGTAGCTGCTGACAACGTTCCAGTATGAGAAAGAGCTTATCCAACATATCAAGGATACAGTGCCCGAGAAGTACCAGGAAATGCTCACCCCTGACTACGGAGTGGGTTGTAAACGTCGGATAAATGATGCCACCTGGTTCCCTGGACTCCATGATCCGCGAATGAATCTCACCACCCGGCCGATTAGCAAAGTCAATCCGCACAGCATCACACTGGGCCCTGGCCGGACATACCCTGACCTAAAGAAACAAGATTCCACCGTGCCGACGGACGAAGTTGAGGTCCAGGCCGATATCATTGTACTCGCCAACGGATTCGACACTCAGAACTGGCTCCACCCGCTCAAAGTCATCGGCAAGGGTGGCAAGTCGATACACGATGTTTGGAGAGAACGTGGAGGCGCCCAGGCGTACATGGGAGCAGCCATGGACGGCTTCCCCAATTTCTTCCTGGTCTTCGGCCCCAACACCGCTACTGGACACTCCTCCGTTATATTGGCCACTGAGAACCAGGTCGAGTATGCCCTGAACTTCATGAAGCCGATCCTGCAGGGCGACGTGGCTGAGTTTGACGTGAAAAAGGAGGCGGAAGTCGCATACACGAAAGATATCCAGGAGAGCCTCAAAGATACAGTGTGGATGTCGGGCGGATGTGCGCATAGTTGGTATAAAGGAGAGAATGGATGGAACTCGACCACTTATCCGTGAGTGTCTCCGCACAAGCTTTGGTGCCACCTGTAGACTCTAACTGATTGCTATCCAGATACTCGCAGTGGAGGTTCATCTACCACTGCTTGTTCCCGACATGGAGTGACTACAATATAAAATATACACGAAAGGGCTACACCAAGCGGGCGGTTTCGAGTATCCTCAAGTCTGCTGCATTTATTGCAGCGATTGTGGGCCTTTACAGAGTAAAGAAAGCCGGAATATCATTCAAAGCCCTGCCAGGTCTCCTTCTTCAACATCTTAGATTACTGATCAGGCGTGCCGCAGAGTACGGAGTCGAGGGTCTTCAGATGGTTAAAGCTCGCATATAGAAGCTTCAGGGATGTACTTTGCATTCTCCGGCGCTGGATAGAACGGATCTACGGACATAGAGTATCCTAAACTTTCAGGCTCTGCTTACATCCTTAAGCTGACATGGCGTCTGCATGCGTCTGAGTCAGATTTGCTCTCCACGCAGGACGAACTTCGTAACTGTATGCATTACATGCCTCCACAAGCAATCACCAAATACCCCCCTGCAGGATTATACAGTCCTATCCTCCCAATTTAACTTTATGAGGCCAAGGCGGGAGTCTGTCGTCAATCGATCACTGATATACCTGAATTGCCAAGATGGCCACTACCATCCGGACACCGCTGGGTTGAGAGGGAGCTGCGGCCGAATTAGCACTCTGTTTGAGAGCAAAATTGCGGGCAATATGAAATTGAGGCCTGGCGTACTGCTTGCAAGGGTTCCAAGTGACAATGAAGTCTTCGGCATAAATCAGTAGTCCTCGTCGGTCGATTTATATCATATGATCATTCCATCCCTTCATATGCTAGTACGACCAGGCGGAGCTTTCTATGATTGTAATGCCTTGGTGACAAGGGTTTTTGCTCTGTCCGACATATCGATTTGCAGGGCCAATTCATGGCCCTTATCAGACATCTTTACCCAGGTCTTCCGCAGGATATCGAAGATTTTCTGTTCATCATGTTCTTTCTCGAAGGCATCGAACTGATCATCCAGGAATACCAAACAGGCCACATCCTCTAGCGTCTGCGTCTCTTCATCCTTCTTCAAGTTCTCCTTTCTGACGAGTGCAGCCACTCTGTCCGCTTCTTCTGCCGAGTAACCACAGTCCAAGCAGATCTGGGCTGCCTGTTCGGCTTGCCGCTTCTTGAGGGCCGTTCGCCATGCATGGTAGCCTACTTTGTTCATGGGGTACGAGTCGCGACGGATCTCCCAGCGGCGGAAGTGCTGTGCGCGGATCGCCAGTTTCAGGGTCTCTGATGCCGACGGGTTGAGTTTCTCCAGGTACGAGGTCATTTTGCGCGCATAATGCAGCTCGTATGGTACCTCTTCCCCGTTCACGACGATTTTGTTTGGATCTAGAGCATGGGCTTCGTCGATGCGCCGGAGCGCATTTTCGTATCGTGAACCCATTGGGGCCTCCCTTTTCACTCCGTAGCAGATCCGCAGTATGGCCTCAGTGCTTGGCGCTTCAATTGCAGATGACGGCTGTTTGTGAGGAGGGCGCTCGTTCGAGGCCAGAAGAGTTGAAGCTGGAGTTGTACAAGCTAAGACAGAGCTAGCCAAAGGCTAGGTCGGAAGAGGGATAGAGAGGAAGAGGTACGTGCGCTCTGGAGATAGCGGGGTTAGCGGCCACGGCTAAAGAGCGAAGGGAACGGCAGATACGGCAGATACGGCACACACGCGCACTGCCCATCTCATGGGGTGGATTTGGGACGGCACGGTGTATTGATGCTGAGAAATCAACCAGTCAAATCGGAATGGTCTGGTAATGAAAATGAAAATTGCCCCTGTCAGACCTTTAAGAATTACCGCCGTCATACTTCGTACTCGTACCTAGTTCTCCCGCGCAAGGGTTAGGCCCCCCCGCACCATAATGAGGTGCTCGGTGCTCTCTCGCCATGGGCTTCTATCGCCTGTGACGCCTATATAAAGGGGCCAAGCCTGTGAGGGGTAGCTGTCCTCGCTGCTCCAAAGCTCCAACTTCTTCTGTCAACCTCTCCCCCCGTTCCCCCAACAGTTCTTCCTCCACCTTCACAGAGCATACCGCCCCGCAAGCGATCAATTAAGAGAAACCAATCGCAACCATGGCTGAGCTACCTCCTTCACTGAAGGCGTCCCTGGAGACCACCAAGGTCGAGTACAAGAATCTGGGCAAGAGTGGGTTCAGGGTCTCCGTCCCTATTCTTGGCGCCATGAGCTTTGGTGACCCGCGCTGGGCACCGTGGGTCATTGACGAGGAGAAGGTAATGCAATTGATCCTTTTCCTATATCTGTCTCCGCACTGACAATCCGGAGGCGTTCCCACTTCTGAAAGCTGCCTACGAGAGAGGCCTGAACACTTGGGACACGGCCAATGTCTATTCGAACGGAGAGTCCGAGAGGATCATTGGCAAGGCCATTAAGAAATTCAACATCCCGCGCCACAAGCTCATCATCTTGACCAAGTGTTATGGGCCGGTTGGAGAACAGCCCGAAGTGAGCGGCATTCGTCATGGCAAGGAGATTGCCCGAAGCAAGGATTACATCAATCAGTCCGGTATGCGCGCCCCCAGCTCTGGGTCACAGATGCAGGTGCTTACGATCAAGTATAGGTCTTTCGAGAGCCGCCATTTTCAATGCCGTCAACGCCTCTCTTGAGCGCCTCGGGACCGACTACATTGATCTCCTCCAGATTCATCGCTTCGATCCTGCCACACCGGTCGAAGAGACAATGGGAGCTCTGCACGACCTGGTAAAGAGTGGAAAGGTCCGCTACATTGGGGCCAGCTCGATGTGGGCCTTTCAATTCTCCCTGATGCAGTCAACGGCCGAAAAGCATGGCTTCACCAAGTTTGTGTCGATGCAAAACCACTACAACCTGCTCTATCGGGAGGAAGAGCGGGAGATGAACAAGTACTGCAACCAGACAGGTGTCGGCCTCATTCCGGTACGCACTGGCCAGCAGTATAAATATTTTTCGATGACTAGTACTGACTCGGTAATAGTGGGCGCCATTGTGCCGTGGACATCTCGCTCGTCCTCCGGACGCTTTTGGATCCACCACGCGCTCAGCTGCGGAGAAAGAGCAGGCAAACAAGGAGGCACACCTCGTGACAGGCCCAGCAGAGGTTGACCAAAAAATTATTGGCCGAGTGCAGGAGATCGCGAAGAAGAGGGGCTGGAAGATGAGCACCGTGGCCCTAGCGTGGATCAACCAGAAGGTGTCAAGTCCTATCGTCGGTTTCAGCAGCGTTGAGCGGATGGACGAAGCGCTCGAGGATACAGGCAAGACGCTCACCGAAGAAGAAGTAAAGTATCTCGAGGAGCTTTACGTCCCCAAGGCGATCATCGGCCACACTTAGCCAGGCTGCTCGCAAATTTTGGCGGCGGGATGATAGCTACATATTCCATCTCCTGGCCGACAATAAAGGTTGCCTGGACAATAACCCGCAGTGGCTCAGACTTGCCTTTACTACTTCATTGTGACAACTTCGATACGAGCTGGAACCATGATCGCCTGACCGGTTACTCCAACTATACAGAAGGAGAAACTCGTGACGAGGCAGATGCCCAGTCTCCCGCTTTCTATACGAAGTGGAAACTCAGCAGTATCTGTGAGACTCGATTCAGACCACGGACCGTGATCAGAACGAGCCCCATCATCATAGCCACCCGCCTCTTGAATTTTGAGCTTTACCCAGCGCTCTTGACAGTGATGTTCACCGAAGGACAGTAGTGCCCTTGATTTTGCCGGTCTCCATCTTGGCCGTCCGCGCACCGAATTGTATCTGTAGTGCCACTCAGCTGTGCTCTTAGAAGGCTGAGCTTTAGTCATTGTACATACCGCGCGCTTCTTCTCCGCAGCCGTCCGAGGCAAGCCCAACTTCAGAGCCAGCAGTCTCAGAAGCCTTTTGCCAGGTTCCAAATGCGCTGCAGGGTCATTGTCCTGGGCGGTAGGTTGTACGCCGAAGCTGCACTTGAGCCACACCGGGCAAGCTAAGGCCCAATCCAGAAATTGCTCATCAAGATAAGGGGACCTCACTTCCTTTCCCCAGTGGGACATGACCCGGTCATCTCGGCCCAGATTCCGCTTTCCTAACCGGCTCACATCGAGATCCAGTTCGTCCAACAGGCCTTGGTAATCGCCCCTCCTGTACGCAGTAGCATGACGTGTGTAGCCTCCAAAAAGCTCATCGGCACCCAAGCCTGATAAAAGCACGCGTGCCGAAGATATGTAGCTCACCGGCTGTGAAGCATCAGGGCAGCGCACAGTGCCTGCGCCTCTGGCAGCAAAGTAGAATGCATAAGCGATCGAAAGATCCATCTCTGTATTATGAGGACGCATAATTGAGATGACCTGAGATCGGTGTGCTAGTGCTTCGCTGCGCGGAACGTCAATTTCTATCAGTCTCCAGTTACGACCAGGAGATACATGCTGGAGTTCCTGCAGCGCTGTGCGGGCGGTCAGTCGGTCGGGACATAAGTCAAACGGCGACTCTGAAATTGCTCCATCGGCAGCAAACATGGCTTCTGCTTCATGTGTATCAGCAAGATCTGACCGTTTAGCACCAGTAGCTCTCGCCGTCTGGCCATTTGAACGAGCATTGGCTGCGGCGACGACACGAGGATTCTCAAAAGCGACATTAAGAAGGTCAATGGTCTCTTCAGGCGGTAGCAATCTGTGCGTAAGCAGAGCGAGCAAAGTACAATCTAGTCCTCCAGAGAATAGAATGGCAATTCTTGCCGCCCTGCCAGGCTTACTGGTATCCTTCGGAGAAGGTGGGTTGGGTACGTTAAGCACTCTAAGCTTCATAGATGCTTCCAAAGCTTCTTGAAGCTGCAGGACACTGGCACTATCGACACCCGGAAGCGCAGGCTCCTCAGAAGGCAGTTCCTTGTTCAATGGCGCATACTGTAATGTCTGGAAATTTGTTAGAGCACCCATGTGGCATTGAGATTGTTCGTGGAGCTTACCAGTACTGTGCGACAGGGTTCTCGACCTGCCGCATCTGAGGGCAGGGTCCAAGGCACATGGAGCACTGCAGCGCTGCTTTCCCCGCCAAGTGATCGCAGTCCTGGTGCAGCAGGTGTACCCAAAGGAGCGACTTTCTTTAAATCGAGGCAGTAGATCCCATCGGCTTCGACCTCCATCCATAGTGCGTCCGGCGCACCATCGGAGACACTGGAAAGGATGAAATTGCCTGCGTCGTCTTTACAACTCAAGAGCGACCGCCTGCCCAAGCAATCTCGCCCATAGAAGAGCTTGTGATTGGGTGCGTCGTAGTAGACGAATGCAAAAGGACCAGAAATGCTTGAAATGACAGCGACACGTCCGAATGAATCTTCGGATGACACGGCGCGGCCATGGAATTCGCTCAGCTGTTGCTGACTGTCTCGAACAGCAGAGGTTGACCGATTGTCAGAAGGGGGTTGAGAATGAGAGGCATCGAGCAATAATTTAAACACTGTTTCTGCATCATTTCCAGATACAGGTGCACCGTCAATCTTCCAGGCCTCGCCATTCCAGCAGAGAACAGAATTGGACTTCCGGTCAACAAGAGGCTGAACAGTGACGCCATCACCTCGCAATGAAAGTACGCTTGCAGTAAAGGAAAGATAGAAGATATCCTTGTCAGCCTGTACATGAGCTGTACCACTGTTGTCTCGGTTCAGCGGAACGACTTCTACTGCTTCATGAGTCTCGACACTGTCGGGCCCGCGATTCTGCAGGAGGCTAGCAACGGCTCCAGGAAGCGGACGGTTACATGTCCGGCTCAGGGAGAAGTAGATGCCGCACATGCGTGCGGAATAGGCCTAAGTAGAAAGTGAAGTACTATTCAGGCAATATCAACATGTGGCTAACGTCCACGGACAAAAGATATTGAGAATAATGGACGGTTGAAATTGGTTTCCACCTAGGCGTGGTGGGTAAGGTAGATTGTCACAGCTTTAGGGTGGCTTGGCGGACAAGCGTTGAGCTGGAGCGCTGCGTGTTGTCGTCAGGGTCCAATCAATGCTCACTTTAGCGGCATCAACATAATCCATGCAAAGCCGCTTCATTATTCCCCGATCCCGCAATCCGCACAGGTATCTAATGGAAATGGCTCTCATTACATATCTCTACAGATAGGGACCTGCCTTTTACTTCTCTTAACCCGGTCCCAGGTATCATACATACCAAGCTAGCCCCGAGCGCCATATCATCACGGACCCGCTCAACAATCTGTTTCCGCTCTGGGGACAAGTTTTGGCAATAAGAGGTCATCCGCCACCCTTCGCTGCTTCTAATTACCCATACTGGTATACTGGTGATACATGTCTCCTCTCCAACCGGAAGATCCCCAGCAGAATACAACGAAGGCCGATATTAGGTCCGTTGACGAGCACAGCGCATCGAATGCAACCGTCCTAGAACCGGAAGAGCGTACAGGTGAAGCAGAGGTCATCGGAGATGGGCAAGTTTCGTCGAAGATGTCGCAGACGGGCTTGAGCGCCTCTGGGCCTGCGTCAGACAAAACATTAGGCGCGCTCCAGGGAGATTTTGTCCATGATGCACCATCCGTCAAGTTAGACCAACATCTCTCGGCTCTTGAACAGCCGGGCGAAGCAACCGAAACAAATGAAGAGCAGGCGCTGGCGCTTTCTCATACCGATTCGTCAAATAAAGAGACAAATACCTCTAAAAGTCCCGTTATAGAGATGTCAGAACCACAGTCTCCAACTCCACCGCCACCGCCTCCGAAAGACGACTTTCCAGCTCACTCGCCTCCAATTAGATCTTCTACCGATATAGTATCGGACTCTGAGGGGTCTGTCACGGGTAGACTTGGAGTTGAAGTGGATAACGGGGCGAAATCAAGGTCATGGACACCGTCGGAAGTTGACCCTGACGAGAAGCATGCAGAGAGCTATCAACAGGATGCCGCTGCCGATTCAAAATCAGAAATACAAAACATCATGGGCCAATTTGATGAGGAAGGTGGTGGACCCGGGATAGACGAGGTCATGTCCCCTCGTCTGGAGCTTGCAGGACCTATGCTGGGAACCGCCATCCAGCATCCGCCTCGAAAGTCAAGCCTTGAACCTGCAAGCAATTTTGGCTTCAGCCGCTCGCCGAACAGATCCACTATAGATTCCGTTGAGGACGTTAAGGAGTCCTCATCTCTGTCAGAGAAGGGTCCGTCTCTTCCTAGCCCCCCTGAAAGCCTACCGGCGAAGGGGAAACCGTTGGAATCTGCTTCGAAAGAGGGGGCAGCATTGAAGCCGATCAGCTCACCCACTTCAATGCATCGCCCGCCGCCACCAGAACCCGAACCCGAACCCGATCTTCCATTTGACTTTCATCGATTCTTAGAACAGCTTCGACATCGTAGTGCCGATCCTGTAGCAAAGTTTCTGAGATCGTTTCTCATCGAATTCGGAAAGAAGCAATGGATGGTCCATGAACAGGTCAAGATTATCAGTGATTTTCTCGCGTTCATTGCTAACAAGATGGCCCAATGCGATGTTTGGCGGGGTGTTTCTGACGCAGAGTTTGACAATGCTCGAGAGGGCATGGAAAAATTGGTCATGAATCGACTCTATACACAGACCTTCTCTCCAGCAATTCCTCCCGCACAGCCATTGCCCCGGAAAGCTAAGGGGCGCCAGGGTGATAGAGCCATGGGACCTGGCAGAAGAGGGCAACATCAGGAAGATGTGGAACGTGATGAAATACTCGCCCAGAAAGTCCGTATCTACGGCTGGGTAAGGGAGGAACATCTTGACATCAAACCTGTCGGGGATACAGGGAAACGCTTCCTGAATCTTGCACAGCAAGGTATTTATTGGACTTTTCTTACAGAAGATGCTTCAACTGATACAGCAGCAGAACTCTTGAAGATCAATTCCTACAGGGCTCCTCGTGACAAGGTCATTTGCGTGCTGAACTGTTGTAAGGTCATATTTGGTAAACGATTCAGCTCAACCAATTAAGAGAAGTATGTTGACAAGACCAGGTCTCCTTCGTCATGAAAATTCGGACCAGTCGGCAGATTCCTTTATTCCGCTCATAATCTATGTTGTTCTACGAGCCAATCCGGAACATCTTGTATCCAATCTGCAGTACATCCTCAGGTTTCGAAATCAGGAAAAGCTTGGAGGAGAAGCGGGCTATTATCTTTCCTCTCTGGTAAACTGTCCAGTTCAAGAGTATTTGTATGCCAGCTGACTTTGCCAGACTGGTGCAGTTCAATTCATCGAGACGCTTGATAGGACGACTCTTACCATATCTGATGAAGAGTTCGAGAGAAATGTCGAAGCTGCCGTGTCAGCTATAGCTGAAAAGCATCGGAAGGATGAGCAAGCCGAGCAAAAGCGAAACGATATGACGGAGAAACCTACATCCAGCGGGCGGTTGATCACCCCAAGGAGTTCGAGTGAAGCAGAAGTTATGAGATCGCGACCATCTACCTCGTCTCGAGAGCCCGCCAACCAAGCAACAGCGGCAACAACGAGTGGGGATGGTACAGAGGATGGGACTGTGGGTGGCCTATTACGAACCATTCAGAAGCCTTTATCCTCGATCGGTCGCATTTTTTCTGATGACACTACGAGCCAACATCCTCCATCAACTCCTCCACCACCTTCAACACTTCCATCTAGGCCGCGGCAGCAGCGAAGTAGTACTGACGAACCGAGGGGGAGCAATTCAATACTAACAGAGGAGGACGCAGCAGCCAGGCAGGCTAGTCTTGAGACGGCAGAGGCTCAGAGACTCCAGAGGATCGAGCACGCGGATGTCGTAGAGTAAGCCCTAGAAGCAGTGGTCTTTTCGGTGGCACAGGATTCTAACGAAGTCAGGACTCTTGCAGGCATGTTCCCAGATCTGGACAAAGATATCATCAGCGATGTTGTGCGAATGAAAGACGGAAGGTCAGTGCCCGTTTTATGTTATTTGGCGCATGACTGACCCCTTGTCAGAGTGGGCTTGGCTGTAGATGCCTGCCTCTCCCTCAGCTCTTAAAAGGCTGAGGCATCCATCAGGGCCCTGGGCGCTCCAGCGTATGACAAGGTTCCTGATATCATGGACTGAGGGGCCTCAGGGGCTTGGCTACTGCCATGCGGACCGTGCGCCGCCTTACGGTTCGGAAGCGTTTCATGATTATGAGCAAAGCGATATACCAAGCTAGTCGGGTTTGCATGGCGCATCATCAAACTTCCTTGCCTTGAACTTACGAGGAGGAAGATGCGGTGTAATTTATATAGATTCGGTGCACTTCATGTTGCACTTCCTCGAATGCTTTGCATCCTGTAGGTCCTTACCTTCAACCATTTGGATTTGCGGTAATTTCCGCATCTCCGCTTAGCCTTCAACACACCATTTACAAATATTGGCCCAAGTGCAATCAGAAGCCGATGCGCGGAGCGTCTAAACAATAATTCCATGGGACTTGGAGATAATTTTGGGAAATGAACAGGAAACAAGAGGGACGATGGCCATGCTCCCACATGTAATGCTGATATAGTGTGCCAAAATCTTCCAGATCCGCAGAGAGCACATCCCACAGCATGACTTCCCCGAGCCCGACGCCGAACAAATCAGCAAAGACAAAATCGGCGGAGCCTTCCATATCATCGCTGGTGATATGCCGAAACAAGTCAGTCCTGAATGCCCCTTTAAACTGAAGGTACTCCTACTGAGACTGAACGAACAGGCATTGGCGCTACATCTCTTCCTTCCATGGTCCTTGGCTTCAATTACCACCGGAGATCCTCGAATCCCTGGCGCACAGCAATTATTTCTCGCCCCGACCACACCCAATTGACCCATCGGTCTTTTATGACTTAGTGAAGATTCGTCGTCAGGTGGACGAAGCAACTGACTTAGCAGTCCGTGCAGCCAGCGGAACCACCTCGTCTTCACTACATAATTCCCACAATGCTAGCAATGGTATATTCGGTGGAGGAAGTGCTGCAGCTCTGGGGCTAGGCTTGGGAGGCGGCGGAGGCAACGCACGATTGAGCAGAGAGAGGAAGCATCGAATGCGAGAACTGGCGACTCAGAAGTTGTCGAATGCATATCATCTCGACGAAATTGCGGCTAGTGTGGCTACTATGCAGTCTGCATCGGCTCTGGAGGACGTTGCAAATCTGGTGTTGCAGAGGAGTCAAGCCGATCTTGACGCAAAATATGTGCATTTCTTCCACGAAAAGATTCCCTCCCGGATGCTAGCGCAGTGTACGAGTCTTCGAGCACTTGATGAAATCATTGCATCACAGCCGAATGAAGCAGCGCCCTTGCGAACGAGGGCTGTCACCAGGATATTCAAGGATGATTACACAGGTGCAGCCAGGGACCTGACAGAAGCGCTGGCAGCCTGTCGTTTCATGATGGCTCAGCATAGAGCCGGGAACACCCAAGTCCAACTTTCGACTACAGCCGCCACTCAAGCAAGAGATTGGAGACAAGAGCCAAGAGTCGAAGAAAACGAGCAACCGACGAGTTTGGAAGGGCAATTGCTATTTCAACGTGCCGGTGTCTATCTGACGATTGCGTGTCAGCAGGTTGGCGCTGCCTTGCATGGTCTACCTGC
Source organism: Symbiotaphrina buchneri (assembly GCA_001599915.1). NCBI lineage: Eukaryota > Fungi > Ascomycota > Symbiotaphrinales > Symbiotaphrinaceae > Symbiotaphrina > Symbiotaphrina buchneri. The sequence continues at coordinate 341,868 of BCIG01000022.1, forward strand.
CAAGCATGTTGCTGATGGAGCGAGCACAGAGAGGGAAATTTCACAGCCGTCAGAAAGTGCAGCAGCGAAAGAGGAGGCATCACATCGGTTACAAACCAGGAAAGTAGTAAAACTCAATGCTAAACGAGCATTGAGGGATTACATGAGCTTTCTTTCCCATTTTGACTACACACCTGGTCTGCCCGCGGAGGTAGCAGAAGAGTTCTTGCGCAAAGTCAACTATGCTGCAAATGGTTACACGAAGACAAAGTCTTATCTGTCAAATAGATATGTCGAGTCTGCAGGGAGTCATAGTGATATGAACGGCCACACTTCAAACGCTGTTGTTTCTCGCAAAAATAGCTCCCGAAAACACCAGAATGGTGATGAGTTTGATTGTTCCAAAATTCCAGCTGTCAAAACTCCAGAAGTTCATCAAGTTTCCGCACTTTTCTCCGCTACGCCTCCCGCCGGCCTTCCTGCTTATCCTTCGATATCTCTGGCACTACAGACGGCTACAACCTCACACACTACTCCGGAAGCGACACATGAAGCTGTCACTTACCATCCCCTTCTGACCGATGCTCTGCACAGTCTCCTCTTATGCCACTGTCTAATTCAGACGTCACCTAAGGAACTCCTGCGCCATGCTCACAACGTCGCGCGGCTGGCACGCATTTGCGACGGTTATCCTATTTTCCTTGCCGCACGCTCTCCATCTCGTACCGATTGGATTGAGGTCATCAGACGCACCAATAACTTCCTGGGTCTGCAGCATAGCTGGGAGTCACTTTGTGCGCCTGCGCCACTGCCTGGTCACTCTACAGCTGCAGCGCCGAAAAAGCAAGAGACGGAAGAACAGGTGCGAGAGAGGAGAAAGAATGAAGCAATCCTAGAAGTCCTCGCGGATGAGCGAGTCCACGATGAGGAGAGCTTTCAAGCAGCTGTGGCGGCAAGAGAGAAGAGAGCCGAGGAAGACAGAAAGCTGGAGGCCGAACCAAAGCAGGGTCAAGCATCAACACAACCCAAGAGATGGGCGCAGGAAGATGGCAGGGAATATCCCATCACGACTGAAAGAGCAGAGGCTGTTGCCAGGTGGGTCTTGGAAGCGCCTCTAGGCGGTGTCGAGGGTTCGTCCAGGCCCAAGAAGAGCAGTAAGAAAGGTAAAAGCAAGAAAGCAGGCGGGGCTCAAGGGGCCATTGTTGAAGAAATGGCAGGCTTGACTGTCACGTCCGAGATAACAGAGTGTGAAAATCGGCGTCCTGGAGAGGACGTCAAATGATTGTACATTAGAATTTGGAACGGCCATGGTATGGTTGGATGTCGGATGTTGAGCTTGTTGATCTCGGATCTTGGTTATCGCAGAGGCTAAGTTGCCCAATTCGCCCCAGAAAAGCTTTGGGGAAGCCAAACGGCTGATTTTGTCACCATCTCTCAACTTTGGGTTCTGCAGACTCCTTCTAAGAAGATGGTCAAGAAATCTCGATATGAAATATAATCCAGCTACACACCATCTAAGTGTGGTACATGTAACCTGCACTTACTGTCCTGTAACGCCTTCTCGTGAGGATAGGATGTGATCGTCAGCCATAATGCGCCTCTTCCATTAGCCTCATGGCCCATGATGCCTCGTAACCTGGTATTCCAATTACCCGTGAAGTTCAGTCATAATACATTACGGTCCGGGATCTTTCATTATGATGTCTGACGTAGCCTTGCCAGTGCTGCCGCGACTCCGTCACTTAATGTTTCATCCCTGGCTTTCCCCTTAGGTTGTGACTTTTCGGCTTGATCGGCCGTAGGAGCATTCTCTCCTGGTAATCTCCGCCTTGTCTCTTCCTCAGCGGCTGCCATTAGAGCCTCCTCTTCGTCTTCACCAGGCTCCCACATGGGAACATCCTCCGCGATCCTCGTTGATGGTCTTCGCTCAGGATCTGGTGTAGCACTCGCACTGGCACTCGAGGGTCTAGTTGCCAGTCCGCCAGGTATCCTGCCGATTGGGATAGGTTCCCCTATTCCTAGGCGTGCTGCAACTCTGGCATCTGGCCCAGCTCCGCCCGTTGCCGGATGGTCAGTTGGTGTTCCTCTACTGCTCTCTTCCCTATTGAGGCCCACTCCTCGTCTAGCGGCTTTCCTAACTCTGAAAGGCTCACGGACCGTCGAACACCATCTCTGGACCTTCTTCTCACCCCAGCCTGCAATGAGTGATACCTCCTCCGGCTGTGCGTTGACTGCAGCTCTAATGCTTCCAAAATTCGACACCAGTCCAAGCGCATCCGTTTTGTTGATGCTTCTTGGGACCGTTATGAATTCAACCAGCTTCTCCGAATAACCCGTTGCTTGTGCTGCCTTGATGCTGCTTGAATTTGCGTGTTCATACGATTTGAACAGTTCCAAATACCGGCCGGCTTCTTGTGCGCTCCAGCATAGAATGAGGGTCAGGTTGTTGACCAGGCTCGTCTTGGAGAGCTCCTTTAAAGACTCTTCGTGGTTTTCAATATCCACCATTGTCAGCAACACTCGCAGGTTGAATTTATGGCCGAGGGCACGGATGCGTGAGTATATGTACTCCGGGTGCAAGCGATGGTATTTGAGGGAGAGGAATAGGGCACATGTAGTGTTCCCCAAGACATAGTCGGAGGGAATATCCGAATATTCCCAGGGTACGTTGCGAACATAGTTGAGGATCGGATTGCCCTTTTGACGGGCAGAGACTAGGATGGAGGAAGGTGCTGCGCGCTGTGGTAGGACTTGCGGTTTGGGCTGTACGACTTTGCCGGTAGAGGCAGTCTGTTGAGGACCTGCTTTGGTCGAGGCCGACGCAGCAGCGGACTTTTCCACAAGCTCCAGGGCTGCGGAAAAGGCAGCATCATCGTCGTATTCGTCGTCCATGGAGGAGCGGCATACTTCAGGATCTTGGAGGACAGATTCAGAAATAAAGTGCTATGAGTGTCTCCAGGGTGCACTGTACTCGACTCGGTAGTGGTGGTACTCGTACTCCGGATCCCTGCACGTCTGCACGTCCTGCAGGGCTTCCCGTCGTCACGACCTGCTCGTACTCTACTCGAGTACTGTACAAGCGTACCTGGCGAGCTAACCCTTCCTGGTAATAACCGCTTCGGCTAAGAGAACCGCAGCCAAGTTCAGGATGGTTCGGTTCTTTGGGATGGGAATCCGCGCTTAACCGCAAGCAGCTGTCAATCCATTGAGCCATGACACAAAAGGCCAAAGTTGTTCATGAGATGCGCAACTGGTAAAGTTGGGCGGAGAAGTTGAAGGAGGTTTATAGCAGGTATCTGAGGATAATAATGTAAACAGAATCTGAAGGGTTGGATTCTTTCTTTCTGCTATGTGAGACAGTAGTTGGCTGGACATTTTCTTCTGAGCCAAAGCCTAAAGAATCGCTCGCTCTTCATTGTTCTTCCGGGCGCTCTCGTTTGGTTTGGACCGTAGGCCCGGTCAGCCCTTACATCAAATCACCCAACCTTAATCCCCATCCTCGCCGCCCGCCGAACCCAAACCACCTCATCCTGCCTCATACCCTGCATCTTTCCTTTGACAGGTCACCACTAACGACATATCTCGCATCGCCAGCTCCCGACTACATCGTCACCGGACTGCACACGATACGCGCGCCTACCTCAGCGGCGACTACCGGAGCAGGAAGCCGACAACGCAAGAAGGTGCTCTCGCGTGGAGAGTTCTTGGCGGATTCAGATCGATCGGGGTTCTTCTGAGCCATTTTTCTCGCCCTGCTGTCTACACACTGCCACTGGTGTTCTAAGACACAATCTCAAGCGGGGTCTGGCACCTCTTCAAACGGTCTCCGATTGATTCAGACGGACTGGCTGCGCATATACAGCTGCAACGTTTATCACCATCCCCTGGATTCGTTGCTGGTCACTGGAGCGGTCCGTATTCAATGCTCGGCATAGCATGATATCGGTTTCCGAGGCTTGAGGGCGTCCCTTAACTGTGCCGGCCTTGTCCTATCTAGAGCCAAGGCTTGTTACACAAGTCCAAGGATAACCAGGGCAAGCAGGCTTGCGTTGTTTGCAAACGGCTTCTGCGACTAGAGCATTGGAGATCGGTGCTGCGGGCTCCTCAACTGCTGCATACGGTGGACTAGCCACCAAGGACGCCGTGATCATTCAGGGATACGTCTGTGGCTGGTCTTGCTACTTTTGCATCAACCAGGATTTCGTCGAGACCAGTCGCTCGCCGCTTTGGTGGTCTACGTCTGCGGTGCATCTAGACAACGCGCTCCATAACCTGAGCAGCGACTTCCATGTCCAGCATCCACCGAAAAGTTTGCGGCGCAACTTATCCATTATCACCGGCATCGCCCTCAGTAGCACTGAGTGGTGACCCTCCTACAACACCCGCAGTCTCCTATCCTCGTACTCCTCCTTCTCCTTTGATGTCGGGGCAATCACCGCGACATGCGTCACCCTCAGCTACTCCCCACTCCTCTTCTACGTCGTCAGCACATTTTGGCGCTTCGTCACCTCCGTCAGCTGCCATTATGTCTAAACAACTATCTCAGGGTCCGATTATGGCGACCACCAACGCATACCCGACGCCTGCAAGCAGCACAACTGGTCCAGGCACCCAATCCCAATCCTTGGGCAGGAACGAGGATCGAGAAGGGGATATCAAGATGGAAGATGACACATTATCGGATCCGCCATCCATGCCCATCACGCAGGAATCGGACGCAATGAACATTGACACGGAAGAGCACAGGAGGTCTGATCATGACCGGGAAGGTATCTTGGGGGATACGCAGACTGGCTCAGCAAGTACTGCAGAATTGGGCAAGGAGGACAAAGGAAAGCAGGTGGAGGGTCATACCGAGAGAGAGGAAAGGTCACAGAGAGATAAGATCCTAGAGCGCCTACATGCAGATGTGGGACCGCTTTACTGTCTGGCTGAATCTCGTGAGTCACTCAGACTGATAGCCAATGGTCGTGTTTTGGCGACGGCTTGAAAGCAGCTAACACTGTGGGCTATAGCTTATACCATGTCTCGACCGCATCCGAGGGATGACCTCATTGCGCAATATGGTCTAAGTTCTCTGGCATCCACCGTGGCTCGGACGAACCCTGTTACTGGGGAGAAGAACAAACTGCGGAAGTCTTACAAAGGCAAGATGCAGCAATTCGCTCTGTCTGGAAGGAACGAGCCTGCCAAGCGGGTTGAGGGCAAACTAAGTCTTGATGAGCTCGTTGGTTATCCCGACGATGACTGGCAAAATACCCAGGTTTATGGGCGAGAAGTCGAGAAGGGCCTATCAGAGGCTTCATTGGCAAAGCTTGAGAGAGCAATGAAGATGGAGCCAGGTCCCTTACCCGATTTTAATGCTGATATATTGGGTTTGGATTCAAAACCTCAACCAGCTGCAGATCCAAAGAAAGCGGCTCAGCAAGCACGCGGTTCACAAACTCCTGTAGGGACGCCTAAGGTTCCTTCTGGCGGCGCAACTCCATCCGCAGAGATTTCAAGACCCAAACGCGCAACTAAGAAGAGAAGATATGACGAGGAGAGTTTTGAGGGATATGGCGAGGGCTTCTTGGATGACAATGAGGTTGGGGGGTATTCGACAAGTGATGGCGATGGCCGAAAAGGCGGGTCCTCGAAGAAGAGGCGGCGAAAGGTGATTCTTCTTTGGAATGATTGCATGCTACATCTGCTGACGTTGCAAAGGCCGATGGTGGACCCAGCCCTCCGGCTGGTGCTGACAATAGGAGTGGATACGGCATGAGCGGCTATCTGAGTGGAATTGGTGGCTACAGATGATCGTCGCACTGCCGTTCATTTATTCCAGTGTCTCTACCCAGTGCAGTCAGTTGGCATGCACCTAGATACCAAGCGCCCGGATGTCGTCATCAGCGTCCAACGGTCTCCGGTCCTAGTGGCCATGTACAAGGTTTGATCTTTTGTGTCTTGCATTAGCGGATGGGATGACTATACCCATAATTTTACGAGCCGGTCGCAATTGCTTACGCTGGGGGTGGTTTATGAAGGCCGCAAGCTTGCGCCTCGGAAAAGGGTTCTCTGGCGTTGTATGGCACTATCGATTTATTCGATGGTTTGGGACTTGAGCGGTTCTGCTAACGGTCGCCCTGTTGCGGCAGATATTATCAAATACAAAACATACCAGTCAAATGATATTACGTGTATGCTTGAGCCAGCTACATCACAAATGCCGCATTGTATTCAAGATATTGCCAACAATACCATCCATCCACTCTTTGCCCTTTTGCGCCCTTTGCGCCCTTTGCGCCCTTTGCGCCCTTCCCCTGATCAACGGGCCGATGGCCCCTTCATGGTAGCGGGCCGATGCCCCCTGCACTCACCGCCCTCGGCGATTTTGCCCACACGATTGCGAGCTCTCGATTGTTTGGCACAACAAAGATGCCGAGTTCGGCATCTGCTGCTGCTCGTCTTACTCTTCTAAAATGTACAATATAATCTAGGTCCATGTAATGTTGATCGAGGGGTCGCATTCCTACTGCACGCGTTCTAGAATTCGAAGAACATTGACATGGCCAGTCTCAAGCCCACCGGCCCCACCAAGCCCCTCACCTCCTTTCGGCTGCTCACCCTCGACATCTACGGCACGCTGATTGACTGGGAAGGCGGCATCTACACCCAGTTGAAGCCCATATTGTCTCAGTTTCCATCCTCCCATCCCTACAAACCGGAGTCCGCGCGCATAGCCTTCCTCAATGCATTCACTAAGCACGAGGCTGCCGTGCAGCGTGAGCACCCCGCGTGGCTGTACTCGGATGTCCTAACGGAGTCGTACAAACGCCTAGCTGCCGAATTGGGCGTGTCCTACACGGCGGACGAGGCTGAGCGCTTTGGTGCGGCGGTCGGAGAATGGCCCGCCTTCGAAGATACGGTCGAGGCGATGCAGACGCTGGGCAAATACTACAAATTGGTGCCCGTCTCGAACGTGGATAAAGTGTCCTTCTCCAAGACGTGCGCCGGGCCTCTAAAAGGGGTCAGGTTTGATGCGGTGTACACGGCGCAGGATATTGGGTCGTATAAGCCGGATCTGAGGAACTTTGAGTATCTGATCAAGCATGTGGATGAGGACTTTGGGGTCAAGAAGGATGAGATTCTGCATACGGCGCAGAGCTTGACGCATGACCATGTGCCGGCGAAAGAGGTAGGGCTATATAGCGCCTGGATTGCCAGGTTTGGTGGAGAGAGCGCAATGGGCGGCACGGAGGAGCTGGGTCCGAAGGTTGCATTTGGATGGCGATTTGGAAGTCTGGGCGAGATGGCTGAAGAGGTGGTGAGACAGTTTGAGGGCAATTAGCTGCATCAATGCGTGCAGAACTTCGCAATGGTATCTGAGTGCGATCTATACAAGAACCTGTCCGGCAACACCTATGGCCAATCCCAATCCTGCCCCGTACATGTCAATGGCACATCTTGTCGGCGCCGCTGCCTTTGAAGGCGTTATCAACACCATGCCCGCCGTACCATACGCATTGCAGCTTGATAATTGCAAGCCGTGACAGGCCAAGCTGCTCAGACTTGAACATATAGAAGTTGCGGCAGTGCCTAGAGATGCCGTTGCCCCGGACACTGTTATGCCTCCGCCCGCGCCTGTTACTGTAACACCATTGACGCCGCCTCCCAACGACGCTGTACAGCTAGCGTACTCGCTCTGGCAACTCGAGAATGCCGTCGAACATGCACCTTCGTTCGAGAATGTTGTTGGCGCATATACGAACGGAAAGTATTGATTTGAAACCGTGCTGCCCGTTACGGTAGATGCAGCAGAAGCCGAGACCGTAGTAGTGGCGCTCGTTGACACAGTCGTAGATGTGGCCGTCGTCCCGCCCAGGAGCAGCACACTACTACTGCTTCCAGTTGTCGCCGCAGACGCGACGCTGATCACTCCTGTGCAATATGCCCCCACGGGACAGCATGCTATATGCCCGGCTTGGTCGAGTGCGCAATTCGTGTTTGCGCCACAGCATACGTTTGATCCACCGCTAATTGCAGTGCAAGCTACCGCGCTGGAGGGGCATGTCGCCGTGGTTGCCCGACGAACCAAGTCATGAGGAAGGAGGTAGGTAGTCGTGGAGATGAGGGTTTCTTCGATGTAATAGGGCTCGGCAAAGGGAAGAATGCCGGCGCTGGTGGAGAGGCCGATCCACAGCAGGAATGAGACGAGCCGTATAGGGAAGAGGCGCATTCTTTTGTCCGCAAAATAAGAAGCAACCCTCGATGAATGCAGCAAGGTAGCAAAATGGAGTTCGGCCTCTGATCGTACAGAGAATTTGCTAAAAATCCATGGGAGTGGTCATGACAGTAGCTGACAAGTTTCGAGCATATTCTATCAGAGCAACCAATTAGCAGATGCCACAGTGGAGGCTCGCAAGGCAAATGTCGATTGAAGCCGACGAGTTTGTTGGGAGCACATTGAGTATCTTACTCACCTCAGAAGATCAGCGGTGGAGTTTATTTGGTAGTTTTTGGTGGAGTTGGTTCTCGAAGCGCTTGGGAAATGGTTGTAGCTCACCGGTGCTTCATCATCCGACGTCTGTGCGGGGACTGTTTTGGTGTCCACCCGGCAACCAATCGACTTTAACCTTAATTTAAAGCAAAGCTTAAGCTCCTAACCCGCAAACCTTAAACCTTGCAGCCCACGATGGCTCCGAGAATCCATCATTTTTGCAAGTCGATCCCGCATCATCACCGAACGGCCTAATTCTTTTTCTCTCTGCTCTCAATTTTAATCTCTATTTGAAATTGCTTGATTTGCCGAGCCTTAGAATTGATATTCGTTGATCTTCACGCGAAACTAAAAATCTCTCATTGTTTGCTGTTACATTCCGGAGCCTATTGTCCTTTCTTATGATATACGTCGGCAGCTATATGCTTCGTTATGCTCAAGATGGTCCGCCCAACGAAATTTTGACCACTGTCTAAGCTACACGCTTCAGAGAAGCCGAACTGATCGCTGCATGTATCTCTTCCTCTGCGCCTGCCGGTAAAGGAAGCAGGGGTGAGCGCACCGTAGCGTGTTCCAAGATCCCACGAGCAACCAATGCGTGTTTGAGGGCAACGGTGCCTTCCATGTGCGAGCCCCGGTGGTAGACGCTCTTGGTCAGTGGCAACAAGCGATCGTGCACCTCGCGAGTTCTCTTATAGTCCTTCGCCTTGCCAGCCTTGATCATCTCGATGAGTGGCTCCGGGGCGATGGTGCCGTAACCAACAAGGAAACCGTCGACATCGAACGCAGTGTGAAGCAAGTATTCGTCGTGGCACGTCAGGATCTGGAGATCTGGACGTTCACGCCGAATAACAGGGATCTCGGTATCCCAGCGACGCATATTCCGCACACCGTTCTTCATTGCGAATACTCCTGGCTGAGCGGCGATGTCGAGCATCGTTTGCAGGCTATAGGTGGCTTTCGTGATGTCCGGATATTGGAACAGGATCAGCGGCAGTCCGCTTTGCTCATAGACGACCCGGTAACGGTCCTGTGGAGCGCCGGGCTGATATCCGAAGCGCAACCAACCGTGTGATGGGTAAAGGAGACCTGCGGATGCCCCGGCGGCTTTGGCCCGTTTGGCCTCTAGCGCAGCTACCTCGGTGCCTTCGCTCGTGATCCCAGCAATTATAGGGATCCTGTTATTGACAGACTTAACAAAGGCAGTGATCACAGCTGCCTGTTCATCCTGTGTCAAGAACGTGCCTTCGCCGGCATGCCCTAGAACGACGAGACCCTTAACATCTTCGATGCTGCTTAACCACGAGCCCAAGCGCTGAATGGCCTCGAAGTCAACGCCGCCGTCTCGCGTGAAAGGAGTGACGGGAGCTGGAGTCAGGCCTCTAAGGTCGAGTTTGGTCATATTGCTTGTCTCTGGCCAACTTACACGATACAGCAACGATGGAGTCGAAGGGGCGTCGAGTGAAATGCTAGATATTGCTGGGATTTTTGGTAGCGTTCTCAATATCAGTCAGATTACGAGAAGTGAGGCCTTCTTATAGACTACCATACTTAGATGAAGCGCAATGTGATGTAGCTTCCCCGCCCTACGCCTGGAGAGTATGCTCAGTAAGTTCAGGGGAGCGCCGGAGGATCGAAAGTCCGGAGGATCGAGCGCGAGCTACCCGCACAAACGATTGTGCGGTGTCTGCATCCGGCCCACGCGTCGCACAATGCTCTCCTTACCCCGGCCGGGGAAGAGAAGAACGTGGAGAAACGATTCTCATGGGGTGGTCATGTGGAGTATGTCCGGTCTGGTGGTATTTAAGAGCAAGGATCTTGTTGTTCCTGATGGATCTCGCTGGAATTCTCAAGGCCTCCTGGATCTATCAGAAAATCACCGGTCACCTCAGGCTGAATTATTGGTACACCACCACTCCTGGCAAGTATAAGCTGGAGATATATCTCTCACCTTCAATATGACTGTACATGATATTGAGAAGACCGCTCCTTTGGAGGTCGAGCATGTTTTAAAAGAGCAAAGAGATCCCGCCAAGTCGGGCGATTATTCAGGGGCTGTCGCAAAGAGTGACCCGAAAGAGGTAGCATTGGTGCGCAAACTGGACTGGAGGCTCATGCCTGTGCTTTTCATGATGTATTTTTTGTGAGGAACCCTCTTTGCGAACCACAACAGTTTTTCAATGTCTAATATGCCATGCAGGAACAAGCTGGACCAAAATGCTATCGCTAATGCTCGATTGAATCATCTCGAGAAGGACTTAAAGCTGAAGGGATCCGAGTACAACACGTGCATCAGCATCCTCTACGTTGGGTAGGTAATTCCGTCTGTATGTTCTTGTCCTTGGGAAAGATCTTTGAGGTTGACCCTCCTTGTGTACAGCTATCTGCTCATGCAAGTCCCATCCAACATGCTCATGCCCTCTCGCAAGATTCGACCATCTTGGTACATGAGTAGTTGCATGATGGCCTGGGCCACGACTGCGGCTTTGACGGCATTGGTGCAAGACTACAAAGGTCTTGTGCTTGTTCGCTTCTTCCTAGGAGTCGTCGAAGCCCCTTTCTACCCTGGAGCTCTTTATCTTCTGTCCCTATTCTACACCCGCAAAGAGATTGCAACCCGTGTCTCCATTCTTTATGCGGGCAATATATTCGCAGTATCGTTTGCTGGGCTCATCGCCGCTGCAGTGTTTGACTCACTGGATGGCGCTCATGGTATTGCTGGCTGGAGATGGCTGTTTATCGTTGAAGGCGTCGTTACGTTCGGTATTGCACTTATTGCTGCCTTTCTGCTCCCAGATTACCCCATAACCACAAAGTGGTTGAAACCAGACGAGCGTCAGCTGGCACACGACCGGATCCAGCGAGACACTGTTGGCATCGAGCCTAGCAAGGGAGTACGCGCCGGCTTCGCCCAAGCAGTCCGCGATCCTCGCCTGTACCTTTTCTGCGTCATGCAGAACATGCACCTGAGCGCAACTTCCTTCAATCAGTTCTTTCCAACGGTGGTGAGCAGCCTTGGCTACAACAGCATCATTACCTTACTCCTCACGGCCCCTCCCAGCCTGGTTGCCGGCGGGGTCGGGATCTTCATCGGCATCTCATCCGGCAGGTTCAATGAGAGGACCTGGCATATCACGAGCTGCCTCAGCATTGCTCTAGTCGGGTTCATCATTTCCTGTACTACTCTCAACGTCGCCGCGAGATATATATCTTGTTTTCTCTTTGCTTCTGGCACCTACGCTGTCAACGCGGTAATCTTGGGATGGGTTTCCGCAACCTTGGGGCAGACAGCGGAGAAGAAAGCAGTGTCTTTGTCCATTGTCAATATGGTCTCCATGGCTTCCTTTATCTATACGCCCTACCTCTATCCAGCAAGTGATGGCCCTAAGTATGTGATTGCCATGTCCAGCAACGCTTCATTTACGTTTGTTTGTTTGACTTGTGTTTGGATTTTGCGGTTCTGGCTGCAGTGGACCAACAAGAAGTTGAAACAACGGGATCCTCTGACAAATGTCCTATATGCCTACTAAAGGTTCAGCTCCATGCAGATTTTGAAGGCATGGACCCAGGAACGTGTACATATGCTAGCCATCAGAATCTTTTTGGAAGTACAGGCATTGGACTTTCATCTAATTGCTGTACAAATGCAAGCCTTGAACCAAACCGTGAACACGGTCATATTTCACATGCTTGAGTTCCCTGGTGCATAAAATGCTGTTCTTCCATTAGATATTCTCAATCATCTCCCATCCAGAAGGGTATCTCAGAGCCGTAAAACAATTCCAGCCCGTCATCGTTTAGCCCCAGTGACGGGAACTGAGGTCCAATCCCGGGCATATTCCATTGCGAGTCGGCAAATTGTGAAAAGTCCGAGACCGCCCAGTTATGCGACGTAGGATCGGGATTGGGAATGGTGTGGGCCCCTGAGCTTGAGTCATATACAGGGATGGATGTGTCCGCTACATGTACTTGCTGCGTGTTATCTGCTCTTGTTGTTGAAGGACCCCGTCGCTCTTGCAGCAAGTGAGGGTGCGGTGGAGCTGATGAGCCTGGTCCACTTTGTGGTTGTAGTGGCCTTATTGAGCTGCTTGATGGAGGTTGTAGCGTATCCAAGCCCAGCATATGATGCTGATAACCAGGTCTGTGCGTTATGATGGCCGGTTCAGATCGTGAAGCGTCTAGTTGCTGACCTTCATCCGCATTGATACGCTTTGAGCGAGTGCAGCCATCCATCAGGTGGCCACGCAAGTTTTGAATTGCAACACTACAAGCATCCGGCCAGATACTCCCTCGCAATGTTAAGTGCTTTAGTATTTGCAGGCTACGGTCTGCCATTCTGTGATATTGTTAGGACCTTGACAAGGGTAGAATAGTTTCTTCTGAATGAATATCCAAGATATACACGCTCAGTAGGTCAACATACCGTATTGCTACTTCTTGCGGCACTTCCTTCTCGTTCGCAGCATAGATCATTATAAACGCACTCATCCAGACTGCCCAAGTGAAAGAGGGCCAGAGCAATGGCGTATCCTCGGAAGCATCTTGCCCAGCAGGGTTTGCCTTACTTTCCCAAGAGGTCAAAGCTTTGTGTAGAGCGTTGATAACTGATCTTGATGCACCTATGCAAGTCTGGAGTGCAGCATTATAAGCTGTACTCCTCTTCGAGGCCGCAAGGACAGATCTATTCAATGCGATGATGGCTTCATGTCTGAGGACAACAAGCGTGACGCGATGAGACTGGCTGAAAGGTAGTGACGGAGAGGCATTTGACTCTAAGTATTCATCGATCTCATTCCACCACTTTGTCAACTTGGCATCGATGACCATGGCCAGGTCAGCTTCAGCATGTGCTTGCGAGACAGGCTTTTTGCGCAAGTCCATGATCAACCCTCGAATCTGTGCATGTTTTGAAAGAAAAGTAAGAAGATCCAAACGATCGTCCGGTTCTAATGGGTCAGCGGGGCCCGGTCACAAGCGGACGATATACCCTCACCTGGGAGCTCATGATCCAGTTCTACATGGTGCTCTGCACCTGGATGGCAGACATCCACATCTTCGTCTCGGATTGCCAGAGGTATGCCGAGTCTTACACAGATGTGTCGATCGATGCAGTAGATCGACCAAAATATTCGTTGTCTGAGCTCTGCTTCCTTAGAGGTAAAAGCAGAATACCGCGCCGGACAATGATGCAGCCCAAGTTGAAGCGCCATGCGAACGGCAAGACCTTCAACTCGTGAAGCGGCATTGTACCGCAACATGGAAAGCAAGAATAATAAAACGCTAAGGACGGCTTGCAAGGATTTTAAGGAACTCTCCTCTGATAAGGCGCGTTGCGTGCTCTTGATCGCATCGCTAAAAGATTGGAAAACAAGATTAGCAGGAACAGGTCGTATATGTCGCCCGGTTTGACGGCGGTCCGCTAAGGAAATGGATATGATCGCACGAAGAACAGTAAGCCTGAAAGTAGTCTCATTGTCCTGTTCAGAGATACCATTGTGTGCGAGACAGATTCGAAGTACTCGAGTACAGTTGGTGCATGGAGAAAGGGGTAGGCTGGATGCCAGTTCTCAAAGTAGCTGCGGGTCCAGTCAAGGAGATCCTCAAAGGAGACCGGTCCACTTCCGTCCAATTCATGGGTATTCTGAACTTCGTTTGGCTGCCATAAATACCTCAAAGCTGTCTTTTTAGCCCCGGCAGGAAGTTGATCATCTTCTCCGGGAACGGCATCACTCTCCGGAGTCTGAACCTGGTCCTGTGCGCGCCCAGGTCTCTGCAGGGTCGGGGTCTCCGATGTCGATCGACCAAAGTAGAGACTACCCGTAGAACCCGCAGAGTTCGCAGCGTTAGTGCCAGGAGATTCTCTCAGAGATCCAACTTCACGAAGCTGCTGTCCCATTGTTTGTAGGAAGACTCTTCTCCTCTTGGCCGGTGGTTCAGCATCTGCAGTATTGTCCGCCATTAATTCTCCTTGGTGCGGTGTGAAGCTTGCGGTTCTATCTCTGGTGACTAGCCTCTGGATCCCTCGATACCATAGACATGTACTTATGTATTCAGCTTCAGAATAGTAAAGTAGTCTTTCTCTTCTGACATGAGAGCAGTCACGGTATGTTGTGGTCTTTCGCTCAGGTTGCGCTAAATCCGGCAATGTTCCCCGCCAAAGCTTAAATCTGGATTTGCGGGGGATCTACGAGGAATCCTTGCTAACTCCACAGGTCCCTGTACCGTACCTTACATGTCGAAAGACACAATTCCTCATGGCAATGGCAGGAATACAAAAGCTAATGACCAAAATATAGCTTTAAAGCAGGATTGGTACAGATGTACAAACATACACATCACCCACAACCTCCTTTAAGTCCTCATTGTTGAATCCAATGCAGGCCCCGGCGCTGTACCAGAGGATTTCTAAGTGACTTTATACGTAACAGGGTCGTCCAAATCCTACAAGATCCAATTGCTCTTTAACTTTTTGACTAGAAGAATTTGCGCCATTGTAGAGATGATAACTGTCTGGATCCTTGAGAACATCGGGGCTCGTCTCCCCTGGCGGTACCGGAAGAATGCAGTAATGATGCTTCGGACTGCTCTTCCGTAAGTGCTGATGGACCCTGCCCTTGGGGCAGTTGAGTGCTCATGAAGGGCGTAGTGGGTATGCTGCTTCCCCATTGTAGAGGCACGTCTGACAATGACCCTTGACTGATGGGCCAGGAAATTGGCTCGTTCTCCCAATTTTGTGCTTCCTCTAGCAGGTTAGACTGCCTGTAGCTAGACGGCAGGTCTTCAGGTTCACCCTCAGTGTTGTTTGACTCAGGCACCACTGTATACTCTCTGTCAGGCTGAGAGCGTCGTGGTTGTCCAGGAGTGGCTCCCTCTAGACCGGAGCTGTTTCCAAATAACGGAGTTCCTAGACCTTCAGAGCTTCGCGATCTTGAAGGGACCGGAGTTCGCCCCTCTCCATTATAAAGGATTGATTGCCTGTGTTGGAACCAATCTCGCCACTGAGCTTCCGATCCAAGTGGTAGACGCGTCCACTCCGTGACTTTACCTTCTTTTGATTGAGTTGTGCTGTACTCTATAAATGTACGAGATATGCCCGAGTGAGCATCCTGGACATCATCCGCCTTGTTTACGTTGTCGATCAGCGACAAGGCCTTGTAAAGGGCAGTTTCTGTCTCAACAAGCCGCTGCTCCAGTCTGGAAAGATAACCTGTAGGAATACCCCTATCCGATTGTGCTGATCAGAGCCTAAAATGAAAAGTCTCAATGACAGAACCAACCTCTTATTAATTTGCGGATACCGACATGTCGCACCTGTTGAAGAGCACTGGGCGCATGATGGTCTGCCAAGGTTTAGTAAACCAATGTATGTATCTCTGACTGGGTTTACCTGCAGTTTTCGGTCACACTGCGGTGGACGAAAAGTTGTTAGCACACTTCGTAAATATCGTCGCTGTGGGATCTCACCCTGCATTTCTTTGTACGACAAGGCTCACAAGCGATAGGATTAGATTGCTCCTGATATGACTTTTTATCAGCACCTGTATTGATATATTCAGGACGTGAGATGCATACCAAAATCTCCGAGTCTTCCATCAATTCAGCGGACAAAGGTTAATCCAAGTGTGGAGACGAAATACGGGGGACCCTAGCTTGGATTTAACAATCTCCGGAGCAGACATGTCCGCAGTTACGATCCTCCGGGAAGGGGCTTGGCGGAATTGCAATCCCGCCCCACAAAATCTGCCCGGGGTATGGATCAACAATTGTAGAATCTAGCCTACGCAGCGCCCAAAATACTACTTGTCCAGCTCATGCCTAACGGTGTTTTATGTCCAGTAGATATTTTTCGGGCTCTATCGGTCTATTGACTAAAACGGGAAAACCAATTCCGAAGCTGCCAGTCCAGAACCAGGCTTCTCTAAGGGGTTTCAAACCCAGCCAAGGCTAGAAAGAGCACGAGTCCTGCCTTTCAGATTGACTTACCTGTGAAGCAGACGCCAGAGTCTGGAGCGAGCATTTGGACTAGTCATACCGGCCTCTCGACGTCGTCCAATCGCCGTCTGCTGCCGACCTGACAACCTGGAAGGTTTTCCAACTCTGCGTTTATAAGCTGAAAGGATTTTGAGGTATACCAACCGAGTCTGCGGAGTCGGGTCAGATTGTTGCGACCTGCAGGAAGTTCTGCCAGTGGACACGGCGCTCCTGCGTGGGACTCCCGGCGGAAGAGCGGTCATCTCCCGGTTGCCCACAACCATGGTACAGGCCTCACCACGAGTCAAGGCAACAGTCATGCAATTGGAGCTTCTGACGAATCTAACAGGCGCTCTGGTTCCTCCAGTATTTACGAGGTCGAGGATAATGACATCAGCTTCGTCTCCTTGGCTGTCATCAACCGTCGTGACGTGTACATTGGCAAAGCGCCGAGGTTGCCAGGCGTTCAACACTTTGCGCAGTGTGGTAGCCGCTGCCCTGTAGTAGCAGAGGACGCATATCTCGGAACCTTGATAGTTTCCTTTCGAGAGCATATCCTCCAGCAGCAGACAAATTGCACCGATATGGTGCAAATCTACTTTGCTGTCACCACCACGTTGCTCTTTGCGTTCATGAAGGTCACAACGAAGCGGAAATAAAGGTAACGTCGTGCTGGGCGAATCTCGGTCAAAAATCTCAACTCACGACAGTCGATGTCCTACTCAGGTGTCAGCAATGCTTTATACAGAGTCTAATGGAGCTGGCCGTTCATACACTCCAATACACCTGTCTCACTTCACCAGATCCGGATACCCGTTGCACACAGATCTCCTTCAGGAGCTTATTATCGATCACGACACATTTCCACTTACTCTATGTTTCTTCAGCGAGGATCGGAATTATTGCAAGCAACTGGCTTCCTTCCACTGACAGAAGAATATCACCTTCCGGGAGCTCGGCGCGGGCAGCATCCCGTGCTGCAGTGATATCGGGCTGGGGAGCAGCTGCGCCAAATGGATATCTGGTCAGCCATCCCCTGTACCACAAGTGGGACTTTCTTGTGTTCGCCGGATTTTGTGTTGTCGGAGCGTCGGTCAAGGGACCTTCATAGAACTCCCTGTTAGGGAAGCGAGACCTATGAGGAGCCATCCGGTATTGCTGTATCAGTGCGATACATGGGGTCCCAAGTAATAGCAGACGCTCAAAAGGAGACATTGCACCTTGCTGGGCGAACTCACTGGAGCCAAGGGATGTGACCGTAGGGGGCAATTCGCGAGGGTCACCGACCAGCATTGCGTCTCCCATACTATTGACCAGCGGCACGATCGTCTCCCCTTCGGTCGCTTGGCCCGTCTCATCCAAAGCCGTATGCTTGGACTTAAAGGAGTCGTGCGTCAACGCGTCTGTACCAGCGCCTATGCAAGTTCCCATCACGCACCATGCGCGCCTGAGGTAGAATCTCCTCGCTTTCATCCACGCATAGGCTTCGTCATTCCTGATCTTCCTTGCATGGTCGTCATCATCATCTGACGTCAAAAGACTTGACGTAGCATTCAGAGCCTTCCGAAGTTCACCAAGCATCTCACGTCTTCTCGAACACGGGTGATGTTCTGTTTCAACCGCACGTGACGGGCATCATATTCTTTCAGCGACCGGAGGATGTGGCACTTCAACGACAAGTCATCAACATCGCCGTCAGCGGTTGTTTCCAACCTCATATCGTAGTCCCGATGGAAAGCAGTCGTCAGCTTGGCAGAACTGTCTCTGGTATCTGGCAGCAACTACTTAGATCATTGGTTTGGCATGGCTTAAGCTGGCCAGGGATTGCTTCTGAAATACCCCAGGCGGGCCGAAATATGCCACCTCTTTGATGACACGATCTGTGATTTGCTGTCTCACGCGGTCCGCGATGACATACACAGCGCAATTGCTAGCTGCGCCAACGAAGACAGTAAGTTTGGCATGCTTTATAATGACGATCGCTGCAAGTATCAGCAATGTTTTGCTTGTTCCCGGTGGTCCCCAAACCGATGATACAAGCCCTTTCTTAAGCAGAAAAGTTTGCGACCTGCATCTTGATCTGGGGTGGGGTTGATTCGACCAGAGACCAACCTCAGAGCAGCTCGTCCAGCTTTATCTAAGGAGATTGTCGGAGTTAGCCCTTGGATCTTAATTTTGCGCGTCCCTGTAGCAACATCCTTAAGTCTGAAATTCGTCGCAATTTTGCGAGACAAGACCCCATACATAAACCAGTTGATGGCTCTTATGAGAGGTCTGGTCGAGCTTCCTCTTGGGCCAAAGATGAACGTTCCAGTGCGCGTTCCTGTTGTAACTAGTCCTTGGAGGCCGCCGACTCTTAATGCATGTATGGGACTCCTGAGCCAACCCCGGAATCCCGAACCGTATGCGGTACGAAGCTAGAGCTTTCCCACGGCAGCACTGCTCGGCTGGGGACATTTAGCTTCTGCAAAGACGTACCGAGCTCGCAAGCCAATCACGACGCTAGCGTGATACTCATCTAATTCTGCCACCTCACGATCAGGCATGAAAAATATGAGAACAAAACGACTTCTATGGATTAATAGAGTCAAATAACCGGCAAATTGTCACAAAAACAAGGCACTGTGGCGGAGGTTAGATTCCCATTCAATAATCTCAAAAAATCACCACTAACTTGATGTTCAGTGGTTATCGCGTGAGACTAGAAATCTCATTCCTTCGGGAGTTAGTCATCCCTGGAACTCGGTCTTCGGTCAATCATCTAACCTAGCAACTTTAGGCACAGGTTCGAATCCTGTCAGTGTCGAATTCTTTTTTGTTTTTTTTCTGGCGTTTTTTTTGGCGCTTTTTTTTGGCTCTTTCTTTTTCCTCTTCAATTCACATCTTTTTTGAGAAGTAACCTAGTCTTTAGTTGTTACAATTTTATTGACCGTACCCCAGTAGAGCGAGTCGTTCCATCTGGACCACTGTAATTCCACTAAGCGCCTGCCGGAGGAGCGGACATCACCTCCCAGCGCCGAATATCCATCGGGTATCTAAAAATGAGCATAGTCATTATTGCGAAAAGAAAATGACGAAAGCAGAGAGCCCAGCACTATCTAAGTATACCCCTATGATGTGCGGCCACGAGAAGCATTGGCAGAAAGAAACCTCCGCGGTGTTCGCTCAGTAACAGAAATGTCGACTTCATTGTACCAGTCGACGAACGTGTTAGTACGCTTCGCAGTCTTGTCACCACTGCACTGTGGCCAGAACTCAAAGTCTTTTCCAAGCACGTCATGACCCGTGACGCAGACGCCGAAGCCGTCCGCAGGATCGGAAGGGCGAGAGTACAAAGCGAAACGTCGCGGATGCTTGCCTTGCACAATATCGTAGCGGACATTGACATGCAGAAGAGTCGTCAAGCCATACTTGTTGACGATGTGCTTCTTGATCTTGAACTCCATCAGATTCCCTTTGAAGTGAACACGCCCTCCGGAAACGACCAGCTTCACATGACCGCCGGCCTTTGCGTTTGTGCGCCTGATTTAGGAGCTGAGGTCTGCTTGCGCAAGCTGCGAACGGCGCTTGTGGTGCAGGTAGTATTCTCGAAGTTCCGTGTCAGCCGAAAACCTGAGCGCCTCAAAGGCCGTTATCGTGTACGGTGACCGGATGAGAGAGTCCAAGGGAAACAAGACGTTCAGACCGCGGCCTTGGAGCGTGGCATTGTTGTGTGCCAAAGGTTGCAAGAAGCCAGGAAGCGTCGGCAGGGTTGAGAACAGGACGCAGCACCAGAGCTCGACAAGGCAGACATAATTCGTCGCCAGAGGGGCGTGTCGAAGCATCTCAGGAAACGTGGCGAGGGCCACGAAGCGTTGCTGCCGGTTAGCTCCGAAGCCAACTCTGTACAACGGAGAGGGATTCTTGGCTCGATGTGAACCAGAAGAGTGTTCTGATTTTCGCGCGTTGATTCCCTGCGTCACCCTTCTGCCAGGGCGGAATCGAGCCGATGAGCCGACATACAGTTTGAAGAACTCTGAGTCATGATCATCCGTGATGATGATCATGTAGACTCCAGGCGCGTTCTCGATGGGCTTGAACTCGGCATGAGCAAGGGATTGAACATCCCATGGCGTTTCGTGCTTGAAGGTCTGGAGAGCCGACCATAAGCCGGCAAGGATCGTCGTCGCAATGTGGAAAGGTCCGGTCGACTCGATCCACTCAGACCAGTGGTCCAGGGAAGCGCCAGCTACGGCGTGGAGGAAGGCCAGCAAGTGTTCTCTGATACTGTATCCAGTTAGTATCACGATCCGCATGAGATAAGATAACTCAAGGTTAACTTACACTGCTTGTGGATCCATAGAAATTCAGTATACAGTAATTGACTTCTCCATCGAAATCAAGTATATAGTAAGAACTATATACTTGAATATAATTTTATATATAATATACGCGCTTTCTTCCACAGCTATACACAATAACACAGTTTGGGGCAAAATGAGCTGTTTAAATAGACGCAGAAGCGGGGTAACCCCGCAAAGCTCCTGTGAATCGCTCATGTTTGCTCAGGTGAGTATGAGTCAACAGGCAGCAAACAAGCAACTGGCAAACAAATCAACTGTAAGGTGAATGATTGTGGAAACATTGATGGGAGGTGGAAGATTATGTAGGTAGGTAGGTAGTTACGAAGCAGGTTGTCAGTCAAATGCGCACTTGTGTATGAGTCGTGACGTATGGTAGAGCAATACTCCTGCATTTGAGGAAGGTATTATGGAGCTGGTGCAAGCTCCTGTAAAATGGTCCGATTCAGGGGTTAGGGGGCCGGAAAGATCAGATCTGTCTTCCAGGAACGAGCTAGCGTGGTGATTGATTGGCTCGGATCCGATCCGTGACGTGGGAGGCTCTAAGCTCCTAACATCCTCAATGACTTGGCGTTGCTGCGATTGCCGGGACTGTTGATTTGCTTCGACCTGCACATCATCGATCGCATTTACTTGACATGCCTCCATGAGAAAGCAGATAGGTGTCCATTATTGGAGGCATGTCTGCGCACGCCGTCCTTTGATATAGATATACTGCACAATGGATGTGCTCATATTCGCATTGCTTGCCTTCTGGCTCTCCCTAGCCCATGGGGCGCCTCCTCTACAACGTCCGCTGTTATACCCGGATCGCGCTGATGAAGCCTTGGACACGCAAGCCTCTAAACGAAAGCTACATGGCCGGTTTCTTCACATCACAGGTGTGTTTGCTTGCCTTGATCTAGAACCTCGCATCTTCCGGGCATCGTTCTGACCAAAGATCAGATATTCATCCCGATCCCTTCTATGAGATATATTCTTCCACGGACAAAGGAGATGCATGCCATCGCGGCGACGGCCCAGCGGGTTATTATGGGGCAGAAACGACGGACTGCGACACGCCCCTATCGCTGGTGAATGCGACTTTCGACTGGATCGAAAAGAACCTCAAGGATTCCATAGACTTTGTCATATGGACAGGCGACAGCGCGCGGCATGACAACGATGAATTCATTCCCCGGAACACGAGCCAAGTGGTACAATCAAATGAGATGTTGGCATCGGGTATCACAGAGATTTTCAGCCGAGGGAATAAGAAAGGCGACTTGATGGTACCAATTGTACCTACCTTTGGGAACAATGACATCCTACCACACAACATCTTTAGGGAAGGTCCAAATGAATGGACAAGGCGGTATATGCGGATATGGAACAATTTCGTGCCAGAAGAACAACGGCATTCCTTTGAGCGTGGTGGTTGGTTTTACGTCGAGGTTATCCCCAATAAGCTGGCTGTCTTCAGCTTAAACTCATTGTAAGCGACATCTGCATGTACACCTGTTTTACTCCATGTCCCTTACTGATATCATCCAAGGTATTTCTTCGACAACAATGCTGCCGTAGACGGGTGTTTCAACAAGGATGAAGCTGGATATGAACATATGGACTGGCTAAGAGTACAACTAGGCTTGCTTCGTGAACGGGGTATGAAAGCCATATTGACGGGCCATGTCCCCCCTGCGAGGACCAAAAATAAACAAAACTGGGACGAAAGTTGTTGGCAACCATATACTTTGTGGGCACATCAGTACAGGGACGTGGTGATCACATCCATTTGGGGCCATATGAACATTGATCACTTCATACTCCATGACTCCAAGTCTGTTGACCTTGAGGAGCTGGATCCAGATCGAAGTGCTATGCTCAGGAGTTCGGGTTCAGAGGAGATATCAACCATGGGCGCTGCGGATTACCTCATCGATCTGACCGAGGAATGGGCAAAACTACCTCAACCTCCGTCAAGCAAGCCGAAGGGAGGGAGCGTAGATGGCCGGGAAGTCGAAGCCGCCAAGAAGGGAAAAGGGAAAAAGGGGCACAAGAAGAAGAAAAAGAAGTCTAGTCCGAAGAAAAAATACCACAAGAAAATCGGTGGTAAATGGGGTGAGAGATACAGTCTATCACTCGTCTCTCCGAGCGTCATTCCAAATTACTTTCCAACATTGCGCGTTGTCGAATATAATATCACAGGCTTGGAGGACGCGCCCGTCTGGAAGCCTGATCAGCTTGTCGAAGCAACGCAAGAACTACAGTTTCCAGAGCTCATGGCTAAATATATCGATCGAAATCTTAATGGCCAAGCAAATGACGACCTCAGCGAAGCCAAGAAGAAGAAAGGACACAAGAAGAAACCAAAACGACCAAGTATCACCATCCCTGAACCCCCACCAAAGTCGGCTCCGCCTGGACCTGCATACTCGTCCCAGCCTTTGACGCTGTTGGGATACACACAGTATTACGCTAATCTTACGTTCTTCAATAATGACTTCGATAATAATGGCACGGATATTGAACCTGATGATGTCGTGCTTCAAGGTGATGAAGACCAGAATGGAGGGTTCGAGGGGCAGAAATGGCGGGATGGTATACATAGGGGCAAAAATCCGCATAAGAATGAGCCGCATCCTCGGGGATTCCACTTTGATATCGAATACTGTACTTACGAAGACGGGATCTACAAGTTGAAGGACCTCACAGTGAAAAGCTACCTTAAGCTGGCGTCCAGGATTGGGAGATCAAAGCCAGCCAAAAGTCCTGAGCTTGGTCTACAGGATGACGCAGCCATAGGTGACGAGGCTTATGAGGGCGGTGAGGAGGATGAACAAGGGCCCCCGCGCTCTGAGCAGCGAGGCGCAAGCAAGGGGCAGAAAGAGCGTGAAAACATCAGGAAGCATAAGCCGTGGGTGACATTCCTACGGAGAGCTTTTGTGAAGACAATGGATGAGGAGACCATAATGGAAGAGTTTGGTTAGGTTGGCAACCTAAGTGTTCTACGATCTTGGAGGCGTCACTTATTGTCTGGCATATGATGGAGTTTGGGCATGGAAGGTGACCCGGCGAGGGATATCTTGTTTGGAATATCGTGCCTTTGCAATGCATAAGCTTATGAGGATAATGTAGGAAGGATCTTGAAATCCGCATTGATTGTTGCCTTTCTCAAGTGCTTTGCTTCTCTAGTTCTCCTACTGGCTTATTGTTTTCGGACCGAATGCGCCGAATTGAGTTCGTCCACAGCTTTTGGGAGAGATTCTCATGGAAGGCAGCGCAGACTCATGCAGACCGTCCTACGCTTCATAATGGGCAAATGAGGCTGGACGGCTAGTATAGAATGCCTGCGAACATGGCGCCCGGAAATAGTCTCCAGCCATTTCAGCTGCGAGACAACACTCAATGATAGTGTGGCATCGACCCAGTGACTGTAACCCCTGACGGGAATAGAATCCTGTCAAAACAGCGAAGGACGTCACCGAGCGCTCGGACCTTCGGCATATACTCGGCACACGATTAGCCGGAACGGGAAGACACGCTTCCCCACGAATTTCTCTGCCGGCATTTCATCTCAACAAATGCGATGCCGATGCGCAACGTCACGCCGCATCCAGAACAAGCAACGGGGTCCCGGGTTATAGACAGTCGCCAATGCCGAAACTCAAGGGCAACCGCACGTTGCGCATCGTACATGCCGCCGAGAAAGGCGGTTATGCCGTCCCCGCGGTCGTCTGTGTAAGTTTTCCCTTATCTGCGTTCATCCCAAATACCGCGCTCGAAAAAAAAAATATATATATTTCATTCGTCGACAACATATATTGGCCACGCGCCCCCCGCTGACAATCGAACACAGTATAACCTCGAGGCCGTGCTCGCGACCAAGCTCGCCGCCGAACGGCTACGCGCGCCATGCATGATCCTGCTCTTCCCCTGGGCGCTGACATATGCGGGGACGCTGCTTCCCGCGCTGGCAGCCGAGGCGGTGCGCACAGCATCCGTGCCTTTGGCGCTGCACCTAGACCACGCGGACGACGCAGCGCAGATCCGCGCCGCGGCCGCGTCGGGCCACTTCGACTCGATCATGATCGACATATCGCACCTCGAGCGGGACGCCAACCTCGCCCTGACGCGCGAGCTGACGTCGTTCTGCCACTCGCACGGTGTCGCTGTCGAGGCGGAGCCCGGCCGCATCGAGGGCGGCGAGGATGGCTTGATCAGTACCGGTGACCGGGGCCTGCATGAGGTCCTGACCTCCGCCGAGGACGTGGATGATTTTTGCGATACGGGAATTGATATGCTGGCGCCGGCGTTTGGGAATGTTCATGGAAAGTACCCTTCTGACGGACCGCATCTGGATTGGGAACGGTTGCAGAAGGTCCATGAGCGCGCGTGGGATGCAGGCGTGGTGCTGGCGTTGCATGGCACCAGTGGCTTTAGTGAAGAGCAGATCACGGAGTGTATCAAAAGGGGCGTTAGGAAGGTGAACATCAATAAGGTCGTGACGGAGAAATACAAGGAGGTCATAAGGGAGAGCGATATATCCGGCTCTTTGACGCACGTAATGGAGGAGGCAACGAAGAGAATGTCCGAGGCAGTGGAATGGGTGATTCGAGCTTGCGGATGTGAAGGAAAGGCTAATGATTTCGCAAGATGAAAATTGCGTGAAATACCAACCAGAGACATAAGGCAAGAGTCATGGCAGAGGAAAAAGTGCATCGCGTCAGTCGTATATATTAGGCATGCTTTGGTATAGAGGCAACACAGGAGTCGGCGCAGGCCTTACGTTAGAAACAATCGATAATATTGGAGGTCATGAACATTCATGACTGCCAAATCATTTCCCTAAAACTCGTGAGATCGTACATTTGATGAATCCCAACTCCCTGCTAACGAAGAGCCCCAAAGGACGAGGAGGTCGGGAGTAGAAGGCAGACTATGGACGAAGCATTGCATCACAGTCGTGGTATCCTTCAATTTCATGACAAAACAAACATAGCAGCAAGTGCAAAACATAACCGGAGCAGCCAAGACTCTGCCGTAACAAGAGTACCCGAGCTTTGCGGTGCAAAGGGAGCACCATTTGTCGGATTCCCGCCATTGTTTGAGCCTGAGCTAGAAGTCGAAGTCGTTGAAGAAGTGGTCGTGGAAGAGACAGAGTCGAGGACATGCTTGGACTAGAACTGCTTGCGCCCGCGGCTGTGGCAGAACTGCTGGCCGTTGAAGAAGATACAGACTCTAAGGAGGAAGAAGAGGAAGAGACGGTATTGGAGCTCGATCCAGAGAAAGGGCTGCTCTGAGTGGACGTCGGCGACACCACTTCTGTTGCGGCCACAGTGCTAGTCGCTCCATAAATGGTAGTACTAGGTCCGAAGGTCACTGGAGCAATTACGACCACCGTAGAGCCAGCAGAATTGGTTGTGGTCTCTGTAATTGTGGTCGCGGTGGTCGCAGTCACTGCGACAAGGGAGCTTGATATGCTTGATGTGCTTGATGTACCACTTCCAGCCATAGGCGTGGGATGTACCATAGTAGTCGCGCCTCCAACAGTGATTTGTCCGACTGAAGCAGTTGACGAAGCGGAAGCAGAGGCTGCGGATGCTTTCGAGGCAGCGGAGGCTGATGCCAAACTGGCTGTAGCGGAACTGATGGCAGCTTCGGCGCTAGTGACGAGGGCTTCTGGTAAAGGATCGCCTGCAAGGCCACAGGCTACCTGTAGAGGAGGCAGAAGGTCGAGGACAGACGACAGATCATCGGGACAATTGACATCGACGCAATGAATAATGTCGTTGAAAGAGTAGGTCGTGGATTCCCGACAAATGCCTGCGGCACCAAGTTAGCAACGGGCGTGTTGCGAAGGATCTCTGCCACGATTGGTAATATACGCACAAGAGATATTGAAGCCATTGCAATTATAGTCGCCTGTCCCGGAGATGCAATTCTGTACGCACTCTGGCAAGGTTGGGATCTGCGCAAGCGCGGTGGACATTAAAGCCAGCAGCGCCCACCGTCGGAAAGAGGTCGACATCCTGAAGCTTGGTGTATCAGAAGGAGATTATTCCAGGGCGAGCAACGATTTTCGGCCCGGGCTAGATTGTCGAAGATAAATCTCCTCCGAGGCGGCGCAAAGCAGCAAACGGTGACCTTAGTTGTGTTGCGACAAGCTGCGTTTGTGGTCCCGTTGTTTGTCCTTCTGGTGTTTCATCAACCGCCGGGTGCGCGCAGAAGTGAATCCGACCCGCGTTTTCTGGTCACAGATCAAGGAGGGTGCAAGGACAGGAGGAGAAGCAGAGGCAAGGAATTAAATGTACCATGAGCGGCAGGCAAATGGGTCGAGCCATGGTTGTGGCTCGTTCATGTGGGTGGTAAACCAATTGGCAGTGAATGAGCAAGCACACGGGATTTGGTGGTTTGACAGTTGCTGAGAGCCAATCAAGCAGTTTGGATTGACACTTTTACAGGGATCTTTCGCGTCTGAAGAAGGCGACGGGCTAGACGGGCTACGTCAGAAGTCAATTAATTCGCCGCCCCTACTCGCACTAAGTACAGTAGCTTGTTATGTACACCCCTTTCCGCGCCCCTTTCCCTGCTTCTGTCCTGCCAACTGTGGCGTTTCCCCGCCTGCACTGCCACTTTTCATTCAAGGCTAGAACTCGCCGACCCACGATCTAGCCGTGGTTTAACCCATAAATCTTTCTTTGACTTCCCTCTCGAGATAAGCTTGCATGCCCTATCTGTTAAGATATTTCCTGTTGCAGAAATTGGGTGGTACTCTACATAGTGGGACTAGATTGGGCGTTGCTATTTGGTCTGTAGTCCGTACATATGGATTATTATTATTATTGTCATAACTTCGAAGAACCCTGTCGTCTCTCTAGTTTCTTCGTTTGAGATTTGTAATTCTTCACCAACTGCCTCACTGCCAGATCCAGCAAGACATCCTCGCTGCCTCCTGGCACCTTGGCTGCTGGCACCTCCCTCCATATCCCTGCGGACCATTAGCTGACGGGGTACTTTCGGAGAACTACGCGTCTGTCACTTACGTTCAGCAATCTCTCCCTGTCCTGTTCTTGTCAAGCCATTCCCTCCAAACAACAAGACAGCGCAATGCGCACATTCCATCAAGACCATGCCCACCTGAGCTTTGCACAGGGCGGTCAGCCCTCCTAGCTTCACGTCCGCATCTTCTTTGCTCATCTGCGTCATCTGATACACGAATTGCTCAACCCATGCGGACTGGCTTTCCAGGAGAGCCCCAGCCTTAGCAAGTCGGTGTCTGACCACTGGTTGATCCATTAACGTCTTCCCGAACGCCTCTCGCTTCAAGCAATATTCGAAAGCCGCCGCCAGGGCTACTCTGCATTGCCGTGTGACGCTTATACATATCGTAAGTCTCTCATGATTGAAATTCGTCATAATATATCTCATCCCTTCGCCCTCCTTGCCGATCAAGTTAGACGTCGGCACTCTCACATCGTCCAGCTCAATGAACGTCGTGCCAGCCGCAATATGGCCGGTTGCTTTGATCCGTCGCATGGAGACGCCCGGATACCTTTTGAGGGGAATTACGAGCAGAGACAAGCCCAATGGTCCAGGTCCTCCTGTACGGACAGCGATGGTGGTATAGTCGCACCATATTCCGTTTGTTATCCTGGCAAAAGTGGTCAACAAGCGCATCTAGTATTACCTGGAGGTGGCGGGGGAGCTGGCTTACCATTTCTTCGTGCCATTTATGATGTATTCCTTGCCATCCTCGCTTTTGACTGCGGTAGTTGTGATGTCTGCGACGTCTGAGCCAGCCTCGGGTTCCGTAATCGCAATGCATGTTCTCTTCTTTCCTAGCAGTAAGTCTGACAGGAATCTCTCTTGGAGCTCTTTACTCCCAAACTTAATTATTGGAGGCACACCAAATGCCATGCCGGTAGTAATTGAGCCAGGTGGACCAAAGAGTCCTGATCGCAACATCTGGAATGGACCTGTCAGCATGCGGCATGAATCGCGGCTTGTCAATCCACGCACCTCATCAAAGTATATCCCTGTATGTATATAATCCCACTCTTCTATTTTCACCCCTCCCGGCATCTCTCTGATACCCAGCTTTCTCAACCAGTCCAGTGGTAATGGAGCAGGCAGGTTGGGAAGCAGATAGTTTCCGACTCCTTTCCCCTGGAGCTTTGCAAACTCCTCCCATACATATTCCGGTACAATCTCATCTCGCTCCCACTCCATGGCATGCTCTATGAGATGTTTTGACACGAACGCCCGACATGCTTTCTGGAATCTGCGATGCGTTTCCTTGTAATATGGAGATGGAAGCCCGCAGAGCCATGGTGGTTCGGAGAAAGGAACCGGCGTCGTTCCTGGTTCGAAAGTCATATTTGATATCTGTCGGAAGGCTTTAGTTTCTCCAAAGGACATGAAGATCACATCCTCGTTGTTGGACAGTAGGTGAGCTGAGCGTCTTACTTCGTAAAGCACAAGCCAATTGCATGTGCTCCACCTCGGCATCCCCAGATTCCGCTAACCCTACTTCGTTTCGTAGCGTTACTTCCCGGAAGAACTATTCTCCGGAATTATTTTGTTAGCGCGCTGCCAATTTCCCATGCAGGCTCCACTCGCAGCACACTGGGTGAGACAAATGATTGCGGTCTTGGCAACCTCGCTCAGTAGTATGGGACCGCAATGAATTCTCTCACCCAGGTGTGCAGCAAATTTTCGCTGAGTAAGCGCACTGGTTCCCAGCAAGCGAGCGAGTATATCTACCGCGACCCTCCCGCGCCCTTCTGCTCTTCTTTTCTTTTGCTCCTCATCAGTAGAGGTTATAGCTAAAAACTGTAACCATAGGAGCTCCACTACGGTGGCTTGCTGAGGGTTGTTCTGATCTCGCAAGAGCAGTGGATTTCCTTCCGTTCCCGGCTCCTTTGAGCGATCTGGCGTCTGTCTGTACCTAATCAACTGCGGTCGATGTGCTTCTGCACAGCTGAGCCGGAGTTGTGGGATGGATGCTACATACACACGTCTCGAAGATTTTTTTCGTTGAATCGCGGCGGGTGTGCTAGTTCAGATATTACGGAGGCTACGAGCTTTCGAGACTGCATGTGTTGGAATTGCTGTATGCAGGTGGTGGTGCGAGTTCGTACTGTAGAAAAATTGCTCAGTTGGAAAATGTTACACGATCCTCCCAACCAGCATATCTGGTCTGCCGAGTACTTCTATTCGCGAATTGATAGCACATCTCGAACTCCTGCTATGGCAGATCTACGTCTTCATGTTGCATGATGAAAATGGCCATGGAAATGCCCATGAAAGTCACCATCGTCTACTGCGATCCGAGCATAGCACTGAGGCTTGTGTTCAAGTCGTAGATATTGTAATTCTATCTGCAACTCCTATGACCTGCAAGCCAGCCGATCAAATGCCCAACCATATCCGTAAACTATCTCTAGTACAGACGCTTTGGTGGTGACATAGATGCCTTGATCGTCAAGCTGCCAACGTTTTGCCAACCCTTCTTCAACAGAGACACCAAGTAGTTGATGGCCAACATGATGTTTCCGATGAGGGCCTCCTCGTCCATACCAACGTTTCCGACCGCAACACCCAAGCACAACACCTTCTTCAACTGGAACTTGATGGTGCTCTTGACCTCGGTGATCTTGGCGTTGAGGTCTTCGTTGGCGGAGACGGGTGTAGGGAATTTACCAGCTAGATGATTGTAAGTCGTAAGTCACACCCACTGATGAAACCAAGCAAGCGAGACAGAGATGAGCGTACCCTTGGAGAGACCGGGTCCCAAAAGACGGGGAATCTGCTTGATGAGAGAGTCGGAGGCAAGGAAGGCATCGTATTTCCGGGCAAGCTTCTTGATGAGCTTCTTGTTCTTGTTGAGCTTCTTCAAATCATCGGAGGACATGGCATCAACACCCAGATGCTTGGCACGGTCGATGTCGTGCTGGTCACCCAAGACACAGACGCTCATGCCAGGGCGAGGAACCTGAGGAAGCTTGACAGTTCCGGAGAAACGCTTGTCACGTTGAGGGTCATAGTTCTTGAGACCGATCTGGAGTTCGACGGTTTCGAGGAAGTTTCTCTTCTTCTGGTTGTTCGAGTAATCCAGAAGTTGTTGGACGTTGGTACGCACTCCGGCTGTTATCAGTCAGTATCACATCCTGACAAGCAAGAGATTTCGTATCTGGAAACATACCGACTGTGATTTTAGACATCTTGATGACAGTCTTCCAGAAGAATTTGTTAAGATTCTTATGGTGAGGATTTGCGTGACGTCCGATGTAGTTGTCGACGGATGTGCTTGAGGTAGCGGTCAGTGAGAATTTTGAATGGCCTTGGCGAAGCGTTGTGGGGTTTCTTAGGTCAGCACCCTAACGCTTCTGTGCTTGGCGTTCGCCCTTCGAGCCCCCGTCTCAGAGCCGCAACACCAACCCAAAGAATCACGATGCCACAGTTGCCAAACAATTGGACCAAGTTCTCGTTCGAGGATTACAAAGTTGTTCGCATGGCTCTTTCAGTTCAATTAACAGTGTAAAATATGTACTCTATTCTGCCTTCTTCCCTTTCACGCCTCAAGTGTACGCAGTTTTGAGCTCGTCATTATAGGCAGTCGCCATGTATTTTACAGTAATGGGAAGGTGCGATGGTCAGGACAGGTACTCATGGCGCCGAGACTTTCGAGTGAATCTGCCATCCTGAGCGTGTCCTATGACTATGAGCGTTCCCTCTCCTTTCCATCTCTGCCCTGACGACTCGAGATCTCGAGGCCTGCAACCCTGTCGATGTGAGCCTTCAAACAATCCAACGCCGGCGGTACTATTACCATGTCACCTTCAGGAAAGGAGAAGGCAGCATCTGGGAAGGAGCCGCGCAAGATCACCATGCGTGAGTTGTGGACCGGTAAGTTGCGCGAAGAGAGGTTGAAGCACCAGAGTACGCAGTACGGCAAGAGGAAGAACGCTTCGGCCCAGAAGAAAGCTGTAAGTGGTGTCTTTCCTGGTCGAATAGAACCGCCCGAGGCAGCGTAGACGTCTATGAGATCCTAGCGAAGCATCAACTGATATTTGCGAAAAGGAGGAGACCAAAACTGAAGCAAAACCTGAAGAAAAGCCGGCCGAGTCCTCGGTTGCTGAAACAAAGCCAGCAGAAGAGACGGCTCCCGCTGACGCTTCTCCCGAGTCTGTGCCTGGCTGGACGGTCTTCAAAGACGCTGAGCTCCTGAAGTGCAAGGAAGAGAACAAGACTTGGAGAGAAATCGCTCTACAGCTCGGAAAGGCACAGCATGAGTGCAAGACGAGGTTCAGGGATCTGAAGCCGCCCAACAAAGAAGATTCCAAACCCACCAAGTCAAACGCCAAATCCACCACGTCAAGCGTCACGTCCACCACGTCAGACGGCAGATCCACCACGTCAAGCATCAGATCCTCCACGTCCAGCATCAAATCCAGCACGTCAAGCGAAGGCAGCAAGAAGAAGTCTGTTAAGTGGGACGAATCTGTTGATGACATGGAGCGAGCTTCCAAGACCAAAAAGAAGCAAGCTTCCCAGACCAAATTGTCCGGTGACCTCAGCGGCCTGAGCACCAAAGACGCCATCAAGATTCTCGCAAACTTGGAGAGTGAGGAGTTCAGTCGTGAAGATGTTTTGTACCTCCTTCTGCCCGATCGATAGTTACTGACACTCCATATATAGCTGCTCATGATGTTCCGTATCGCCAGAAATCACGATCGCAACAAGTGGACTGAGATCAAATCCCGCTACTGGGACAGGACCGGTCGTCTGGTGCCCGAAGAACGGCTCAAGCAACTGCTTGGTGGGTAGTCTGGATGGAGCGGGTGGGCGGCCGTCTGAGCTGATGCTCTGAATCCTTCATGGAGATCCGTCGCCGGTGATTTACGTTCAATATCTACCTGATGCTGCAGCAGAGGAGTCGCACATAGCTTGATACAGCTCAGCTTGAATTGAGACGAGAATGATACAAACTTAGCTTGCGCTTCTCCTGTGATTCAATCAGCCTACTCCACCAGCTCACTTATGTGGTCCCTCGCCCTCGTTTTGTGGACAAGTGAATAACCACATTCTCCAACTCATTGGGTGCTTGTTTGTCTAGCTTATCAGTGACATTTTGATCCAGTTTTGATGACCTTATTTCCACCAATAACTTGAAATCGCGGCAGAGGGAATGAATCATGGAGCCAGCAAAGGTCCCCGACCATAGGCTAAAAGAGCTCTATCCTTAACCAGGGCCTTGACAGGGACACCCAAATGCATAACAATCATCAAGACCCAAGACGGGCCTCCAACGATGCCGAACGAAAAATCCCCACTGTACATACCGACCAAGGGTATTATGCTTCCAACCCCAAGATTCCCCCAAACCATAGCCCAAATTCAGACCCACCACAATAACAGTAAGTGCGCCATCAGATGCGGGATATAGTGACAAGAGGCCAAAAGGTTCCCTGAGCGAAACTCCTGTACAGTTAACAAACCCTTGCGCCTGCGACGGCAAGCTAGCGTATGATCGTAGGACGCAGGAGCAGAAGCATCTGGATGAAGTAAGCTACAAAGGCATAATCAAGTGAAACCAAGCGAGAAAAACGTGGAGCAGATCCCTACCACACCGGCCCAGGACCACTGCTCATCCTCGGCGTGCTTCTCGCTCCTGGAGTGCCCTGGCTGGGCATTCTTGGAGTAGAACCAGGCGTCCCATTGAGGCCCCGTCGCATCATCTTTCCAAGAACCTTCACCATATCCGCGGCATCCTCGAACATCTCGTCATCCATGGGCTCTTGCGCATTATAGACATCTGCAATTGCTTGTTTCGCCAGACGTCTTGAGCCTTCGGCGTCTTTCACACAGTCGTAAAGGAATGCGGCTTGCTCAATCTTCACGCTCAATCGTAGAGGGTGGCTCCCAGGGAGTAGTCGTTCTGCATATCTGGCCGTCTCGTTGAAACAGGCAGCGGCTGTTGGTATATAGTCCATAGCCGGGAGGAGGAATGTAGCAGTAGGTTTAGGGATGAGCGACGGTGAAAGACCAGGTGGAAAAGCCCCTCCCATCGGGCCCTCAGCCGCGGGCTTGGTGGATTGAGTTTGACCAGGAGGATCTCTGACAGCTGCTTTACCCTTCGTGCCGTTACCATTCAATGCAACGGAATGGTAGTTTGCGTTATGCTGGGAAAGTTGTGGAACAGAACAAAGACATGGTAAAAGCTGGCTCGTAGCTTCAATGCCAGGACCTGGAGCTCTCGATACTGGTCCACCATGGGGATGACATATTGTTCAGTCATGACCAAGCCTTCTCGGGAGAGCCAAAGGATGTGGTGATAGAGTGATAGCGACTTTGTATCTCTGGTACTGTCAAGCTTTCGTAGCCGTCGCGCGCGTACCAGCTTTCGAGAGAGTATGACTGATAGCCCCAGGATCTTGTAGAGCATTGAGGATAGAAGATCGTTCTCACGGCTCGTCTCTTTGGCAAATCTACCGAGAAATTTCTGGTCAACCTCTGAAGAGGCCATCAGGTGATGGCCAGTAAGCGGGTAAGAATGCCTAGATTGATTCGCATGCGCATCAGCAATTTATGCATGGCGATGCATTTTGACGGCTTCACGGCAGTGCTAGATGAAAACACAACAATAGGCTTATAGCACATAACACCCCTTAAATATCCACTATCAAGAAGACAGCTTACCTTGTGCAGAGCGATTGGACTTGGAGTTTCCGGGAATGTTGTTGCAGGGCAGCCTCTTCTGGGTTTGTTTATCTCCTGTATCTCACAAGACGTTCCTGAGCAACAGCAAATGAAGCTAGAAAGCCAAACCAGGCGATCGAGCAAGTCCTGAGACCGAGAGTCGTCGGCCTTCCTCGTTCCACGACCAGCAGTGAAACGACACCGTCCCAATGAAACCAAGGTACCTGCGTGACGGACCATTAAAACAGCCAGTTCAAGCAGAAACAAACGACGACGTGTAGTGTCAAGTCGCCGGGTTATGTGCCTGTGCGCTCAGCGGGTGCCTGCTGGAAGTCCAGCCCTACCCGACCTGAGCGCTGATATTGTCCCCTCCTTCCCTTCCCTCGACTGAAGTGTTAGGATGGGTGCACGAAAAATAAAGGCCTTCTGGTATTAGACAATATGGTACTCGATGTGGAAGTGCTCAATTCACAAGACGCAGGGACCAAGGACTGTCTTTCAGAAATTAGCTTCCATGAAGGCCAATGGGTTGCCGAATATCAGAGGGCTCGAGCATTGCTAACCAAGGACGAGCTGCCATTCGTCAAGCCGGGCAAGTTGACGAAGGATATCCCAACCAACGGAAATCTCAAACACTTCGGGTGTTCACATCAACAACGACGTCACTCGAAACAAACAGCCCGTGAGGCGACTGATGTACCGGTAGGACAAGCACCACATATCGTTTTCTGGCAGCTTGATGCGAGGAATTGACGGCAGCAGAAGGGCTCGAGAGAGCAATAAGGCTCGAGGAACAGCGGTGTGAGGGCCAAATCCAGCCCAATCCTCAAGAATCAATATCTCGAAGACAATAATAGACCAGCTGGTTCGCCGTGACGAGGCTAAGATCTTGATCGAAACGTTTGTTCTTTAGGGTTTTATGCGCAAAAAAGGCCCGCAGACCCGCAGGTTCTCGAAATAAGCAGGGCTTCGCTCTCAGGAAGCCGCACGCCAATGGCCGGAAACGCCTGAATCACAGAACAATGCTTGCAAAATTTGCAAAGAGGAACTGAAAATCTACAGCGGAAAGCGGGAAGCGGAAAAAATCCTACAAATACGTGTGCGCTGCCACTTCCCTCTCTCTCTCCGTCGCACGCACAGGCTGTTGTGGGAAAGCAGCGCGCTCAGGGACATGCAAAAATATTACTTTGCCTAATGTCGCTCCTAGAGACTGGGGTCGCATTAGCTTGCAGTGTTGCAGGACGCTTGCCACGTCGCCAGCGCAGGATCCCGCCCGGCCCCCAGCAGAAATTGACAATTGTTGTCTACCGGCACGAGGCTGTTCATCGTCGTGTGCGATCTGGATCGCTGCTAGGCCGTCAATGGCTTTCTCGAGGCGTCATGGCTGCCAGCTGGCACTTGGATTGCCCAATTTCGCAGTTGCCGACATCCTTGAGCCCTGCAACTTGTTCACCTGCATACCCACACACCCCGGGATTGACGTAGCGGAACATGAACCGCTGCTGGGGCTTTGCAACTGCTGGATTCCTCTTCGGCAGCCAATTCTTTCGAGACTATTAATGAAGTCTATTTGAATTGTGCCACATTGAGAATTGTGGTCATCACTGGGGACAATTGACTTTTGGAAGTAACAAATTATGCTTCAGCCGTCAAGCCCACGTTCTTGGACGACCTCGGCTGTCCCCGTCGCGGCTTGCCTTGGCCGCGCTTAGAGCTCCACTGACTGCTTGTGCTATGTAGCGGTGAGCGCTCCGTTGCAGAAACCCGTCGGAAACACGCGATTTTGGCGTGCAAAAGGGAAGGAGAGCCAAAAATATCACTGGACATACTGACCGCCGTTCTGGTGATTCAGGGGGTTTGTCTCGTGACCTGGAGATGGCCGGGAAGAGCCAGTTGTTGGAGCTCAACAATTGCTATGTGCATCAAACAGCGGTAACATCACCAACTCGGTTCTCGTGGACTGAAGCAGAACTTCCAGCTACGGAGTCCATTTCGAGAGATGTTCTCGCTCTTACTCGAGATTATAAAGATCTCATAATTCCTCCTTCTTTTCGTTCGTGTTTCCCCACCTGATATCGGGTACCTTATCACCTGATATCATGTATCTTTTCTGTTTGTTGTCTCAGGTGCAGGTGCAGTTCGCGGTGCGCTCTTGTTTCGTGGCCCTATGATACGGATGGTCCGCACGGAGGCATCCCTTATTTGTACCCTGTCCCCGAGGCTTTCTACCATCTCCGGAATGATGGCCCGCCTGCATTCACGTGGTTTTTGTTCACTTGTCACTCTCTACTGTCACTTTGTAAGCTGCCCATATGTTGTTCCAATTCTTACACCTTTGGTAACACAGAAGAGCACTTCGTACAACAAGCCGTGACGACGACCTTGTCCTTTTGTTTGCGGTTCCATCGGAGCTGTTTTGAATATGGGACATCATCCGCCTCAACAAACGCCCTATTACCGCTCAATGACATCGCAAACAAATCCATCATGCGGCCACAATCACGATCTCGCGCGTTGATGCATAGGAGTGGACATCCGACTACACCCATAACCCCGTGGGCGCAGATGGAGAATACCGATCATCGAGATCAAGTAGGCAGCTGGGCCTTGTATAAAGAATGCTTGACTCTCGGTGTTGCTCGACCCTCCCCGCGGCTTTTCAGCATCGTCTGCCTCTACAAAAGTCCAACTTTCCGCGCCAGAACCCCATCTGTCAGGCTACCGAGGCCTTGTGCTGCCTTCATTGTCCGAGGAATCACTTGCCGGTGGACCTCTTGAGCCACCACCGAGGAGAAAGGCACACCGACAGCGTCCATCCCTGAATCTACAGCCAGACAGACTCCACGAGGAAGAAAATGTGTCTCTACTACCGTCACATCTTCAGCTGCAACCACAGCACGCTAGTCTTTGCCGACTACTGCACCGGCGGCGCTCTGATCCAGACGCCCTGTCCCCTCATCACCCCGCCTCAATCGCAATCCGCCCAGTACTATGGCTCCTCGATTGGGCCAGTCACCCCCTCGTCTGCCTCATTCGCCGGCACCCCACGCACTCCAGCCACACCAGCAACCACCGTTAGCAGCCCGTCAAGTGCTGGTTCGGCTTCTCCAACAACGACCGGCGCCGGTTCCGCCAGAGACAACAATCGCATCTGGCAGACGATCCGCCTCGGTGAAGCTTGTGATCGCTGCTACGTGCCTAGACAGGATTCCTCGGAGGATGAGAAGGCGGGCGGAAGAGCTGGGCCGGCTGTGAGGGCTGCTGCTGGGGGACTGGGACGGAAGAACGTCACGGTGAAGTCTGGAAGGGGTTAAGTATTTGAGCTTCCTCAGAGGGATGGCGCCAGGAGCGTTATCCCGGGTCCTTCGAGAAGCTGATGGTCATTCGAGCGGTTTAGTCCTGGCATTTTTAGCAGTGATAAGCATCAGATAAGACGAGCGTAACTGAATTTGTGCCTTAATGCGCGATCAATACCACTATCGTACAGATCAATTTCTGCCATGTGCCATTCTGGCAAGTCACAAAATCATGCTAGAAGGTCTCTGATCAGGAAAGGCTCGTGCAGGAGGTCTTTTTCGCATTGAACTAGTATCAACCGCAACTCCAGGCTGTATTCTTAGATGCAATTGCTAAATGGGACATTGGTATCTCCGCTAGAATTCGCAATTTCTCTTCCACGGGTATCTCGGTATCTTGCAATCTGGTTGCACTTGCGCGATCAATCTGAAAAAGCCAAACCCAAAATGACAAAAGGAAATAAACAGCAAACCAAATGAGTGGCTGCGAGGTCTGTGATAACCCCACAAAAAGAGCAACCATTGCTCTACTATATGTACAAAGGAAAAGCTAATTATATTGTTCCTGCACATGGAAGGAATCACGCGACTTTTTGATCAAGAAGCCTCTGACGTGGCGACTCCGGCAGGAAACCCCTTTCCGCCCCACGGCTATTACCTTCAACGGTTGAATCGTCATCATCGCAGAAGCCACTTGTACTGAAATTGCTGTTGGTTTCAGCATCCTGATCGTAATCCGCTTTTCGCATCAGGGGTGGTGTGGCTGTGTCAAGCACGCGTACGGCCTGCTTCTCGCCCCGTCTAGGCGTGGCGGGACCAGGTACTACCCGCTCAGCGGAAT
The DNA here is from genome assembly GCA_001599915.1 of Symbiotaphrina buchneri. Taxonomy (NCBI): domain Eukaryota; kingdom Fungi; phylum Ascomycota; order Symbiotaphrinales; family Symbiotaphrinaceae; genus Symbiotaphrina; species Symbiotaphrina buchneri. The sequence continues at coordinate 380,457 of BCIG01000022.1, forward strand.
CAGATTGACGAGAGTCAGATCGACTGAAGCCAGCAGCAGGCATTGGAGGCTTTGGTCCAGGACTGGCCTGAGCACTACCTTGAGGAGTCTGGCGAAGGTTCGTGCTCGGAGGCGTCAAGAGCCCTGAAAGGAAACTCTGAGCGGAGGGCGAAGCTGTGGACTTCGAAGGAGTCTGGCTAAGACCAGATGCCATCTCTGACAAGTTCCCTAGTGACGTATCCCTGACTTTCCGCCAGTTACCCCATGCGGCTTGTAATGGAAGGACCATTTTCGGAGATGTTATAGAGGAAATGCTCGAGAGGGAAGGAAACCTCTGTCCACCAGTCATGGCACGTTCCCGTTCTTGTTGTTCCATTTGGATGTTTGCTTTAAGCCTAATGGCGGCATCTTTGACCGCATCCCGGTCGTAGACGGGCTGAGATAGCGTGGCGATGATATCCTCCAGCTCGTTGATACGGACACCTAGAAGCTCTCTGAGCCATCCAATTTCAGTCTCCCGCTCTTTCACCTTGCCAGGCGCTTCCCTATCGACCTCAGAAAGCTCCTGCTCCATTTTTTCAATACGTAGTTCCCTTTCCTGCAGCTGTTCTTGTAGTACCATTATTGATTCTCGAAGTGCTTGTGGCGAGATCTTTTCCGGCAAGTCCCTTGATCGTTGAGATGTTGACTGAACAAGCAAGGCGGAACCCGTGTCTGGAATAGCTTTGGCTGCTTGTGCCGCTTGTGCCGCTTGTGCTGCAGCTTGAGCGGCGGATTTGGCAATCTCAAGCTTATCTTCCAAGTGAGCAACCTTATCCAGAAGATGTCCGACCTTAGCCTCTGATAAATCCAGTTTGTCCTGCAAGAGTGCCTCTGCTCGCTTGTGATCTTCGGTGGCATTGTACATGGCTCTTTCATGCTTGGCTCGCACATCTTCCAAATGTTGTTCGTATTTGCGGTGTTGTTCCTGCATTGCGCTTTCTTTAGCCTCGGCCGACTCACGCACTGCGTTCCTCTTTGCATCATAGGCTTCTTCAAGGAGCAAGTCGTTGCGAGCCTTCGCTGCTTCCATGTCCATTTTGATAGCTTCCAGCTGCGTTTGAGCGCGGGAGACTTCGCTTTCGAGGTTAGCCCTGACTATGTTGACTTGGTTGTTGGCTGCTTCGATATCTGCCTCCAGCAATACTCTCGTACGCTGCACTTCGTTTCGTCCTGCTTCCCTTGCCTCATGGAATTCCCTCTCGAAACGAGCTGCGGCCTTTTGATGCTCAATATTTTCAAGTCGAACAAGATTCAACAACTCCTCCAGGTTCTTCGCAGAGGTATTCAACTGCTCGTTGACGACTCTCAGTCTCATGGCTTCTCTTTCCTGGACTTCTAGACGCTCAATTTCTCTTTTCAACCGCTCACGCGTCCTAGCTTCGGCTTCAAGACGAGCCCCCATAAGCTCTAGTCTTGCCCTGTGTTCATCGTCCTTCCTGCGCCATGTAGCTTGTTCGTTGGCGATATCGCGTGCGGCGGTTGCCATATCCTCCTGTAACCTGTCAAATTTCCCGCGCAGACCTTCCCGGACACGTATACTTTCCTCCATCTGTAACCTCAGTCCATCCATCTTCCTGCGCAATTCCCTTGCCTCCTTCTCAGCCTCATCTCTCTCGGACTTCCACTCCTCGCTCGATACGCGGTATTCCTGGAGAGTACTTTCGAGTGCCATATTCTTGGCGATGAGGTCCTTTTCGGAGTTGCGAAGGGTGTCGAGGGAGCCTTCTAGAAGAGCGATACGCATCTGACTTTGGACAACTGTTTGATGACGCTCAGCATCTGCGGCACGAAGTCTACTTATGCTTTCCTCTGCAGTTTCCCGCTGGCGCACCTCTCCTTCCTCTGCAAGTTTTAATAGTTTCTCGAGCTCATATATCTTGTCTTCAGCTGTCCGCCGGTACTTGACTTCATTCTCGGCTGCGGTTTCTGCGGCGTGCAGCTTCCTTTGTAGCGAGGCTATCTGATCTTGAAGTTGTCCGGCCTCAGCCTCGCGAGTCCTTCCGAATTGCGTCTCAGTGAGATGTCCGATTTGACGGGCAATAGTGTCCTCAATGATGGTCTTGAGACCATCAGCACTTGGCGCGTCCAATTGCTGCGTTGGTGTTAAGTGCTGAGACAACATTCGAATCTCGCCCAGGGCTTGTCGAATCTCGTCAATCTGCTCTGGCAAAACCTGTGATTGCTGAAGCGCCTGTTGTCCGCCCAAAACCTCTTGTATAACCTTTCTCACTTGTTCTAGTCTTCGATTTCTCCTCGGAGAGGTAGATCTGCGGTTGTAGACCTCAGACCCATCATCTTCATCGTCCGCATCGGAAGATGACACTTCGGCAGAAACGCTTCTCCTATCTCTGCGGCTAAGTGATCTGTGCGAGACTGCTTCTTGGATACTACTCAGGTATGCTTCTATGGAGCCAAGTCGCTTCTCCAAAACTCCAGCGACTAACTCATTGACATGGCTATCGAAGAACGCGGTAAGTGGATGGAGTTTTGCTTCTTCCGTTGGTGAAAGCATATCATCCCAGTCGCTTACGGGCGCATCAGCTGGGCTATTGAGACGGTGTATTGGCGAATCATTCGCTAGACCGGTGGCATCTTCCTTCCAGTCCGGCTCATCATTGGGAGGAGATATCGAGGAAGCAGCCCCGTTCGGTAGATTATGGTGACGTCCTGCAAAGGGCCTCGGACTCGGACTTGGTGCGTCGCTCCTCATTATATTAGGCGGCTCAAGTCCCGGTATAGCTTTCCAAGGGCTAGAAACGGAAGCTATTTCCGGTTCGGATCTGTCGTTGTCGAGATCCATAGAAACTGCAGAAATCTCATTATAGTCGGGAGCAGCAGGTACATTGTCGTCCGTTTCGGTTCCAGAATACTGTGGCAACTCGGGAGATGCCTCTGGACGGCTTACTGAGTCGGCTGAGGCGTTGTGCGAGATCGGTGCGTTTACATCCGTATAAGGAGGCAAGGTGTCTGCGTAGTTTGACTCTAGCACACTCCCACTTACCTTTTGTAGGTCATGGGGAGCAATATATGGTTCCCCAGAAGTAAGCGGGGACACGCTTGTAGATGGCCTGAATTCAAAAGGTTTGGCCGTAGCAGACAAGGGCGGCTTCTTCTGATGTCGTTTCGTCTCGTGTTTGACGCCTTGTTTCTCCACGCCTCCCTGGCGATTGTCGACATGACTCAGTGGCGTTTGGGAGGGTGGGGATGAAGGTCGAGCAGCGTTGAACTGTGCGGCATCTTCTTTCAACCTGAACTCGAATGGTTCCCAGCTTTTCCCGTCGTAATCGGGGGACTCCTCAAGCACGGTCTTCCTAGGGGGAACCGTCGGCGGTGTCACCGAAAGCGGCTGAACGGAATCTACGTTGTGCACTCCGATCTCTGGCTCGGCATTCTCCTTGTCAACAGGGCTAGAATCCTCTGTTTTCTTCATTTCCCTTCCCGGGGACTGGCCTTGGCCGGTTTCCGTGAGTGGGTGTGTAGGAGTTGCGAACTGGGGCACCTGATCTCCGTCGCCGTCTGCGTGACGAAGCCTCTTCTGCCTCCCATCAAGCTGGCTAATTCGGCCCATCTTGTCCTCACCAAAAATCTCCTCTTTCTCCCTGGGGCTAGGAGCCTGCTTCTCGTCGGGCCGGACGATGGGAATTGCCTTTGATTTCCTTGTTGGCTTCACGATATCCACACCGCTCAAATCAACGTGCCCGAAGATACGATCTTTTCCGGGGCTTTGTGCCCGTATCTTAGCGCTGTCAGTAGTTGTATCAGCCGCCTTAAGGCCTCCAGTTGCATCCTTATTGAACGAGGGACGGGAAGCCGAGAAACTGAAGACGCTTGTCGGTGGGCCTGATGCACTATTGCCTGGTCTGAATTCTGGAGCTGCAACATTGAAACTATTGCTTATGCTACCGGAATGCACAGTCCGGTTCACATGTGTAGAAATATGAGGAGGCTGTGGCGGCTGAAAGTTCACTTGGGTGAATGAGAAGCCTCCAGGCCGGAAGGAACCGTTTGGATCAAAATGGAACTCTTCCGCCTCCACATTGAATTTTGACAGGGAAGGTTTGGAACTATGACTGCGCCCGCCGGTGGATGGCTGGCCTCCAGTTGGTTGGTTCACAGACGCAGGTGCAGGCCATGGAAGTCCATCTGCAGCTGGGGTCCCCGGGATGCTGGGATTCGTATCGATTTCAGAGGGATTGGTGCGTCCACCGTCGCTGAGATCATCTTGGCCGGGGGCCAGAAATTGCTGACGCCTCAGTTGCTTTGCACGCTCTGCAAGATAGTACGGTGACAAGCGACCTTCCGCGCTGGTAGTCATGATGTTGGTAAGTAGCGCAGAATTGTCGGACTCCACAGTGTCTTCCAATTGGCGTTCAATAGACCCTTCCAGGTGATATTCAGCTTTGTCAATCTCTTTCTGTAAACTTTCACTGAGGTTGTGACGGTGGCCCCGTGGAATAGGGGTGGCAATTTCCGGCACTTGGTTTGTCTGTCGGGCCGCGTTGGAGACATTTGGAAGATGACTACGATCCACGGACTCTTGAGGCGTTAGCAGTTGTACCGATTGAGCTTCCGGCTGAGATTGTTGTTGCATCATCTGCTCCTGCATAGTATTTTGTTGACGACGCATGTGAGCCATGAGTTCAGCTTGCGGATCCTCAACTTGCGGAGGGTTCTGAGATTGATTCGGCGGGGCTGAAGATACCACCGCACTCAAATTTGGCATACTAGTCATAGAACCAGGAGATACGCCACGTCCCATTCCAATTGGGTTGATGAACGACTGAGGAGACCACATGCCATGTCCGGGAGACGTTGGCTGTCCCTGTGGGAATTGGAAAGGCGAACCGAAAGGTGGCTGAAAGCCCAGATGCATGTTCGATTGGGACGACACAGGAGATCCCACTGAAGCCTGAGACGTCGGATTTGTTGAGATCCCAGCAGGGAAGGCAGGAGAGAACGGGTTTGGATATGGAGCTGCCCGATGGCTTGTCGCCGAAGATGACGGCAAGGGTGGAGAGTATGGCAGGGCAGGGTACTGCGCGGAGGCTTGCCGGCCCATCGATGACGGCGCAGGGGAAATATTTGACACGAGGTCGTCGTCACCGGTGCTAACGCCCAAGGCCCGAAGCTTTTCCTCCTTCAGGAAATTTACATATGCCTCCCATTCTGCCAAGCAACAACATCAGCATCACCCAACACAATCTTGTCACTTGAGAAATCTTACCACTCTTATCAGGGATGCTGACCCGGTATTTGCCAGCCTTCCATTCCAGTATCAAATCTAGTGGATCAGGATATATCTGTCGGCTTTGTCCGTTTGCCTCGCCATGGTCTGAATCAGCTTTCACATCGCTAGAACCGTCAACGTCATATCCGAGTTCTTTCCATTTCTTAAAGATTGCTTGAACTTCCTCGGGTGACAATGGCATCGGAGCGCCCCCTTCTTTCCCGCGTCCATCGTTGATTGGTATTGCTATAACGCAGTTCTTTCCTCGCCATACGACACGTTTCTTTGTTGGCACACCTGACACAATAGGTGATGCTGCTGATTTCTCTTCTGGTAGTAATGCGGTCGAAGATGGAGGAGAAGGTCGAGGGAGCATGGCTATATCTGGATGCGGTTGTTCAAGAGCAGGGGCTGGGGGAAGAGGTTTTTCTGATACCGACGATGATGGCGTGCCTGACCTTTCGCGTATGGACGCATCTGCCTCGGTGTCAGGAACTTGACTCACGTGAGGTGCTTCGCTTTTATCTTCCTTGATGGGTGAGTCTCCGCCGGATGGTACATCCGCGTATTTAGAGGCCAACATTGTATCTGGGTAATGGCTCTGCCCTGCCGTCGGCTTTTGATATACACCGCAGAAATTGCTCTGTGTAACCGTTTCGTTACTACCGGTATGTCTGTGTCCTTTGCTGCCACAAGCCCTGGCTCGATTCGCTTCGGCTTTCGGACTATATCGCTGTTCAATGAACCCCCTCAAAGTCGACGTCTCAGTGGTTTCAGTTGCTGGTCCCTCTTCAACTAGATCAAGCCAAGGGTCTCCGTCCCTGTCAATCTGGTCGTGTACCGGTGGCGTCAGGGTTATATCGGACGCCTCACTGTCGGCAGAATCGTCACTTAGCCAGTTTTGGCGTTCCGACTTCGATACGCCACTCAAGTATTGACGCACCCAGTCCTTCGTGAAGCCACGGTCCTTTCTGTGCACTGTCCTCTCTCGATTCCTGGTCGCTGCCCGTTCAGAGCGATCTAGCCCAGAATCTCTAGCTTGAATAGTCGATTCAAAGGGACGAGAAGGTCCAATCGTGGGGGACAGGACTGACTCGCCGCTTGGTCTCAGAGTGAGGTTGTGCACCGGTTCATCTCCAAGCTCATCGCTGCTCGTGGATTCACGACGATTGACAGTAGTCACACCGTGGCCTGCGATTGGGGGATTGCGATATGGTGAGCCCCAGCTAGCAGTATAGTACTGATTACCATCCGTCACTGGTGGTGGTGGAGGCGACAAAGGTGGCTCTTTCGGATCAACTCCAAAAGCCGGCAGCGGTGGTAAAGCGCGGGAGACAGGAGCAGGGTCTTCTGTCTGACGACGGCGGGAATGCGCAGTTGACCCAGGCCAAGACACTGCTTCGAAGCGGCCTGGCTGTGCTGAAGGCGTCACCCGCACAGCTCCAGTTTGAGATAAAGGATTCCCGTCGTGTGCAAGTGCTAGCCCGGAGCTTCAGTTGCTGATGCCTCCGCAATGTACCATAAGATCCTCACCTTCCAGGTCGGCAGCTGCAAGCGATACCTTGAACCGCCTGCCAATTCCTCAGACGTAAACGTCTTTCTGCTGTTCACTTTGATGAAGTCGATGGCATAATTGGGAAATTATGCTATTGATGTGGGCCCGGATGACGAGAATAAAACTCAATATTCACAGATGACGCGCACGCTCAAAGCACAGGAAGTCGCTCAACATGTGCCAAATGAGTGTGGACTAGTTGGAAGTCGGGCGGTTTAGGCATGAACAGCAGACTTGCACGTCGTAGAAATCAACAAAGGAGATTTCGGAACGGCGGGAGGTTGCTGCTGATGAGGAAATTGTTAGCATCACGGAGGAGAATTAAGTGAGATGAGGTAAGGTAGGTAGGGGGTACGAGAAAAGTACGGGCAGTCTGTAAATGAAATGAAGTACCACCTTACCTTCCCTTGGCTCTTGTTGTGCCTTTCGCTGTCAAGCTTGATCCACGTGTCTTGAAAGGGCCGTAGCGCGACTTTCGGCGCGCCTGTGTTGATTACACCACGCCCCGTACCTTACCTTTACTGTCCTAACGTACCGCACCACTCCGTTCACCCTGAGCGGCCCGTAACCTTTTCCCGCGCTACCGGTAGTCTGACCGCAACCCGCGACCGCGATCAGACGTCAATCTCGTCCATCCCACCAAAACCCCATTCCAGTCAAGAGCATTCTATTCTTTCTCGGGTTTGTGCGGTATCTTCCTCATCACTGGAGATTATGACAGTTGTGATCGCAATAGCACCTGTATCGAAAGGCCTCTCAAATTTTATGTCGCTATGAATATGGGCAGGAGATATTATATTTAAGTTCCCGTTCAGATGTCCAAACGCCCCAATGTTGCTCATTGGCTTCCTGTCCGTCATCGCCTGTACTATCAGGCTTCCATGGTTCGTCAAACGCCTCGAACACGAATGTGTTCACTCCAATTTGCAATGTGGCGCATATGCCCTCTTGCCAGAACGTTTCGGCGTTTGTTGTACTTGCAACAGCGCTTCCATAATCAGAGCCTCCATCTGCGGACAGTCAGCTTTCCCGTCATTCAATATATGAGCATTGACGACGAACCAGAGGCCCAGCCAACCTCACCAACCCACGTTTCGATATCAGCATCGCCCTTTAATGTTTCGATGTGTTGGAAAGCCTCTGCAATATCCTCGAGGTAAACATGTGACGCGTTGGTGATTGCTGCACCCTGCCAGTATGCGAAAGCGTTACACAAGCTATCGAGCATTAACCAGAGCCATGAGAAGAAGACAATGAAGGCTGATTTACAGGATGTCCGCAGGGTCTAGCCCATCGGAGCCGGTGATTAAAGCGTCCGCAGTACCGTCCTGGAATTTGTTCCAACTATCGGCGGTACCGACTTTGACACTGGGTATAATCTGCCGGACATCATTGATGTACTGGAGAAGCTGCAACGCGGTCAAACTGCCTCGGTACAACGCCTCGGATCCGACGGTCACAGCGTATATCTGGTCGGCGTAGTCGCTCGCTATGGACTGGAGCGCCGCGGTATCCGCAGTGTAAGAGGCGTTTGTGTCAGGCCTGCATCAGAAGGACCTTTCAGTTTAGGCCTTTCTCATCGGGGTTCATAACCCATTAGCGGCGTGAATACTGACCATATGCCGATCACCACCTGGAAACCCTTGGACTTCGCTGCAGGTAACACTTGCTGAGCAAAGTTGCATTCGCTCGCAGCGTAGCCGCGGACCAGCTTGCTATAGCTTGAAAGACTATCAAAGTCGGTTTCATAATCGGAGGTCGTCTTGCAAGATCCATCTGGCATCTTGTCGCCCAGAGCAAATCCCAGGGTACCAGCCCCTAGGACAGCTACTGGGGCAATTGTCAAAGCAATCGCAGTAAGGAAATGGAGATGCATTTTCGTAGGAATTGTAAAATGGAACCGTAACTGTGATTTATGCGGAAAGAAAATTTCAATGATGAAGGCAAGGAAAGAAAAATAATTGAATAATGACCAGAATGAGAAAACAGAAGAAACGGAGAAAAGCAGGACAGTCCTTCATATTTGAAGGTCTTGGATGAGCGAGCTTCTCAACACTCGGGACTCCTCCCTTTCAAGGAGGGCGCACCTGCGTTCCTGTGACCCAGATTCGGTTAGCGGGCGGACGCGTTTCTGGGGCCGTACGGTCACTTCTAGGCCTGGGCAATCTTCAGTCAGTCAGTTTGGAAATATGAAAGCACGAAGGGGCATGAATAAGGTAGTCAAAGTACGAGTTTGCTCACCGTCCAAAAGGTCATTTTAAAATTTTTCGTGTTGCCTTTAAGGCGTCGACATTTCCATGCCATTGGAGGGAGCGGGACGGTCCACCCACAGATCACTTTGTCCGCAGATTACCATTCTCACTGTTGGTTTCTGGAAGGTGATCTCAATGCCATGGGACTGGATTAAATCTGCTCTTTGCTATATCATGAGGTGCACCGGACTTCCAGATAATGGTGACCATATTTGAGTACATCAGAAGCGTCTAGTACTCCATTCTCTAGGGGTCAGGCACGGCCGGTCAGAGGTATAAATCGAATGTTGCTTCCAAGTAGACAGGATACCCGTCGCATATTCACCCAGAGCCAAATGAGATCAAGGCGTCACTCATTCACTGCTGAATGTCCAGAATTTTCACAGTGGGCAGCTCTAACTCAGCATGGCAAACCCATACTTCTGCACCTCATTAAATGCAGAGAGGCCCATAAAACGCGAGGGAACGGACATTTCGAATTATTGCCAGTGCCATGGCTTCTATCGAAATGGCAGAATTAAATAGATAGAGAAATTTTCTTAATCAGCTCTGCTTGGACGAGAACCGTCAACATATGTATGATCTCAGCTAGAAACTCCGTACATTTCACCTTGGAAGGAAATAGTTCGCGGTCATGTTCTGATTGGTTGTCTGTCTGACCACTTAGCTGAAGCATTCCGTTGTTGGCCTCTCGATAGCCGTCCCTTTGAATCGATCTAGGCCACCTCCGGCGCGACCACTCCATCAACAAACACCTTCCCATCCACACTACCTCACCTTTCAGCTCCAGCGATCACTTGTGACTTGCAGCGCATTATTTCTCAGCATAAGTAGTCACGTTAGTCATTTAGCTTCATTTGGCTCCTGAAGTGGAAGAGCGTTGAGCAGCTAGTTCTAACCCCCTCACAATGGTATGATCCCTATCATCTGGTGCCAGCGTAAGTGGCCTTTGCCACTTACGATGTGCGGGTCCCACCATTCTCAAAATCCCTACTAACGGTGAGCAACAGAGCGCTGCTTCTATGCGCCGACTGGCCGCTGACCATGCGTCTCTACACACTTCGGACTTGCCACCAAATTACCTCTTCCACCCGACCAGCGCATCCTCGTCGGTTCCCGATGACCTTACACAGCTCGATATCCTTCTCACAGGGCCGCGCGGAACACCATACTCCCAGGGCCTATGGAAGCTTCATCTCGCAATTCCAGCGGACTATCCTAAATCCCCGCCAAAGGCATTCTTCCGCACCCGGATATGGCACCCCAATGTCGAGGAAACAAGTGGCAGTGTCTGTGTAGATACATTGAAGAGAGACTGGGAGCCGAAACTGACGCTCAGAGACGTCCTGGTGGTTAGTAGTTGATCTGGTCGCAAAGGATGAGATACGTTCATACTGACTTTACCAGACCATTTCCTGCTTGCTAATACAACCGAATCCCGATTCCGCGCTCAACGCCGCTGCTGGGCAGTTATTACAGGATGACTACGTTGAGTTTGCCAAGCAGGCAAGGCTTATGACATCAATACATGCGCCGATACCAGTAGACCTCAAGGCCGCCGTTCGAGAAGCCAAACAGAGAGGGGAAGAAGGAGATATTGAAATCCCAGAAGAGGAAGAGGAAAAGAAGGTGGCTAGGCCACAGCGAATCACTTCCTCAGTGATCATGAAGAAGAGACCTCAACTGGTACAACAGCATACGAAGAGTGCGCATAGTGCGGACAGCACAACAACCTTGACGTCTGTTCAAAAAGCGTCCACTTCCCAGCCTCAGCAGACAGACCTGTTGGAAGAAGAGGAAGAGTCCAACGAAGCTTCCGAATCCAAGGAGAACGATCCATCTCTCTCGGCATCTCCTGTATTCATCGCTCCGCCTAGCCCACGGAAGAACCTCTTAGGAAAAAGGCCGTTATCTGATCTCCCGACCCCCACGGAGCCCGACGAGGAGCAGGACGTGGAAGAAAGCCTGAGCGCATCCGACCGAAATATTGCCAACAATGCCAGTGAGAGGCCTATAACAAGCAATGCTTCTCCCGGCGCTCGAAAGTCTCCCAAATTGGCCGAGCGCAGAAAAGATGTCAATAGCTCTGGTGATGGATCATTCAATCAGGGATGTGAAGATAGACCGGGTGCAGATGAATCTGCACATTCGACTTTCAGTAAGAAGCCAGCTCCAGTCACCACAGAGGAGGGCAAAGAAAACAATCTGGCGCCGGCCGGGGCTGGCGGTCAGGCAAAACTCGCAACTATACAGAAAAAGACTGTTCTCACTGCTTCCTCTTCAGGCCGCCCCGGAACTGCAGGGAGGAACTTCTCGACAGGAAGCAGTTCGAGTGCTTCAAGCGGGAAAGCGGGCAAACCGAGGGTTGGCTTGAGGCGGTTATGAATAATGAACTAACACGCTTGGATCACAATGCATGGAATTGAATGGAGCGTTCAGCGATTTGGATCATCGGCGTCCTTGAGCATGACAAAAAACTACTCATAGCACATAGCAACTAATGGGCCTTCTCATGCAGAGAGGTAATTGAAATGTCAATAGACGAATCCAAAACATGTGCCCCTGGCATCTTGAGAGCTTGCAAACGCAACTGACCTTCGTGTCACGATCGAGAGGACCTCGGTGCCAAATCAAGGCCGTAAAGTTCCTTTCGCGGAGTTGTGGAATACGAGGACACCATCTTATCGCCAGCCCCTTACTGATAAGAGAACCCCCTATCGTTATCGCCCGGCGGGCAAACAGACCCCTCGCACCACCCCACCCCTTCCTCGTCAGCCCTATCTGTAGAACCACTTCGACATAATTAACGTCAATCCCGTGAGGGATGCAAAGAAACTAGGCCAGGACGCCCAATTGGTCCTACAAAATCCCCGCGGAATGCCGCTCTCATTCGAGCCGCCCCTCCTCAACTCCGCCAACCCATGGGCCAGCACCTCCGCAGACCTACTGGCGCTCTACAAATGCCCGCATACCGGCGCAATCACGCTCCGCACCTCGCTGCTGCACAAGGGCTTCCCGCACGATGACAGCATCCACCAATACGCCTTCTTCAATAGCGACACGGGTTGCGGCGCTCTGCCTGCGACGGGAGCCTCACCGCGGAGGATCTACAAGGCCGGCGAGGAGCAGGTAGATAAGGAGGCCAAGACCTCGTTGAACACGCTGGGCTACTCGCCAACGCCGCTTCAGGAGTATCTGAGAATCGTGGAGGAGGACTTGCTGCCTCTCGTGGCGGGGGGCAAGCGCAAACCGATCCTGGTGTCGGTGACGGGCTCGGCGCAGGAGGTGGCGGAATGTTATGCGTTGATCTCGGCGCTGGCGGGGAAGCACCAAGCTGAGGATATCTTGCTCATGGAAATCAATTTGTCGTGCCCCAATATTCCTGAAAAGCCTCCACCGGCTTATGACGCGGGAAGCTTAGGGGAGTATCTTGTCGCTGTGAAAAGTGCGAGGGCTTCTGCGGCGGCGGCGGCGGCGGGGAAGCAGACAGTGAGAGTAGGAATCAAGACGCCGCCATATACGTACCATGGACAGTTCATGGAATTAGTGCAAGCGCTGCTAAAGAGCTGCGCCAGCGGAGAGGGAGGCTGTCCGGTAGATTTCGTTACGGCTACGAACACGCTTGGGAACTGCCTGGTGCTGTCTCATGGGGGACAGGAACCTGTGCCAACGCTTGCTTCAGCGACAGGAACTGGAATTGGTGGGCTTGGTGGCGCAGCGTTGCATCCCATTGCGCTGGGAAATGTGAAGGTGTTGAGGACACTGTTGGATAGCCATCCGGAGCTGAAAGAGATCGAGATTATTGGGATCGGAGGCGTGGAGGATAAGGCTGGCTACGAGAGGATGAGGCATGCAGGCGCGGTTGCGGTCGGTGTAGGAACAGCGCTGGGCAGGAATGGTGTCGATATCTTTGGAGGGATCCTGGGTTCTTGATCAAGTCTCCCACAGTTCGATTACCCGAGGACAATATCCTGCGTCATCAATCCTCATGGCTCACATCAGAGACGGTCATTTCAATCCCGTCATGTTCTGGAAGAAGCAACGTGAGCTGGCAGAAGGAAGTTGATGCTCTGTGTAGGCAAATATTGTAAGCAATATTGTAAGCATTGTTGAACAGTTAAGTAATATTCTAGCAACAACAGATTTGGCTCGGCTCTAGGAGCTCTTGAGCATTCTTGCAGACCTGTGTTCTCCTGAAAGCAATTGTGCTTCGACGGCTAAGTTGATTTGCCGTTTCTCGAGTCGCGTTCAGCGACCGCCCGCGTTCTCCAGAATTTCAGCCAGCATCCGTTCCACAAACTCCGCATCCTCCGGTGTCTCGATGCTATCAACATCTGGAATCTCCTGTGCAAGGAAGCGTCTCGCAATGGCTTCCTATCAATAATTGTCAAAGTCGGTGATAGCATTCAATAAAGTCCATGAGCTATGACCTACCGCATTTTCCAGATCTATCTTCTCGGGTTCAGAGAGCTCTGAGCAAGCAGCAACGAGATCTTCACCCTTTGCGGAGAGCGAAATCAATTCCTGCGCTCGATCTATGATGCCTTGGCTTATGCCGTTCATGGCTGCGCACCTGTTGGAGAAGTTGTCAGTATATCTGAAGTCGCCTAAACTAGATTAATGCAACGTACAGCACTCCATAGCTTTTCATACTTCGACCGGGTCGAAAACTGATAATTAATGTCAATTAAAAAGGTTGAAGACGAATGTCGGCGGCATTACTTGTATAAATATACGATTTGGTCTTCGACTTGTTGTCTTTCCGGATCCATTTCAACTTGCATGTGACCAAAAGCAAGGTAAGGGCGCGGTTGAAGGAAGCCATGCTCGAAAATTTCTGCTACACATGAGCAGAGTCCAATATATATTGTTCATTGACTTCTACCATGAAAATGTGTCGCGGCAAGAACCTTGGGTCTCTCTTCACCAAGACTCAGAAGATGTTCCAGGACGCCGCATACGAGTCCAGCACCATCTGATGCGCTCAGTCAGGCTCATTAGAGAAATGGAAATACGACTTACCGCTGCTATCTGTACCTTTGCCAAACTCATCAATCACGAGCAGACTTCTGCATGTAGCGAGTTTCATCGCAAAAGCTACCTGCTGTAGGTCAATCATGAAAGCGCTTTGCATCTGGACCGAATCAGAAATCATTCCACTGATGTGGTCCCTTCAACTTGCTCTGGAGACAGTCTCTCTCGTGGCGATGCGTGTCAATATCTTGTCTGTGATACCAATAGTAGCGTATTCGGCGGGAACATAGCTAGAAGCACTTAGTGGATGGAAGTCTCCATGCTCCACCATACGTACCTCCCGACGTGAGCCATATACACGATCAGTGCTACCTGAGTACATCATCAGCGCTCCGTAGGGAGAGCTTGAAAAGATTGTGACGGTTGACCTGCTTCAGATAAACACTCTTGCCGGAGTAATTCGGACCGGTCATTATAAGCATGCTAGGTCCATTAACATGCTCTCCAGTCTCGGTCTGTAGTGTATCATCACTTCCATTATGGGTGACTGTTGAATCTGACAGCGCTCTTCCCCCCCAAGGAGGGCATCGTTGGCGACGTAAGAAGGAACAGTACGCTCCTGCAAAGGATGCCTGGAGTCCTCAGAATACGACCGACTGAAAGCTGAATAGGGCCGCACCTTCCTTGTGTGATATGTATGATATTGTCTCCTGTGATATTCGGTCTCTGATAGTTGTGCATGGCTGCTCCCCTGGCCAAGGCCATCAGACTAGAGAAGTTTTGTCAATCCTCTGCAACGCATATAGTTCAATGTAGCGTACCAATCCAGCTCCCCGCAAATATCAGAGCAACTGGAGAAATTCTCTTCATGTTCGAGGACTCGTTGCGCAAGTTCATGGATAATTTCAATCTCCCTCTCTTAACAAGCTCAGCATGATCAATTGAAAGCCGAATAAGGCAAAGAGAACATAAACATACCACAGATAATACCGTACATATCACCGAAGTAGGTATCCATCTCTCTCATTTCCGCGCTTTTGTAGTAGACTTCATTGTTCGATGTGAAGCTCATCTGCCAAGGACCATCATTTCCGTATCCTCCTTCATAGACACCTCTGCTTGTCAAGGGGTCCAGTGGAATGACGATGAGGAAGCCAATTTGTGGAAAATAGATGACGTTCAGGTCAAGGTCAAGGTGGGGTGGTAACTTTCTTGCGATGGATTGAGCTGCTCGCGACAGCATGGAGTCCAGACCATCGTACACATGCTTGATACGGTCGAGTTGCTCGTCGAACCCTGTCTTTACGACTGTACGGTGTTGTTCAATCGACTGCTCAAAGTCGATCTACGGTAGATTATCGGTCAGTTTGAACCTTCAGAACACGCGATAAATTATGTCACGCATGCTGACCGTTTCCGTAATCATTCTACCCACTTCTTGGAAGTGGCGCGTTTGAAATTTCTCGTGGACCTGCAACGTGGTTAAGGTCGACTCTCGGACTATGAGTATAAAAACAACAGACATACTTTGTTAGCAATCCTTAGATGTTCCGCACCGGCCATTTCCCGAAATGCTTCGAGGATTTTTAAGGCGTGGAAGACAAACTGTGCCTTGAGTAAGCCCCATCCCATGACAATGGTCTACTGTCTGTAACCTGATATAAACTAGCCCAAGCGCCTCTCTTGATACCTCCGGTTCCAGAACTGCCGCCGACACCTTTCCGAAGGTGCCCCATGACGGTCCTAATATTCTTGATTTTCTTCAGGCTTCCAACTATGGTTTGTACTGCGGCGGAGTTGTCGGGCCTATGGAATATGCCAATAGTATCTAGCCGTTCATTGATCACTGCTGGATTGAGGCTTGGCCTGAGAAAATACTGTCGTAGAAGACTTTTACCCTGTGGCGTGCTAGCTAGATGATAGAAAAGTCCAAAGATTGAGAGGCCTTCTTTTGAACCAGAAGCGGTGTGAGTAGGCCCTTGATTATGGAACTGAGGATGTGATTCGGACTGCAATATTTGTAGAGATGCTATAGTATCCAGGTTAATAAACCTTCTTCGATCAGCAATAGTCCTTCAGGAACGACCACCAGCTGGAAGTGACTAACATGGTATCAGCGAGGCTAAACATCTCAAGGGCCACGACCCTCCATGCTTCATCGGCTGCTCTGTCACCAGGCAAGTACTCAACGGACCGTCTCTTTTGTATATACGTGAGCACAGCACCGGCGCACCCAACCTGTAATTCGGGGCGATAGTTAGTCTCGACGTCCAAGTAATCGGTCTGATTGATAAAGCTTGCCGACAGAGGGCTCTCCACGTCAATCCATGCCGCTAGTCTCATCAGACTCCCTTGCTTGCCCATCGGGGAATCATGGATCGTATCTGAAGGGACCGCATCTCCCGGTGTTGTGAAGAGGATATGCGGCCCAGCTTCCGAGCCAATGTTCAGGTTGATTAGCTTGTTCTTCGCCGATTCGTAATTGAATTCATTCGACGGGCGTATCTCCAGGACTGATGGTAAGTTTACAAGATCTCCTGCCACATCGCCACATTGAGCGAAAAGCCCACAAGATCTGGCTACATATAGTCCAGAGAACTACTTACTCTCTGGAGGTACAGAGCCTCTCGGCTGCGCTTGAGGATCCAGACAGGCGTCCACCCTCTCATCAATCCTAGTGGGAATCAATGTTACGGTAGGCTGAATTTGCAGCTTTACTAATGACATATGAGCGTGCGATGGACCGGAGAACGGCTTATGACACTTACAGCTCTCGATGATCTCAAGGCCGCCGAATCTGGCATCTTCCATGAAGTAAAGCTTTTCTTCTCTTGCGACGTAATAGCAACAACCAACAGTACCTTTCTCTCTCATATCAATAGCCATGACAACTTCGTCAAGACGGTTGTCAAGACCGTCGCTGTCTTCCGGTTCCTGGGTGTCCATGCGCCCGACTGGATCCATTCTGAGTCCCAGATACGATCAATGAGATTAGGCAGGCCAAAGAAGCTCAACCGAGAGCCTCGTCTACACTGATGTGGGCGGGATGGTGCTTGGCTGAGCAGAGAGGAAGGGCATATGTGCGTGAGGAGAAGAAAGGAGGCACTGGAGAGGGAGTAAGTATTTCAGAATAGCGAGAAAGTCGCCGGAAGGCTCGCTTTCCAGGCGAGTGTGACCAAACCAGTCTCGAGACGTCCAAAGTATACGAATAAATGGAAAGCAATTGCAGATATAAATAATTTAATTATATAAATGAGAAGAGATTGTGCAGAGGAGTCCACAACTTCTGACACTGAAATTACAGTACGTTGCAATTCATACCTTAGAATGCGGTGATTTTGTGGAAAATCTGATAGTCATCACATCTCCGGGTAATGATATACCTGATAACGCCTTCAAATGCCCATATTACGCTCAACGCCGAGTCATGCCTCGATGCTAGCCGCTCTACTCTGCAGCCTTGACTAGTTCCAAGCCTTCTCCATCCTCTTTCAAGATAACCTCCGCCGTCTCACCTGTCTTGATCTCCCCCCGGATGATCTTATCTGCCAGTCCATTGCCTATTTGTTTGGCAATCAGCCTGTTCAGAGGACGTGCACCATACTTAGGATCGTAGCCTCTCTCACATAGCCAGTCTCGGACTTTGTCTTCGACTGACAAAATGATCCGGCGATCGTCGAGCCTTGCCTGCAGTTCCTTGATGCGGATGTCTACAATATCTCTCAGAGCAGCCTTGGACAACCGCTTGAAGATAATGAATTCGTCGATCCGGTTGAGGAACTCTGGAGGGTAAGAAGCCTGCACCACGTCCATGACGGCTTTCTTCATTTCCGGTGTAATTTCATCCCCTTCCCCTGCTTTGTACCGGTGAAGAGGGTCTTCACCAATCAGGATGTCCGCACCAAGATTGGATGTCAGCACAATGATGGTGTTGCGGAAGTCGATCTTATGGCCTTGTGAGTCGGTCAAGTAGCCCTCGTCGAGAACCTGCAACAGAAGAGCTGAAATATCACGATGAGCTTTTTCGAACTCGTCGAACAGTAGAACGGCGTAGGGCTTCCTCCGGACGGCCTCGGTCAGCTGACCAGCATCTTCGTAACCGACATAGCCAGCAGGGCTACCAATAAGCCGGCTGACCGTGTGCTTTTCCTGGAATTCGCTCATGTCGAACCTGACCACTGCCGTTTCTGTGGAGAATAAGAAGCCTGCCATTTTCTTGCACAGCTCCGTTTTACCAACACCAGTGGGTCCCAGGAACATAAATGATGCCAATGGTCGGTTCTCTCCGCTCAAACCAGCGCGCTGCATCCTGACGGCATTGGCCACGGCACTGAGCGCTTCGTCTTGTCCACGGATTGACTGCCGAAGAGTGTCCTCCATATGTATCAATTTCTCTACTTCTCCGGCCATCAGTTTCGTGACAGGAATACCCGTAGTCCTCGCGACAACGTTGGCAATGTCATCTGCAGTCACTGCGTCGTGCAGCAGAGTATCGCCGGAGCGCGCCGAATCTGCACCGTCCTTTGGAAGCTTGCTTTCCAACTCCGGGATTGTGGAGTACCTCAGCTCGCTCGCCTTGGCAAAGTTCCCCTCCCTCTGAGCCTGTTCAAGCTCCATTCTAGCTTTCTCAAGGTTTGACTTGGCGTTCTTGATTGCTTCGATCTCCGCGCGTTCCTTTTCCCATTTCTCTGTAAGCTTAGAGACCTGCTCCTGCTTTTCCTTGAGCGTCTGCTCTAGCTTCTCCCGCCGTTCTTTGCTAGCTACGTCTGTCTCTTTCCGGAGCGATTCTAGCTCGATCTGAATTGTCATAATCTGACGATCCAATTCCTGAATGGCATCTGGCTTGCTCTCTTGTTGCAGCCGGAGCGCACTTGCAGCTTCATCTACCAGATCGATTGCTTTGTCCGGTAAGAATCTGTCAGTAATGTACCTGTTGCTGTAAGTGGCCGCTGCCACAAGTGCACCGTCTGTTATCCTAACACCGTGATGTACTTCATACCGATCCTTGATACCACGCAAGATCGATATTGTATCCTGCACAGACGGTTCTCCGACCAAGATGGGTTGGAAACGTCGAGCTAGCGCCACATCCTTTTCGATTTGTCTGTACTCATTCAGCGTTGTTGCACCGCAACATTGCAGCTCCCCACGAGCCAGTGCTGGCTTAAGCAGATTGCTGGCGTCAATGCTGCCTTCTGCCTTTCCTAAGCCCAGAAGTGTGTGTAACTCGTCAACGAAGAGGATGACACCTCCATGCGCGTCTTCGACCTCTTTGAGGACCTTCTTCAGCCGTTCCTCGAAGTCTCCACGAAACTTAGCCCCAGCTATAAGTTGACCAAGGTCCAAAACTATGACTCTCTTATCCTTGATACTCTCAGGTACGTCTCCACGGACAATACGTTGCGCGAGCCCTTCAATGATGGCTGTCTTGCCGGTGCCGGCCGAGCCTATCAACACCGGGTTATTTTTCGTTCGTCGAGATAATATCTGGATGGTTCTTTGTATTTCGGAGTCACGTCCAATGACAGGGTCCAGTTTGCCATCCTTTGCCCGTGCAGTCAGGTCGATACCGAACTGTTCTAGTGCCGGTTTCTCAGGTTCCCCTCCTCCCATATTCATGAGATGAGTACCACCCGGAGGATGTGGCCGCCCATTTGCATAAGAGCGGGTGGCCACAATAGGTATGATACGTCTTGCATGAGGTATCTGGAAAGAGGCACGACTAAACAGTAATGAAGTTGGATCTTTGGCGGATTGCCGGAGCGTCACTGCTCTTGGTGCAGTAGCAGGTATGCGTTTCAGCGCACCCTGTGCTCTTAATGAGAGCATGGTTGCTATGATTTGCGCTCAGTTGGATTTGCGTAAAGTCTTCGTACGAAGATAAAAAAAAATCCGGTCGTATTCTCGAGATGTTAGCACTTGTGTACGGGCCATGGCCCTTGATATATGGCCATAGAAGGTTCGCTTTCAAAGGCATCGAAACACGCAACGTGCGGGAAGATGTCATTGGACGATTCTCGGAGCTTCTGCCGGAAAATCAGTCCGGAAGTGCCTCGGCGGAAAGACTAGACAGCAATTGCTTGGCGTTTAGTCACCAAAATCCATGGCTCGCAGGGTAACTGGACGTGCTCAGGAAAAAATTTAAACCGACCAACTGCAGTCACACGTGAATCGCCGCACTAGCATCTTTTAGGCCTTCGGGGGACCAGAAAGTGTTTTCGAAAATCAAATCCCACCTCCACCGCCGCCTCCTCTCCTCAACCACATCTCCGCTGTCACTGTCTGCCACCACCAAACCACACCCACCAAGGCTTCTCATACATTTCTCAAGATGGGCTTCGCTGATTTCGCCACCGATGCTGGTCTTTCCAGTAAGCTAATGTGAAATCATTACATTGCAGGACGATTGAACGTTAACTCTCGATAGTGCTGAACAGCTGGTTGACCACCCGGAGCTACATTGTTGGGTACGTTTCGATTGTCTCTCTCTCTTGCCCTTGTCATCTTCGACTTCGTTTGTTGCTTTCTGATGAGAATAATTTGGTCCGTGTTGATGAGGCGGCTTAAGACCCCGCCGAAAGACTAGAAAACAAAAGCGCTTTGTCGCAACTCTGATATTTCACGCTCGATTGACATTCTGCTATCGTTCATGCTGCGCCTGTATATGAGCAACCTTTCTAACGAGCATGCAGCTACGGTCCCTCCCAAGCCGACGTGGCCTGCTTCAAGACCCTCAAGGAGGCCCCGACTCCCGCTAAATACCCCCATGTGTACCGGTGGTACAAGCACATCGCCTCTTACGAGCCAGAGTTCTCTTCTCTGCCTGGTGATCCGTCAAAGGCTCCCGGTTCTTACGGACCTGAGAGCGCCGAGCTGACCATCAACCCTGCTAAGGCTCCAGAGAAAGAGGAGGAGGACGATGTCGACCTCTTCGGCAGCGACGACGAGGAAGAGGACGCGGAGGCTGTCAGAATCCGTGAGGAACGTCTGGCAGAGTACAAGAAGAAGAAGGAGGGTAAGACTAAGCCCGCTGCTAAGTCTCTCGTCACATTGGATGTCAAGCCATGGGGTAAGCCTTCCCATCATACAGCACGCGAACCTTATCTGACTTGTTGTTAGATGATGAGACAGACATGAAGGAGCTGGAGGGCAATGTGCGTGCCATTGAGAAGGATGGTCTAGTGTGGGGGGCTTCAAAACTTGTGCCCGTCGGTTTCGGTATCAAGAAGCTGCAGATCAACTTGGTCGTTGAGGATGAGAAGGTCTCCCTGGATGAGCTTCAAGCTGAGATCGAGGAGGATGAGGACCATGTCCAATCTACTGATATTGTAAGTCGGCGATATCCCTGCATCGGAAGTATTGCGCTAATGATACTCCAGGCGGCCATGCAAAAGCTGTAAAGGATGAACCCTTTCTAAACCTCTCTTTGCGGCGTATGTTCTGCAGACTCATGTTTCCTTGCTCCATTTCGAATACGATTGATGCAGGTGGATGTGATAGATGGCTTGTTAGATGGTCTGAAGCGTAGCGGTCATGATAGTAACGCAAAAGCATAGTCAGAATTTCAAGCCAATGTCAGCCATTACCGATGAAAATCCACAGTACTTCTCCTATGTCGTTGGGCACCCTGAAGGTGTTAGTTTTATGTTCGTGTGATTGATGGTCCTGCATGAGCTCCTGTACTCCATCTGGCAACTTGACATTTCCGCTAGCCTGGTCTGCCTTGGCATCCACAACGCCAACTGCATGTCCTAGATACTGGTACTGCCAGTTTCCACACCTTCAAGTGCAATCCACAACACAGTCCGACACAATGGCACTCACACCAATCCTTCTCAATAGTCTCGGTGCAATCCTTCTTGTCCATGCGTAAGTAGCGACCGAACACTCAACTATATGCCACTTCCTTCCCCAAACGGCAGAAGGCCATGCTAACAACGCCCTCCAACCGCAGCGTCTACTCCGCCTATGAGCACTCCTCAGCTCCCGCTTCCTTAACCAGTACCGTGCCCAACACTCCGCCCACACCCTCCAGCTCGCCGCTGGCCTCTGCCTCCGCCGTCTCGCTGTCTCCCGCTACGACCGCTCTGCCTTTGGATATCATCCTCGAGACGCTCCTGTCGACGTTCCTCCTCTGCGTGGGCATTGTGACCGCCTCGCCGGGCCTGAAGCCTATCCAGTGGCGGAAATGGGCGCGTGAGGTCGAGCGGAAGAAGGTGTTGGTGGCCCACGGCAGGTTGCCCAGGGAGAAGGCTGCCGGGTTGGTTAATCCCTATGCTGGATTGGAGAGTCGGCTCGGCTTCTGGGATGTGAGGGTGAGTTCGTGCTTGTTTTGTTTACAGGTGTCATTGACTAGAGGATTTGTGTGCTAATGCTATTATTTCTACAGGCGAAGAGAAGAGAGTTTGCACAGTGGGTTAGGGAGACTGATACTGCGTCGAAATATGAGTAGAATGGCTGTCCACACTGCTTGATCTAGTTTGGTGTCGACAAGATATCCTCAAGTCAAAAGCCGGACGGAGAAATATACTTAAAGTGTTACGAATAGTTGCTTTAATAAAATCCTCAAGGGGTTATAGCTACAGAACGTCCCGTAGAAACAAGTAGCTACCTAATGCGACTATAGAAACGAATGCCAAATTCCGCCAGCATTAAATCGAACTCCGCGTTCCTTATGCAAATGTAACCCCCAAGATATTCCATTTCTACGATGCATCTGATCTAGAACAAAGCAGCAGCGACCGCGACCCCAGCACCAGCCATGACACCGAAACCGACTGTCATCACGGGCGCAAGCCCGCTGCTGGTAGACGAAGCGCTAGCAGCACCAGCAGAGGATGCGGAGCTGGCAGCCTTGCTTGAACTTGAGGTAATCACGCTGGTGGTCAGAGCTCCCGATACGCTCCCAGACGCGCTGCCTGCGCTGACTGAGGCCGAGGCTGAGGAGCCACCAGACGAGGCGCCTGAGGCACCGGACGTGCTTTGACCGGGGAAGAGAACAGTGGTCGAGCTGTCTTGCACAATGGTTATAGCCGTTGCGACAGCTGGCTCGGAGGTGACGACGGAAGGTTGCGTAGCTTGTGAAGTCACGAGTTCGGGTTGAGAGGTGACGACCGAGGTTGACCGGTGACTATTCGAGAATTAGCCCTGCGTGCCCTCGACGGCTCAATATGCACTGCGCGAGCTATTGAACTTACCAACACCCAGAGAGTTGGTCTCGGTCAGGTAGGCAGTGTTTGGGTTCACATACACGGCCTGGCATCACATCTTGTTAGACATATTCCCTTTTGCGCCCGCGAGGAAGAAGATAGCCCTACCGAACTAGAAGACTGCGCCAACGCCGCGGCGGCCAGAGACAAGGTCACGAGGATCGTGCGATGCATTGTGAGAGTCTAATTGGTGCCGCTGGAGCTTTATTGTTGTAGAACGGCTCAAGCTGCTTCACACTGTGCGTCGACGAGCAAGAAGAGGATCTGGAGTCTGGAGATCTATGAAAGAGCTTGTTAAAATCAGTCTGTTAGTGAGGAGCAACGGCATTATTATTATTGTTATTCGGGAGATGAAAAGCCCCTTTCATTAGGGCCCCTGTCCCTGCCGCTAAATTGCGGGCGTCAACAGGGGAGCTGGTGCTTCATCTCCGTTTCCCAGATATCAGCCACAAGCGTCGTACGAAAACCGGCAAGGCGCTCAAGAGTCGAGACATGGTGTCAATTGCCCGAGACTGTGTCTTCGAAAAAAGCACATTTGTCAAACACATCTGCTAGTCGAGACACGTAATGACAATAAGGTAAATGTCTTAGGATGGAGAGTTCGAAGTGTTTCTGGCGTTGGCGTCGTGGTGGGCCTTGGGTTGCTAGGAGTACGGTGTACAGGCCGAACAGAAAGCTTGGCAATTGTGGGGAAGCGACGTACGACAGAGGCACAGTGCACCGAGGCGCGACGCAAGATCCTGTAAGACTTGCCATCTCACGTAGGCCTTCAAATATTGCACAGACATATCTCAAGAAGCTTAGAGAGAGCTGAGATCTGCTGCCCGTACCACAGTCTAAAGCTGGTTCTTTAATCTAGACAATAGCCTTCCCGAAGTATACAAGCTCTCATGCATTGAACGCCAGATGCATGCCTGGTCCCTTATACAAAACGCCCAACTAGAAATGCATAAATCGTTGTCTTGACCTATCAAAAGGCCAACGTGAGCTTTTTATCCTTCAACAGGTCAGGAAGAACTGAGACGGAATTCCCAGCGACGCCCTTATCCGGCACTTGCTTGGGCATATCCACCAACGCCTTACGTAAAGCAGCAAGGGCCGCGTTGCCGTAGAGCTCAAGAAAGCGCTGTTCGTAATTTTCAATCATGGCCTTCAAGACCTGAAAATGCGTCTGCGTGACCTCTGCCGGAGGCACGTTGACGATGTTGGCCAAAGACTGCCAGTAGTGCCAATTGGGATATGGGTTGTCCGCTTTGGATCTCGCGAAGTTCCGCAATGAAATAGCTGCAAATCCAGACCCGAGCCCCGTCATACGTTCACTGTGACGTTGCTCGGTAACCCAGGGTCCATCCTTGTCTTCCCGACTCCATCCCAGCCGTCTCCGACCTTGCTCTGTCTTCTCATTCCCGTAGATGCCGAAGAGTACCGGACATACGAAATGGAATTTGGCAATCAACACATCGATGAGTGGCTGACCTTTCCACCGGAAGTCGTTGGATGAGAAAATGTTTGCCGCCAGTACGCCAACTGGATCGGCCGTCGTCGGGTTTACGCCCGCCTCGTTTATAAATTGCGCAATGATAGCCTTTGACAAGATGTTAAGCAGGTAGAGAAAGAGACCCGGGATTTGCGCCTCGTTCTCAGGACAATTCGCGAGGGATTCTCTTGGAATAATGTATCTGCGAATATCTAATGTTGGCCCTGGATAGGCTGTCGCCTCTCTCAAAAGCGTTTGTATGCGTTGTATCTAAACACATGAGTCAGGGTTCAAGGCCAGAGCAGATATTGTATTATAAGAACTTACTGTAGGCAGATTGGCTTTTTTCTCTTCAGTAAGCTGTCCCACGCATTTCCTGATTTCTCTTCGCATGTCACCCATTCTCGTCTTGAGGTCCTTGTTCTGTTTGCCCTGTTCCATCATGAACTTTCTCATCTGCTTAAGATCCTGATGGATCTGGAGGTATCTCTGATGGTATGCTTCCTTATCGTTTCGAGAAGAGGGAGTTGATGACGAACTGGCGGATTGTGTTTGTGACGCCTGCGCTGGGACTTGCACTTGAGCTCTCGTCTGGGTGGCTGCAGCCTTAGCTCTTGCTTTCGCCTCTTCCTCTTCCCGTCTTTGCTTTTCTTCCTGTCTCCCCTTCTCTTCCCGTGTTTCCCTCTCCCGTCTTGCAGACTCTTCTTTCTCCCTTAATGCCCTTTGTCGCTCGGCATCCTCTTTCTCCCGTTGTATGTGGCGTCTCTCCTCTTCAACCTTTGCTCTCTCTGCCTCCGCTGCTCTTCTCTCAGCTTCAGCCCTCCGTGCCGCTTCGACCTCACGCTTCCGTTGTTCGAGCTCGGCCTGTATTTTCTCCTGCCGACGCTTCTCCAAGGCCTGCCTCTCCTCTTCCTCGCGGCGTGTCCTCTCTCTTTCAAGCTCAAGTTGGAAGCGTTCGCTAGCAATTCGAGCACTTTCGCGGACGCGTTCATGCTCCGCGGCCGCAGCGGCCAGTGCAGCCTTGTGCTCCTTCTCGCGCTGCTCGCTTTCGCGCTCTAGTCTGGACAAGAACTCATCATCGGCGCTGATACGAAGGTGACAGAGCTCTGAGAGTAATTGCCTGGACGGACTATCGAGGAATGAAGGCATTGCGCCTGGTGTGAGGGAGCGGTGCCAATTGTAGTGAGGTTATCCCGCAATACCCCATGACAAACAGGAGCCAGACCGGGATCTAAAACGAAGCCAGGTTCAGTTTTATAATTGATGGTGGACTACTGAGACGAAAGGTCTCCGAATCCGTCGAGGCGTGTCAAAGGATCTCTTTCTCGCTCTGTGCTTTTACCTGTAATGTGGATGCCGTACGGAGTATTGTTTGTAAGGTACGGTGATACCTTCCGCTAGGTTCTGTGTCCAAGCCATCTGAGCCTTGATTGGGCACACTAACGGAAGTAACCGAGGCGTAGCGAAACAGCGAGTCAAAAGAGGACAGCAACAGCAAAGGAGTTAGGACAGCTCTCAGACCTTCTTCCCTCTCCTCTTTTCTCCAATTACGTCCTTCTTCCAAAAAAGATATTGATAATATATGTCGTACAGAGGTCGCCGACAATAGATTACTTAACAATGGCACGTAGGTGTTTCTGTGGAAAGCGTTTGTCTTCATGCATACGGGAATTTGTAATGCACATTGGATGCAACATGGCGTGTGATAGAGCGAGTCGAGCTTGTGCTCGTGCCATACGTCAAAAAGTGAATACGTAGCTACGCAAGGGGCTTTTTCAGTGACAGCAAACCCTTCAGCATTCTGGTCCACGAATACGGATTTTTCACCACCAGATTCTCGAAGTAGCTTATCTGATATAAACGTAGCATTTCGCGAAGCAGCTGTAGTAATTTTAGTGGACAGCACGTGGAGCATGGAGAAATTGGAAGCTTGGGCTCCTTAGGACGATGACATTGGCTGGTGCGTTCGTTCGCCTGGCAAGGGTGACGATCGTCTTTAGCCACACTCAGAACCTGCTTCCATCCTGAACATCCGCCATCATCACCACCCCAAATCCCCTTCTCCTTCTCCTTCACGCTTTCTTCCTTCCAATCTTCTTCCTTCCTTCCCCCACTCTCCCTCGCAGCCTGGTGATCGACCGTAGGCAATTCTTCTCGGCGGTAGAATCACTCCTTGAGAGGAAAGCTTGCATCACCCGCTCCTTGTGAACCTTCGCTCGGGGTTGCTCCTGCCAGCAATCTGCCAATCCTTCCAAATCCGCTTACGATCCTCTCCTTCCTTCGAACCTGAAGTACCCGCCATCCTCAATCTTTCTCACAGTCAAAGTGTTTGCGACTGCCCGGTAGAGAATCGTACGCCGACGGAAACCCTTCCCTGTCGGATCCTCTCGGCGCACACACCAGCTGTCCAGCAAGCTTCGGTCCAGATACCATTCTGACTAAGAGTATTATATACTGTCCGTCAAACACCTCTGACAACTGCCACTCTCTTCGGCGTGGAGGTACCTGGCTGTACCAAACTCATTGAGATCTTGTAGGATCAGTCAAGTACGTGCAACCAGTTACTGAATGAGCTACGCCTTCAATGTAGATAGCGCTATGATTTCTTCTTCAGTTTCTCACTATGCATATAGCTAATCTGATTGTAGAACAGACCATACTGAACGATCCCAACACTGTCACCGACGTCATTGTTCTTTTCGACAGTGGTCAGATTCTTGACCATCGTCCCCACATGGTCATCTTGTCCTAGGGCTTGCTGGAGACCTTCGACACATAGAATTATTGAAGCCAACATCTGAGATGGATCAGCAACCGCAAGGAGGTCCTCAGGGACCTGCAGGTCGCAGACTGCACATTGCACACAGGAGGAGCCCATCAGAGTTGACACCTTTGATGAGTAGGTTCAATTTCTTAAACGACCCGTTAACTGGCGACCCCATCACCGTACCTGGCCAC
The DNA here is from genome assembly GCA_001599915.1 of Symbiotaphrina buchneri. NCBI lineage: Eukaryota > Fungi > Ascomycota > Symbiotaphrinales > Symbiotaphrinaceae > Symbiotaphrina > Symbiotaphrina buchneri. The sequence goes on from BCIG01000022.1 coordinate 408,130, forward strand.
CCAGAGCTGCGCTATGCAGTTCAAGTTCCAGTGGCCATGGATTCCCCCCAGCATACAGCAGCTAATAACTTTGCAGTGGAGCAACTTGCTATTCAGCAACAGATCGAACTGCTTCAACAGCAGCAGCAACAGATAGCGGCTACGCACCAGCAGTATGTGAATATGGGCATGCTTCAACCTCAGCAACAAATGCCAGGCATGAACTTCGGCCAAGGACAGCTGCAGAATCTCTCACCACATGCAGCTGCATTCCAATTTCCTCCGCAGGGCGTGCAGCATCAACAATTGGGCGTGCCAATCAATGCACCAACGCAACCCTCGGCACATCGCCGAAATCAGTCCGCTTTACCCAACATGAGCATGGGCCCTCCGCCTGCTCCCTCTTCCGGCGCCTCGGGATCGGCATTTGGCGACTTCAGCCAGCAGGGCCAAGGAGGACAACGAGAAAATGGCCCGCAGAGAGGCGGTCGGAGTGGGCCCCCCGGCGGCGGCCATCAGCGTCGACATTCGCTTGCGTTACCAGAAGCAAAGAAAGCCGCTGAACTTGCACAGCAGAAAAGAACTAGGTCTGGCTTCCAATTTCCTATCCCTGGAGCTGGCGGTGCCACTAATACTAATCGCTCTGAGAGTCCTTCTGGTAACGAGGAAAAGACGCAAGGACAACAGAACCTGAGCGCACAAAGTAGTCTCAATGCTCGTGCCGGTAACCGCGGGGCCTCACATGGAAGGAGCCAGAGCATGGCCGTCGGCAACGGCCGTGGAGTCTCGCAGACTCGAGGTGCCGCTGGATTCCAATTTCCGCCTCCGATGGCTACGAACGATGGCGGCGCTTCTCCTGGTGGCGCATCTGATTTCCAGCGCCGTGGAAGCCAGAGCGGTCATGGAAGGACGTCATCCAGGAATTTTGATAGCAACTGGCGTCAGCAAAACAACCAATCGCAGGAACAACAGCCCCCGGCAATGGGAAATTTCTCTCAACCTCAAAACCAGAATTCTGGTGTTGGTGGGTTCCAACCCGGGCATCGTGCCAGACCATCGATGAATCAATCCATTGGTTCACTTGGTGGTTTCCAATTCCCAGGACAACCTCAGCTATTACAACTTCCCCAAGGCGGTATGATGCTGCAACCGCAGCTGTTTGCAGGCCAACCGCTGAATCAACTGCAGTTGCAGCAGCTACAGGCTTTGCAAGCTGCTCAGCTCAGTGGTCAGCCTATTCCTGGTCTGCAGGCTGGCCAGCAGATGCAATCCCAGATGTCAGCGCAACAACAGCAGCAGCAGCAGCGCAAGACGCTCTTCACTCCATATCTGCCTCAAGCTAGTCTACCGGCCCTTCTCAGCGATGGACAACTTGTCGCCGGCATCCTCAGGGTAAACAAAAAGAACCGCAGCGACGCTTATGTATCCACTCAGGATTTAGACGCGGATATATTTATCTGTGGAAGCAAAGACCGTAACCGTGCCCTCGAGGGTGATTTGGTGGCCGTTGAACTCCTTGATGTCGATGAGGTCTGGGGCCAGAAACGTGAGAAAGAAGAAAAGAAGAAGCGTAAAGACATCACGGACACGAGAACTGGCGCCTCTCCCGGCAACGATAGGTCGTCCTCTACAAACGGCGATACTCAGTCTTCTGCTACCGATGGCGGTATCAGGAGACGAGGTAGCTTGAGGCAGCGTCCCACCCAAAAGAAGAACGACGATGTTGAAGTTGAAGGTCAAAGTCTGCTATTGATGGAAGAAGAAGACATTAATGACGAACAAAAACCACTTTACGCCGGACATGTTGTTGCCGTTATTGAGCGTGTTGCCGGCCAAATGTTCTCTGGCACTCTCGGCCTCCTCCGCCCGAGCAGTCAAGCAACAAAAGAAAAGCAAGACGCCGAACGCCAAGCTCGTGAAGGTTCCTCCAGGCAACCTGATCGCCAGCAAGATAAGCCGAAGATTGTCTGGTTCAAGCCTACAGACAAGAGGGTGCCATTAATTGCTATCCCCACTGAGCAAGCTCCGCGAGACTTCGTTGAGAAGCATCAAGACTATGCCAACCGCATCTTCGTTGCTTGTATCAAGCGCTGGCCGATCACTTCGCTCCATCCGTTCGGGACTCTTGTTGAACAACTCGGCGAAATGGGTGACTTGAAGGTCGAGACTGATGCCCTCCTGCGCGACAATAATTTTGGTCCGGATGATTTCTCGGATGCTGTCTTGAAGAATGTCGGCTTTGAAAGCTGGTCTGTGTCGACCGAAGGTGAAGCTGCCTTAGCTACTCGCCGTGACTTCCGCAATGAAAAAACATTCACGATTGATCCCACCGGCTCGAAGGAGCTGGATGACGCAGTACACGTCAAAAAGTTACCTGATGGTTTACTCGAGCTTGGTATTCACGTTGCGGATGTTGCGCATTTCATCAAGCCTAACTCTCTTGTTGATCGCGAGGCCAAGAAACGTGGCACTGGCGTTTACTTGATGAATCGTACTGTGAACATGCTTCCACCCAAGCTGTCGTCCGATATCTGCTCCCTACTCCCTGGTGAGGAGAGATTTACGGTCAGCGTTATATTTAAACTGGATCCAAAAACGGGCGAAATTGTAGACGACGACACTTGGATAGGCAAAGCCATCATTAAGAGTTCTGGTAAGATCTCATACGATCAGGTGGATGCGGTCATCAGAGGTGACACGGATCCTAAACTCGAGGGCGCCACGGTGGATGATATCAAAACTCTCTATGTGAGTCCTATACACTTGTCCAAAATTACCGCAGCTAATGGATTGTAGGACATCTCTCAGAAATTCCGCGCCGCTAGGTTTGGTGATCGCTCGGGTTCAATTCCTCCACTCCGTCTGTTATATCAGCTGGACGACGAGAACATCCCTGTTGAGCATAATATCTTTGATTGCACACCAACTCATGAACTCATTGAAGAGCTCGCGCACAAGGCCAACGCTCATGTTGCCAAGAAACTGGTGGCTGGGTTACCTGAGAAAGCCTTCCTACGCCGTCAAGCTTCTCCCAACCCCAGGCGACTAGCAACATTCGTGGAACGCATGACTAGGCTTGGATTTGACATTGACCCTACTAGCAGCGGCAGTCTTCAGCATAGTCTCTTTAAGGTCAAGGATGATGACTTGCGCAAGGTATGTCTAAGATCACAGGTCCCAGTAACCAGATTTGCTAACTATTTCGCCAGGGCATGGAGACACTTTTGATCAAGTCGATGCAAAGAGCGAAATACTTCGTCCCTGGAAAAGCTACGCCTGCTCTTTACCCACATTACGCCCTCAATCTGCCTCTGTATACTCACTTCACCAACCCCTCCCGCCGATATGCAGACATCATTGTCCATCGTCAGTTGGACCATATCCTTTCAAATGGCTCGGTCGAATTCGCGGATGATGTGGAGTCTCTGGCAAAGACTGCTGAACAATGCAACACAAGAAAAGACTCTGCCAAAAGTGCCCAGGAACAGAGTGTGCACATTGAGTCATGTCGGACGATGGATAGGAAGAGGCATGAACTTGGTGGTGACCTGATCAGCGAGGGTATTGTCATCTGTGTCTACGAGTCTGCTTTCGATGTTGTCATTCCAGAGTATGGTTTTGAAAAGCGTGTGCACTGTGATCGGTTGCCGCTGAAGAAGGCCGAGTTTGACAAGCAGAAGCGTGTCCTGGAGTTGTATTGGGAAAAGGGAGTACCGTCGTCGGCGTATATTCCAGAAGATGAACGTCCCAAGGCTGGCACTTCCCGTGCCGCAAGCGCAGCGCATGCCGCACGCGAGTATGCAGCAGAGCAGCAGGCCGCAAAGGAGCGTGAAGAGGCCCAGAGGAAGCAGATGGATACTGGCACCATGTCAACTGACGATGTCGATGCTCTGTTCGATGACGACGAGGATGATGGCACATCCGAGATTACAGAGCTTGCAGCCGGTGTTTCGCTGAATCCGCCTTCTGCGGCTGATCGGCCTACTCAGAGCATGCCACCCTCGCCAACAAAGCCAGGAACTTCTGGACATGCCCCACACCGTGCTCAGTCCGATCCCAAGCTGGCTACCAACGCTGCTGAAGCTCCTGAATCGAAACTCTCGGACAAAGAGAAGTATCTGAAGCTTTTCAAATTGAGGGAAGAAAATGGAGAGTACATCCAAGATGTCACCGAGATGACCAGGGTCCCGGTTATCTTGAAGACTGACCTCACGAAGAGTCCACCGTAAGTCTAACCCAGAGCATTCTTCGTTTCCCCGCTGATATAGTTCTAGTTGCCTGACCATCCGCTCGGTCAACCCCTACGCTCTATAACGTGCATAAAAATCTTTTGCCGGACAGCTCAATCAAGGACGCCAGGCACAGTGTCGATTCATTGCACTTGGTTCTCAAGGGAGACCTCGTTCAGGGCCTCGCGTGGGAAATCTTCTCGAGCAGCTGGCATTATCAATTGCGTCTGATCGGGATACATGTTTTTCCCAGCCTTTTCCATGCTTATCCCAGCATAATATCTGTGCAAGCGGAATTCTTGAGATCATCATAGCTACGGCGTTTGTGTTTCCTGACTTGATGGTCGTCCACTCTTTATACCCTCACATTTGCTCACACTCATTGCTTGTCTCATACTCCATTTCAACGCAGAAGGAGGAATTTGAAGCTGGAAGGGAGAAGGGGTGAGGGGTGGAGCGAGGCTGGTGAAGTCATCGCCCCATCGCAAGGGTGAGCATCAAAATTGTTGGAGAAGAAAGTCAAAGCGACCTTGAGCGCTGCAAGAACGTGATTATGGTTAGCTTGGTATTGAGTATTCGCTATGAATATGGTCTTGCCCATATGTGCTACTGGAGAGACGTTGGTAGAATAGTCAAGAAGTTTTGATCATTACACGCTTAATGTCGCAATCTGTATGGCGCATTGGTAGACCGTGACGCTACAACTTAACGCTTCTGACCAGCCCCTTCTTGATGCCAGTCAACTCTCCTCCATAACCGCCTCTACCCTCACCACCCTTATACACCTGCCTGACGCTACTGAGCTTCTTCTTCTTCTCCTCGTACTTCTTCCTCTTCTTGACGCGAGGATTCCTCACATCCTTCTTCCTATGCGGTGTGAGGCCCTTGTTCTTCTCGATAGCATACGTGATCTTCCGCTTGCCATCCGGTCCTACTTCTTCCACCTCCCTCACCTGGCCACCTTCCAACTCCGCCCGTTTGACAGCCTCAGCCCTCTCCCTCTTCCCGTTATCTCTCGCTTTCTTCGCGCCAGAGACAAGCTGGTAGTACTCCTCCTCGCCCTGCTCCCTCACCTCCCGCACCTTCCTGCCCTCCTCTTCCTCGCCTTCTGAACCGCTTTCACCCAGCGCATCACCCGCCGAAGAAGCCTTGCCCGCACGCTTCCCCCTGGCCTCGGCCTCGGCGTTCAGGCGCGCCTGCCGGTTGCGGAAGCGCTCGCGGTACGGCACGTCAGCGTCGCCGCCGAGGTCCTGACCTGCTCGCTCACGCTTGGCGACCTTGCTGGCGATCTGGGAGGTGTAGAAGCGAAGGGACTTCTTCTTCTGCGCTTTGAGCTCGGCCTCGTGCGGTGTGAGGACGGTGTCTTCGCCGAAGTCGGAGTCGTCAGCTCCCGCACCGGTGGCAGCAGGTTTGGTAGCCATAGTAGAGCGCTTTTTGGTGGGGCCCGGTTGGGCGAGAGCGGACAGGGAGGCGAGAGATTCTTCCGTGCGGCGGATGCGCTCTGCCCGTCTGGCTTCGGAGGCGGCAAGCGCTTCAGCTTCAGCTAGAGCGCGTTTGGATTGTTTCTTCTTGCGGGGCTTCGAAGGCTGATCTGCCGGTACGAGCGCATTGTCTGCTTCTTCAGGCAACATGGCAGGTTGAGCTTCTTCAGGAGGTGAGGGTAAGCTCCTCGCCGCGAGGTCGGCAGGGTCAGGTATAGGAATGTCAGCAATCTGAGACCATAGAGTGCGGCACTTGACCAAGCTGTCCATCACGGCATGATCTCTGATCTCGGATGGCGGAAGAGCTGAACCGGTGCCCTCTGACGCAGCGGCCGGAGACGTGAGCAGTGCAAAGTACATACTTAGGGCGCCAAGATAAGCCAGTAGAGCCCGATATTTGACGATGGCAATGGGCGCCTTTCCTTGCTCCAACCGGTTCTTGTCTGCTTCAGTGACAGCCCTCTGTTTGACTAGTGTCTCCGCAGCCTCGGCGGCTAGCGCCAGGTCTGTATGCAGAGGCTGGAGCTCCTGGAATTCCTTCGCCAGCGGCTCGAATTCGGGATACCTCGCTTTCAGGATTCGTGTGCGCTCCTCGACAGACATATCATCTGTGATCTCCAGTTGTGGCAGCTTCTCTGTTACCACATCCTCCTCTTCTTCTACCTCTTCTTCATCTGGCTTACTAGCCAGCCAGTCATTCTCGTCAAAGCCGAAGTCCGCCTCGTTCATAGCTTGGAGTTTCTTCTTTTGCAGCCGCAACGCTTCGGCCTCCTCCTCGAGCGCATCAGCCTCCGTTTCGATCACATCAGCATTGTAATAGTCTTTCTTCGAGGTACCCCATCCCATCTCGTCTTCATCCTCGCCTTCCGGCTCCTCTCCGTCTTCCTCCGCTTCCTCGTGACGAGCCTTCTTAGAGGCTGGCGTTTTTGTATCTGTATCGTCCTCATCGACTTCGTAGTCTTCGGTTGTGTCCTCTTCTTCCGATTCGAAATCACTGGATGGATATGCTAGCACTTCTTCGTCGGAGGGTTCCAAAGCCTCATCTAGTTGGGGATCAGCGAGAAGTCTAAAACAAAAGCAATCATCTATCAGAGTCTACCTTCTTCTCGCCACTTCTTCTTCCGTCTTTCATCTGGCCCATCCTCAAGGAGTACCTTATCCCGGTTAATGTGAAATTCATCCTCGGAGTCCGCCACATCTTCATAAGTATTGATCGCAAGCTTGGATGAGTCCTCCTCCCGTGCCCTTTTTGACTGCCCATGGGCCTGCCCTGTGGCTTTTCTTTTCCGTGCCATGGTTGGGGCTAGAAGTGGTGACTGTAGGATACGGCTGGAGGCGCTGCAGAGGTGAAGCTTTGAAATTTGAGAAAGTCGCGGGTAGCCGGTGATATTTTTCGCCGACGACCGCGCCTGGGCGGTAGATTCCGCGCGCTAAGCTTTTCCGAGACGATAATCTGCGAAGCTCGACACTTTAAGGTAGGTACCAATTAATGCTTACGCTTGTGCTGACTGCCTCGTAATTAATTATTTCGATAAGCGCGCTGGGCATAAGCTGGACCCTTGTCCACCCCATTTTCAGATGTCCTTGGGCATTGCGTGGAAGACAATTGCACCTTCGTGCATTCCCTTCATCGTTGCAGCTGTCGCAATGGGGATCTTTTCGCGTAAGAATCATTTCCCGGTGGATGGAAGGGTAAGTCCGAACTTTTGACTCGATAGAGGGTGGTCCATATGCTTACTTCTCCTAGACGATCATTATAACGGGCGGCTCGCAGGGCATGGGGCTGGCTGTCGCGGAGCTGGTCTCACGGAAAGGCGCCAATGTGGTCATAGTAGCAAGAAACATAGAGAAGCTTCAGGCAGCAACAAAATCAATCGCTGTAAGTTCCCAGCCCCTGCTGGAACTCGCCATCTGACATAGTATAAGGCCGTGGCAGCAGATCCAGCGCGACAGCGATTTCATTATATCACCGCAGACATGAAGAGCGCATCGGAAAGCGTACGCATAGTAGAAGAAACCACAGCATGGAACAACGGACAACCGCCTGATATCGTGTGGTGCATTGCCGGCTCATCGCACCCTAGCCTGTTTATTGATGTTGACGTCGACCGACTTCGCGAGCAAATGGACACCAACTACTGGTCAGCAGCTCAATTGGCGCATGCGGTTCTGAGGGTATGGCTTGAACCAGCGACATCCTCCACAGCTGGGCCAAACACTACCTCTGCTGCCCCCGCGAGGCATATTGTCTTCACATCGTCCGTCGTGGGGCTCTACACTTTTGTGGGATACGGTCCTTACAGTCCTGCCAAAGCGGCTTTACGTAACCTTTGCGACGAGCTGTCCTCGGAGCTCAATCTATACAACGGCGCCCGCCGACATAACCCTTCGCTTGGCCCACCTACCGATGTGAAAGTCCATACAGTCTTTCCAGCCACCATCATCAGCCCTGGGTTGGAGAATGAAAACCTCACAAAACCACACATCACAAAGGAGCTGGAGAAGGATGACCCGTGCCAGACGCCAGAACAGGTGGCCGCGGTAGCCCTCAAGGGCTTGGAGAAGGGCGGTTACCTGATTAGCACTAGCTTCTTAGGCAGTTTGATGCGCGCGAGTATGCTGGGAGGGAGTCCTCGCAACAACATAGTAGTGGATACGCTGGTAAGCTGGTTCATGGCCGTTGTGTGGCTATTCGTCCAGCCAGACATGGACGGAAAAGTGTGGAAGGAGGGCAAGTCCAAAGGGATCCCTATCAATTCGGGAAAGTCTCAACCATAAGGTAGATATGATAATAATAAAATTAATTCCCATGATAAAATATCATTCCCCCTACATGTTCAGAAAAAGGGGGAAGGCCAACAAAGTGCCAAGGGATGCAGCGCCGAGCTGAAGTGGAAGCGCGAAATAGTTGTTCCGTCGAGGCCTTGACTCAGCATGTGATTCGCCCGGTAGGATCCGTGCGCAAACCAAAAATTAATTTTTGGGTGAAAGCGACTCCACCAAGGACGCAGCGAAGCAACACCGCTGCCAATCGACACAGGACAAAGAGCAATGGCACCTACAGATTCTTCGAAGAAGCGCAAGGCGGTGACTAGAGATGTGGATCAGACTCAGGATGTTGCGTCTGGCGACGAACCAGATGAGGGAATCTTCGACAGGATACTGTCTCAGAGCGACGACGAATCGGAGGATGAGGTGGATGAGAGTGAACTGGACGAAGAAGAAGAAGATGAAGAGGACGAATTCGACGAAGAAGATGGAGACGAGTCCGAACCGGAGTTGGAGAGTGACAAAGCCCCCTCCGAAGCTGAAGGCTCCGAACCCGCAGAAAATCGAAAAAGCGCGAAGACTTCTGCGCCCAAAAGGGCTGCAAAAGGGGATGTGGACGGTGGTCTCGTGCAAGTAAATGGAGATAGCGCCCTGGTAAATGGAGGCCAAGAAGATAGTCCTTCAGAGGACGCTGCTGCAGAGGGAGAGGAAGTTCCGTCCGACGACGAGTCGCGGCCCAATTATACCGTCACCACAGATGCCAATGGCAACCCACGCTACATCTACAAGGAGATTGACCCGGTCTACGACTCAGATGATTCTGACGCTCCTGAAACTGCAAATACCATTGGGAACATCCCATTGTCATTCTACGACTCATACCCGCACATTGGCTATGATATTAACGGCAGGAAAATCTTGCGCCCTGCAAAGGGCGAGGCGTTAGACGCATTGTTGGATCAGATAGAGCTACCCAAGGGCTGGACAGGCTTGACCGATCCTGCGACAGGGAAGCCACTGCAACTGAGTCAGGAGGAGCTGGAGGTCTTGAAGAGGATACAGATGAATGAGGTGCCTGAGGAGGGCTATAATCCATATGAGGTATGATCCTTGGGCTTTAAACATTGCAGTCTACTGACTGATGTCCTCAGCCCACGATCGAGTATTTCACGAGCATCACGGAACAAATGCCACTAAGCTCAGCACCGGAACCAAAGAGACGGTTCATACCGTCAAAACATGAAGCGAAACGAGTAAGTTCGAAACGCTGACCAATGAGGAACGTCGACTGACTTCGAGCTCTAGGTTATGAAAATCGTGAAAGCCATTCGAGAAGGCCGGATCCTACCCTACAAGCCTCCAACGGAGGAGGAGGAAGAACAGCCATTCAACTACGATATATGGGCCAATGAAGCCCCTCGACCAGACCACCCCATGAACATTCCCGCGCCTAAGCTACCACCTCCTGGATACGAGGAAAGTTATCATCCACCACCCGAATACCTTCCCAGCAAGGAAGAGAAGAAAGCTTGGGAACAAGCAGACGAAGAGGACAAGGAGAAAGAATTCCTTCCAAGGGACCATGATGCCTTACGGAAGGTACCAGGTTACGATCGATTTGTCAAGGAGAAGTTCGAGCGATGTTTGGATCTGTACCTCGCCCCTAGGGTACGGAGAAGCAAACTCAATATCGATCCCGAGTCATTACTCCCGAAGTTGCCAAGTCCTGAAGAGCTCAGACCTTTCCCTACGACTTGCGCTACAATCTTCCGTGGCCATCAAGGCCGCGTGCGAAGTTTGGCCATCGATCCGTCCGGACTATGGCTGGCAAGCGGAGGTGACGATGGCAGCGTGAGGGTATGGGAGTTGCTGACAGGTCGCGAGGTGTGGAAAGTGCAGCTGGTCAATGATGAAGCAGTCAATGTTGTACGCTGGCGCCCAGGCAAGGATGCCTTCGTGCTCTGCGCTGCAGCAGCAGAGTCGTTCTATCTCATGATCCCGCCTCTCGTCGATCCTGAATTGGAATCACACAGCCGGGAAATCCTCGACGCCGGCTGGGGTTATGCTTCCACCGCATCTCAAAATACGTCCGCACCGAAGAAAGATCCACCAGCCATGTGGTCACGGCCCGGCATGCGTCTAGAGGAACAGAACGTACTCGTCAAAGCGACACTTCGTTCCACCATCAAAGTCATCTCCTGGCACCGACGAGGCGACTACTTCGCGACCGTCTCGCCAGCGGGGCAAACCTCCGCCATCGCGATCCACACGCTCTCAAAGCACCTCACGCAGCTCCCCTTCCGACGTCTCAAAGGCCTGCCACAAACCGCACAATTCCACCCGAGCAAACCCATCTTCTTCGTCGCCACGCAGCGCACAATCCGCTCCTACGACCTCGCAGCACAATCACTGCTCAAGATCCTCCAGCCCGGCGCGCGCTGGATCTCCTCCCTAGACGTGCACCCCGGCGGCGACAACCTGATCGTCGGCACGTACGACCGGCGCCTCCTATGGCACGACCTGGATCTCAGCAACAAGCCGTACAAGACCCTGCGCTACCACGCCAAAGCTATCCGCGCCGTCCGGTTCCATCACGGCGCATACCCGCTCTTCGCGGACGCGAGTGATGATGGAAGTCTGCAGGTCTTCCATGGGAAGGTCGTTGGTGATGCGCTGGAGAATGCGACGATTGTGCCGCTTAAGGTCCTGAGGGGCCATGAGGTCCGAAGTGGGCTGGGTGTCTTGGATCTGGAGTGGCATCCTAGAGAGCCCTGGCTGGTTAGTGCCGCGGCGGATGGGACGTGTAGGCTTTGGATGTAGATTAGTTTTTCTCTAAGGATGGCGCTCGAGTACTGACTGGGCTTGTTATGGTATGGGTATGAGATATGCTCTTGTAAAGGGCTTATGCAGCATTATATGAGCGTCGTCAAGTCGACATTGGCCGTTGTGAATGCAATGTATAGATACATTCAGAATCCCGGATCATTCAATACCCTTCCCAACGCCTCCTCCAATATGTCCAATGTATATACAGAAGTAATATGCCCATTCCAACCTCGTGAAATGATAGAGCAGGCATCGGCTGCCTGACGCTCTGGGACAGAAGACACTTGCGGCTGTAAAATGAGATGCTTCCAGACGCAAGCCCCGCTCTTCAGAGTCTCCATATGTAGAAGCCCTTAGGTCATTGAGAGTGAAGACTGTCAGCGCGCCCCTACTGGTCATCTCTGGCGATGTCGAGACGGTATAAGGTTTAAATACGCTGAGGTGCACCTGCGAGCTCAATGCTTCAACAGATCAGGTCCCGCACTCGCGGCGCGCATTCTGCGTCTCCTGACCTCATCGCCCTCCTCAGCCTTGCCGCTCGCGCTACCGTTCGCCGTCCCGTTAGCTGCCACCCCGTCTCCGCCCGCACCCAGTGCATCCAGAGGCTTCCGTCTGCGGACGACCTGGTACCCGCGATCGAGCTCGACCTCGACCGCACAACGCACCCTCAGCGCCGTCACGGCGGGCCAGACGCTTCGTTCGCCACGCAGGATCCAGCCGCGCAGATTCTCCTTAGTCGGGCGCTCGAGCAGCCGGAATAAGTCCGAGGCGGTCAGCTCCGGGACGAGCGTGAGGGATGCGCCGGGGATGGTTTCGTCGAGGAGGAGACGCCGCAGTGGTGCGGGCAGCAAGCCTAAAGTGTCGAGCTGGTGCAGGCGGTGCGTGGTTTCGAGCGTCAGGAGCCGGAGCAGTGGGAGCGTGATGCTGAACCGGCTCCCTAGATGGCGGGGTGTGGGAGACGGGTGGTGTAGATCGCTCCGGAGGAAGGGTGCGATGTATGGGCGCGCTTGTGAGACGATGAAGTGGTTCACGTTGAAGAGTTCGGCGACACGTGCCAAGGGGCTCTCCCGCTCGGACGTGTATGAAGTTTGATGGGCAGGGCGGAAGGTGGTTTCTTGAGCGGGGGCCCAGGGCACAATGATGCCGGATTCTGTACGAGCGAGAAGCGTCACCGGATGGTATAGGGTTGATGATGCAGATGCGTTAGAGGCGAGTGCAGCAGACCAAATTAGCACGTTTGGTGCTGTTAGATAGTTAAGGAGAGTGGGGACGGCAGACGAGGGATTCTGTGGGGACACGGTGATGTTCAGCACCCGCTTGGTGCGTTTGAATGCATCCTCGAAGGTGAGGTCGCCGACATTGGCGCGCACGCAAGCTTCCAAGACAGAAAAGTCCATGAAATAACCGGACTGTAAGAAACGGGATATGCGCCGCGAAAGGGTCCTTGCCAGGGTTATTGGAGTGGAGAGAATAGAGAATGAGTCGGATTCTTTGTAATCTGGCTCAAAAGCCGATAGGTCGATGGCATCACCGGAGAGGAAGTCCAGTAGCTCATCCTCCGTATGTATCCCTACGAGCGCAGCGATCAGGGCGCCTGTTGCTGTCCCTGTTATGATCCGTGGCAGGAGGCCTCGAAGATGGAGCGCTTTCACCACGCCCAAATGGCACAGGCCAAAGATGGAACCGCCTTGTAGAACCAATGTCGACCTTCCGAAAGCCTGCCGCGTATCATGAAGGACATCAAGCTTGGCCTGACTGCTAAGGCCATATCCGTAGGTGTCCACCGTCTGTAGCGAGGTGACATATTCCACGGCCAAAGCAACTTGCGTGATATAATCCTCTATGAGCAGCTTAGTCCCAGCATATGCTTTGTTATATAGCCTTGGTGCTGTTATATTTCCAAGATTGCGGACTAGGCCGGAACGTAGGAGGTTCATCAGGGTAACAATATCATCGTCCTCTCGCGCTTCGATGATCGCCTGGAGACGCTCGTATATTAAACGGTAGTCGTAGAACTTGCTGGTGGCATTCTGACGCCTGAACCATTGTATCAGCCATGATGGTTTGAAATATTCGATCGGGAGTTCATACCATATATCAGTAGCCAGTAGTTCGTCCAATTGAAAGGCAGTCTCTTCCCATTCCTCGAAGGTTGTCGCATGGGCGAGCTTGTCCATAAGAGCTTCCTTCGGTGGTAATCGGGTCCATCTTGAAAAGAGTTTCTAGAAGTAAGTTAGAGGCAGTGCCACGCATCCGGTCGGCATTGGACTTACATCTTTCCAGAAGAACAGGACGTCGACAAACATGTGGTAGGTCATGGCCAGCATAACCAACGGGCTGAAATTGAGGCCCGCGCTTTTCTGGGCTTCGGTCATAAAGAGTCTGTCGCAGCTTAAGCCTCTGTTTGAAGAGCTCCGTAAGAGGGCGGAACGCATGAACATGAGGATTGAAAGATAATAGGATGCCAGACGCGGTGCAAGAGATGCAAGAGAGGAGTGGTCGAGGTCAAGTCGTGGTGGCGTGTCGAGTAACTTCATCCATGTCTCCCTTTCACATGCCGTCGCGGAGCTTGCGCTAGCAGAATCCGGGGTAGGTGGCATTGCATGCCTTCGTCAAGCCGGGTCCAACCAACGGCCCTTGACCAGGGAATGGCGGAATGCACGAATCACGGTTGATATATCAGTATTCTACACGGTAATAATTTCATATTTGCAGTTTCAATACCGACGTCGTTGCTCTCTCTATCGATCCCTTCACCTCTAATAGCAGTTGAAGAATACTGTACGCGCAAGTCGCGGAAGGATCGCCGGCGGTGAAGCGGCGCGAGCTTGGGCCTCCTCATCTGCCGTGGTGCCCCACCACCCACCCGAGCTACCCTCGAGCTACCGTAATCCGTACCTCACCTAACAACCTTCCTATACCAGTCATACTGAGCCGCCCTTCCAATTTCCTACAATAATAACCTCTCGTTCTCTGATCAACTGTTCGAATTCAGCCATTTCTAGCGACTATGGCGCCTCTGAACCGCATTATAATTGATACTGTATGCACCTTTGCAGCTCACTAGTTCTCCGCCCAATGCTGACCATGTAACACAGGATCCTGGGTATGCTCCCGATTCGGAACGGGTCATCTTTCAAAGCTCGGCTGACACTGGCCTACAATTCTAGCGTTGATGATGTCCTGGCAATTCTGCTCGCTCTTTCTGCCAAGCCAGAGGAGCTGGAGGTCCTGCTCTTGTCAATAACTTTCGGCAATGTGGACGTCCAGAAGTAGGTTGCCCGCGGCAGTTGGTCCTTGAGCAATGCTAATGTGCTCCTAGCTGTCTCCGCAATGTGGTCACTATGTTCCATTTGATCGAGAGGGAGATAGAATGGCGGAAAAAGCAAGGTCTTCCGGAAGGCTTTGGCAGCTTAAAGGCTTTCAAGCCTGTCGTAGCGGTTGGAGCCGAGGAGCCACTGGAAGACCAGAGGATGATGGCGGACTACTTCCGTGAGTCCCTTGCACATCATAAGTTCCAAGGAATAGGCGCTGATGAGGAATACCACAGACGGCGCGGATGGTCTTGGTGGCATACATTCCAGTGTACGGATTTCCCCTGTCTTTTGCACTTAATAATTCGCACGGACACACTCTCACAATTCGCAGCACCCGCATCTGACCCCGGCGGAGACGTGGAAAGCTCTCTTCGGCCCTGATCCGCCACCGCCAGGCGAAACCTCAACCTTCGTAGCTTCCCAGAAGGCTGCGCATGATGAGATCCTATCAACACTGGCGTCCAACCCTCCCGATACAATCACCATTGTAGCCATCGGACCTCTGACCAACCTCGCCCTGGCTGCCTCCAAGGACCCGGTCACGTTCTTACGTGTCAAAGAAGTCGTCGTCATGGGCGGTGCCATCGACGTCGAGGGCAACATCACCCCCGTCGCCGAATTCAACACCTACGCGGATTCCATCGCCTCTGCACGCATCTTCTCGCTCACATCTCCCAACCCGGCTTCAACCATGCCACCAACACCCCCCGGGCCCGAGGGTTCCCAGCACCTCCCACCATACCCCAAAGACCTGCCCTCGCGGCTAAAACTGACCCTCTTCCCGCTGGACATCACCACGCCACACCTCCTCCTACGCGGGGCCTTCAACGCCAAAGTCAAACCACTCCTCAAATCGGGCTCACCCCTCGCCGAATGGGCCTCCGCCTTCCTCAACTCGACGTTCGCGAAGCACGAGTCGCTGCACCCCGGCGCATCCGGCGACGCCGTCGGGCTGGAGATGCACGACCCGCTGACGGTGTGGTACGTGCTGACGCAGAAGAGCCCCGCGTGGACCATGAACCCGCGTGGCGACGAGGACGTCCGCGTCGAGACCTCCGGCCAGTGGACTCGCGGCATGTGCGTCGTCGACCGCCGCAATCGCCGCAAGATGGACCGCCCGCCCGCTGTTGAGATGGAGGGCCCGGATGAGATCCCTGGTGATACGGGCGGCTGGCTGCAGACTGCTAGGGGAAATCGCATTCGTAGGTGTGTCGCGACCCCTGGAGAGGATAAGTTTGGCGATTACCTGCTCTACCGGCTTTTTGGGTAGGGTGGCTGAGCGGACGATGATGTGAAAGAGGCCTGCTGGATGGGCTTGGCTCCTTGGCTTCATGGTTGGTGTATGGGCAGTATCACATAAAGTAGTTTCAAGGCATTAATCTCAAATCCACTAGAGAGTGGTTCGTAGTTCATTGTAGACTGTCTGTGCTACATGCTCTCTGTCTGGAAACGCAGTCAACCCATGCCGGTTCTCAATCAATCAAGAGCAATTGAGACAATCTCTCTTCGCAAGCATGTTCGCAGATGGTCACAAGAATGCGAGAAGACATAACGCATCTAGCGGACACATATGCGTCAAGGCAACAACCGCAAATCAGATCACTTCATGCCGGCTGGTGAGAATCACCTTGCTCTCTCTCTGCCATCCACCCTGCACGCCCAGAGATGCAAATTGATGGGTCACATATCAGATTTCAGAATGCAAATCAATCTCACGGGCCACTGTGGAAACAACACAATCAGGATGCAGAAAAAGAATCAACGCCGAACTTGCATGCATGGGAATCAAGATGAGTGAATGAAACTGCTGCAGATCTTTCCTTGTCATTGAATCTTTCCCATTCCCAGAGCCATGCAATGCCATGTCACGCCCAACCCAATCAACCGTGCTTTCTTGTTGTCTGTTTCATCTGTTCGTTCGTGAAAGTCGTAAGATGCGCGGACCACCTGCTTTAGGCAGACGAGCCAGCGGCGTTGGAAGACGCAGAAGTGGCAGGTGAAAAGGAGCCAGAGCCCGAGCCACCACGAGAGTTGGCGATGGAACCAGTCCCGGATTGTTTGTTCTCCGCGTTGTCATCCTTGTCTTTGGGAGCAAGCTTGACAGAGGCAGGCTTGTAGCCGGCGAAAGGTTCTGCCCACGCCAATCCGAGAGGTTCATCTGCGAGCACACCTTGTGCCATCCAGACATCGATAAGACCCTTCATATCAATGAGATCGGCTTCATCAAGGAGAGCGAAGTGCTAAGGAATGGATCAATCAAGGTACGCAATCCCAGGGATGTTGACTACATAAGACTTACACGGCCAACAGTAACAAAGTGCAAGAAAGAGGTGTTGAGGACTTCGGTCTTGTTGACATGCCAAAATGGCTCGACCCAATGACCCCAGTACAAGTGAGCATAGACGCGCATCATCTGTTTGTACATCGCCTTGCACTCATCGTAGTGGTTCTCCGGGAAGCCAGTCGACTTTCCGACCCAATCATGACCAATCAGATCTGACATTGGGTAGCTGAGATTGGTGGGCCCAGCGGCGATGGGAGTCGATGTGCCACTGCCGCCAGAGGCATAAGTAGCATCACCACCTTGAGGAGGATCCGTCGGAAATTGTTTCTCATCGATGACCTTCTTGCCGATCCAGTTCAGCACCATCGAAATGTATTGTGAAGCAGGAATGGAAACAGCCTTTCCCTCCTTGGTCTGCCACGGGTAGGTATGACTAAGACGTATAAGCAAACCGGAGTAAACAAAGATAGCTTATACTACTCACAGCCCGCAAAACATGGTGGGACATTTCGTGTGGTTGCACAGGTGAGCATTCCTGTCGGAGGGAGGCATTACGACATCCTTAAGTCTGGAGAGTAGTTGGTATTGTGAAACGACTAGGGAGAAAGGTCAGTATGGCGTGTAACGCTTGCAAGACAAGACCACCATAATTCTCAGTGAGCCTCCATGTACCACCAAAGGCCAACCACCCAAGGCAGACATGGTAGGGGCTGACCTATAGAAGCAGTTGGAAGCGACTACTGACCTTGATGTGCAATCCATTCTCCCATCTCGACATGAATAGGTTGAACGGCTATTGTTTTGAAGCTGCCCTTGACGGTCAAGCCAGAATAGGCTGGACGGAAGAAAAGAGGTATCTCTCCAGGTGCGAGTGAATGCGTCAAGATCCCACGCGTATTGTCGTCTCCAAATTCAGAGGAGAAAGACATGGGTTGGTTTATTGAAGCGGCCACAGTTGACTCGGAGGATCCCACAGCAGTGGAATAACCTCCTCCTGGTCCTCCCCCCACTGCTCCAATTCCTCCCGAGGGCGAATTCGGAAGCTGTGTGTTGTTCGGTTTCTTCTTGTCGTCTCCTTTGTTGGAGCTTGCTGCGAACTTGCGACTAGTTTTCAAAAGTGACAAGTTAGCTCACTGGACAATGCTGTAGTACAACCGCTCAGGATCGTCACTATCAATCTCAAGATAACGTGCATAGAATGAACGAACAACGAAAGTGCTTCTTTAGTCTCCAGAAAGCCTCCTTAAGCTTAGCTGTGAGCTTATGGACGGAAGGCTTCTCAATCTTTTCAAGAAAGGCTATTTCCCACTCGTCGATGTAAACAGATCTCCAGGATTCTTCACCTGACAGAAGACCGATATTCTCTTGGTGTTCCGCCGGGTGACCGGAAATCCGGATCATATCTCGGTATCCTGGTGTCAGGAAGCGTGGTGTAGAGGGGAAGTAGAAGCACAAGGTAGACAGCATGAGAGGTATACAGAGCGCAGCGCATGATCCAAACCGCAGGAGAAACCGGCCAATGACGCGCTCTCGAGCCATTGAAGCTAACAAGTGAAGGAGAGCATGCCCACCTTAGGTTCGTAAACAACGACATCGTGAGTTCGTGAGTTTGAGACGACAGACACTGTAGAACAAGGTGTTTCAGGAGCTCGTCGGGTCAGAAGCTGAGCTATCTCGTCTTCCTCACCTCGTGTTGAAGAGTCGGTACGTGTCTGAAATCCCCGCGTGTTGACTCAAAGGCACGAAGTGGTGACAAGCAAGCAAAGCAAGAGAGCTTCAAGACAACGAGAGAGGATCTTCTAGAGAGTGTCAAGGTAGGTCCGAATACTGTCTGACGAGTCCCTGGACGTTATTGAAGGCGGCGCTAATAATGTCACGCTAGTACTACGGCTAACCGGATTGCGTATAGCCGAGATGTCGGCCTCCGGAGGTTAGTTTTCCCATCGTACCAAACTTTCACTTAGTGTGCGGCTCTGCAAGCAATGCGACTTGGCAGCCAATGATGGTCCTCACCAGTCGCGGGATTCTGGAGAAGGAAACATAAGTGTTGACCACCACTCGTTCACAGGGTCTCCCCCACGCTCACCACAGTCCCCGACTCTCTGGCACTGTCCAAGGTCTCTCAGAGATCCCACAGTCTCGAACCCACGGAAAACAACATTCCGAGAGAATCTTCAGGCTTTACAAGCAAAGCGCAGTCTTCGCGCTGCTGCTACAGAGCGTGACCCAAGCTCGACTACAACCGAACCTTGTATGTTGCCTTCGCTCCTCCCACTCACCCTCACTTACATCGGACCTCTACACCCGCAACCATCTTTTACCCTTCCATCTCCCCTTGATGAGGACAGATCTACCTCACAATACAACTATACTTACCCTACAATCGACCGAACTCTAAACTGTGTGTGCCCAGATTCGCAGACCTTCGCGATGTCCAGCGAATCTCCACCTCCCACGCTTGAGCCTAAGGGCGAGGAAGCGGGACATGTTGCTGCTGAGCACAATGAGTCTCGCAATGGTACGTGGTGTGCCCACCTTCACCCAGACGTTCATTGTAATAACAGCATGCACGAACAGAGAGCAACGCGGGTACGCCAATTACAAGTGACAAGGATCTCTTCGGAGAAGACGAGGAAGAGAACTTGGAAGACAGGTGCGTGTCCTCGATTACCTATCAGCCATTTTTGGCGGCGAAGTTGACAATCTCAAAGTGACAATGTTGAGAGCACCGGCAAACAAGATCGCAAGTTATCCGACGAAGAGCTCGACTCCGTAGACGATGAAGGACACCGTGACCGGGCCACGCGGGATGAGTCTCTTGGGGGTGACAGTGGGGTTGGGCGCGTGGAAGCCAATATCATGGATATGTCTCTTGGTAGACATGCGCTCCCCCTCAGCAGTGATGGCGAGGTAAGTCACTTCTTCTCATCCTATTCATGCAGCCATGTCTTATCGTCCGATTCAGATCGCTCTATTGAGGCTGCCTAGCCACATTGGTATTGAGCCCCGAGTGTTCAGCAGCACAACTTTCCAATACCCAACCACGGATCATCATTCTCGCGGCCCGCCCTCTAGCACATTCTCAATGCATGACACCGCGATGAATACAATCCGCTGGAGACGCGACCCGAGGGACCCTACCCGCATCCAGAGCAATTCGCGCGTGCTAGTATGGTCTGATGGGACAAGGACAGTGCAGGTTGCTTCGAATGCAACTGAACAATATGAGATGCCTGCCAGGCGCCTTGCACCACCCAGTGCGCCTTCTCGCCTACCTCGTTACGATGGCACAAACCCTGAGCGCTCTTTCGCGGACGCGTATGATCCTAAAGACGACTCTCACAAATACCTGGCAAGTCCTCATGAAGCCAGTTCGGCACTTCGCATGACCAACCACATCACCACGTCTATGAACATCTTGCCATCAGGAGGCGCGTCCGACGAAGCGCTTATCCGTCTGCAGGAGTCTCTTGCTGCTGCCGTGCGTAGCAACAAAGGCAGTGGTGAGGGCGTTGGCCTGATCAGCATCCAGGAGGATCCCGAGATGGCCAAGAAGAAGGCTGAGTTGGCGGAACGCGAGAAGCTGAAGGCTCAACGCCGTCTCGAGCAACAGAAAGCTCGCGAGCATGCCAGACAGAACCGCGCTTTTGGTTATGCTCGTGGACCTGCGGGTTTGACCATTGGTGGCCTCGAGGATGATGAGGTGGGAGCGGCGCCTCGCCGTCGTGCAGCTGGCGGTACTAAGCCCGGCTCCCGTGCGACCGCACGCCGTCGCGGCACAGCGCTTGACGAAGAGGAGGAACGCGAGTACCGCCGCCAATCAAAGGAAGATGAATACGACGAGAACGATGACTTTGTGGCACCTAGCGACGAGGAGATCGAGGAGGGGACCCCCAGTGAAGAAGAGGAAGAGTTGGAAGACCCCGATGCAGACGCTGAGGGCGAGAACAATGATATGCCTGGTCCTGTGGAAGCCAATGGCCCAACTGATCCTGATGCTTCCGATAGCACCATCCCCAAGCCCTCCCCCATGGTTGACTCTAATCCTTCTGCGCGTAGTCGCGACAAGCGCCGCCGCATCATTGAAGAAGATGAAGATGAGGAATAGGCTGCCAATGGCACCTTGATATTTGCACAGTTCAACAAACAGCTCGGACTATTGAAGAGCATCAAGACTGCTTCGTCTTCCAAGGGCGAGGACTCGCAAGTGTGCAAATTTGACGACGGTCTCAACAGGCCAGCATTGTACTTTTAGTCGCATGATTCGCATACATGCATACCGCGCCAGCAAAGGGAGCTCGCCGGGATTTCACGGAGTTACATTCGATCTGTTGTCTTTCCAGTTTCGAATGTCAAATGGCTGCAACGACGGCTGCCAAAAAAAGGTACGAGACATGATGGATGCATAGTCATGAAGACATGCTTGAACTAGTTAGTTAGAAAAGCTCCAACAATATTGTTGAGAACCAATGTGCCTGGCCATCGATATTGTAGGTCATTGCTTGATGATGCGTAGTTGCACCGGGTCACCATAACAAATTATGAACAGCCTTAATGAGAGGTCTCTGCAGCTACACCAAGACCAAACCTAGCACTTAGAGTTCGCTGCAGATGGTAACTTGATTTGGGCTTAATTGAGCCATCAGATAAATGTAGATCTACTCCATACCCTCCATGAGGGATACCTTATCAAGGATCATTCCTCTCGTCCCAATCCACTCCCTCAACATCTCCCATTCCTCACCTTCCTCCTCGCCCCTACGATATTTATCCTTGAAGCCCCACGCACCAGCCACTCTATCCAGGGCCGCCCGTTCCGGTTCCCTGACCCACCGTTCGCGCAACGGAGTGCCGGAAGCCCACGTAACACGATCCATCTGATCATTCGCCGTAGTGATGGCCACCACGCCAATCGTCGCCGTGAAGCCCAGATACGCCAGGATGCCCACGAACGCGATATTGGTGGCCGTGGCCGGGTCCATGGTATCCTGATACACGGACAGCTGCGAGGCTACCGCGTACGCTGCCAGCGGCGCGGCGCCAAAGCCGACTAGAGGAATGCCTGCTTCGCGCAGGACTTTGTTGCGCCGGTACGAGGGCGTGGCGAAGGACGTCTCGATGATCTCGAGCGCGGCGGGCAGGTTCTTGGTTTCGATTGCGGTGTTGAGAGCGCGGTTGGCCTCGGACGTCGGGATGGCGAATTGGATCTTGCGAGGGTTGGGAGTGGTGTATTTTATGGGCTTGGAGTCGGCCTGGGGGATCGGCTTGGTGGCGTAGAGGGAGAAGACTTCGGGGAAGGTGTCGGGCCGTTGGAGGAGCGATTGGATGGTGGTGTAGCATTTGAGCAGCGCGGGGGTTATGAAGACGTTGGGATGGACGATGACCTTGACGGCAAGGCCGGACAGAGCGTCGATGACTTGTGCACTTGGCCTCGTCGGTGTTTCTGCGGCTGGTTTGGAGCTGCCGTCGGAGGTTTCGTCGAGGCTGAGGAGAGCAGTTGCCGGCGTTGGCCCATTGTCGCCTTTCTCCGAGGATATGGTTTCATTGCCTGTGAATCTCCTCGCCGCTTCTTCGCAAGCTTTCAGAACAACCAATGTGTCCTTTTCGGATGGTATTGTGTCGTCGATGGACTTGAGGAATGTGTTCACCTTTACTTCCACCTCCTTCAATGTTGCTGTAGGCCGTAGCGTCGCGGCGGTATGCTCCTTTTCCTTCTGGGCCTTTTGACGAGCTATTGAAACTGTCCTGGATGCCTTTTGGGAAGTTGTCGACGCATATCGGACATTGCTCATGCGGGGAATTGCTACTGTCCTCCTAGCTACCGTTGTAAAATATCTGCAGGCTCGTTGGGAGCTCATGGTTGCTGTGTTTTCACCCAAAAGAAAAGAGCAAAAGTGGCAGACCTGGGCGGGCCGCGGTAGTAACTGGTTCCGCATCTTTTTAGTGATTCACAATATCTCCGAAATCGCCGTGAATTGCAGCAAACCAGGCAGATCCCCGGTGAGAAGAAGACGCGATGTTTGAAATGTCCGAATCGGGCAGGGCGTAGCTGCCGAGCTGCGCCGCAAGTGACCGGTGCCAAGCCTTTTGATTCAGCCACATGCCTGACGACTGCTTTCCATACTTCGCCGTCACTCTCTACAATCCATCAATATACCCCTATTCGCAATCAATCTGGTCCTCAACATCCTCTCGCGCTCATTAGACCTCCAGATTCTACGGAGAACTCATCTTACGTTCTAATTCTGGAGTCATTTCTATCAATCTCACATCATGCCAGCTCCACCTCCACCACCACCCCCTCCTCCGTTGCCTGGTTTTGGCGGAGGCGGACCACCACCACCTCCTCCCCCTCCCCCAGGAGGAGCTCCAGGCGGAGCATTACCGGCAAGACCACCACCAACGGCAACTAAAGATCGCGTATGTACTCTCTTGCTCTTTTACATGTCTGTCAATGGGGCCTCTGCTGACGTGACGCTAGGGCGCCCTCCTGAGCGACATCAGCAAAGGCAAGAGGCTCAAGCCAACTCAGACAAATGATCGGTCAGCTCCAATAGTTGGCAAGTCGTCAGGTGGTGGTGCGGCTCCACCAGCAGCGGCTCCTCCTGTACCTGGTATGCTGAAACCGCCGGGAGGGTTGGCACCTCCGGTACCAGGTAGTGCAAACAGAGCTCGAAGCAGCAGTGACGTTGGAAGAGGCGGTCAATCAGAATCGACAGGAGGTGGGGGTGGCCTTGGAGGTGCACCACAACTTGGTGGGCTATTTGCAGGCGGTATGCCGAAGCTGAGACATCGTGGTGGGGTGGACACTGGAGCAAGCGGAGATTCGGCGTATGCATCTGAGCCAGAGACATCACGACCGTCCGCACCAAGGCCCCCTCCGGGTTCAGCGCCAAAACCACCGAGTGGCTCTGCTCCTAGGATCCCGCCTCTCCGACCTACTTCATCAAGCTCCGCAATCAACCCCGCTGTAGCAGCTTTGAAGAAGCCACCGCCAAAGCCTACACCTCTCAAATCATCGTCGACTCACGATCTAACTCCTCCCAAAGCACCACCTCCACCACCGGGCTTGGGAATCCGAAAGCCTTCTTCTCCAGCACCTCCGGCGCCACCTGCTCCTCCACCACCCCCAATGTCAGCTCCGTCTATCCCATCTGCGCCGCCCCCACCACCATCATCAGCGCCGCCTATTCCATCCGCACCTCCTCCACCACCATCCGCAGCACCAGCTCCACCTCCAGCGCCTCCGCCACCACCATCTCCTGCACCACGCGTGCCATCGTCACGTTCAACCCCACCCCCTCCACCTGCTGCACCACCTTTACCGAATGGCGGGGCAAGCACACCCTCTCTGGCGATGGAAGCAGCCAGGAACGCATTGGGGTCCTTCAGGCAACCGTCGCCTGCCGCTCCTCCTCCCCCACCACCGCCTCCACCTCCCATGGCGGCTCCCTCAGCACCATCGCCTCCTTCATTCTCGGCTCCCTCAACGTCCTCTGCACCTCCTCCACCCCCTGCAGCACCACCTTCACGTCCAGCATCTAGTTTTACCGAGTCATCCGGGTCTCGGTCGTCACATCAACCCTCCATGCGCTCTCTCGATCCCAGCGCATACACATTATCCAACGGTGGTAGTTACAGTCCAGCTCCCGATCGACATAGTACGAGGGACAGTTTCGGAAGCAAAGGAGGTGGTGGAATTGTACCGATCAACGATCCGCGATGGAAGTTCCAACCGGACTCTCAGCTACCGAAGCCGAGGGAATTCATCGGTCAGCCGAAGCGTTACCGCGCTGGCAGGGGAAGCAGTGTGCCGCTGGACTTGGATGCCTTGACTTAAGGGGAGGGCAGGACATCTCAGATCAAGGGTGGGGAAAACATTGCTAGAACGGTTTTACGATATGCAAAAATTCGACCGAGCTTTTAGGGTCATGGCATGATACCACATAGCTGCGAGGTCAATCCAATTGAGAGTAACATGACGTCTCTTGCTATATCAGTTTGCTGGTGATACGTGACATCATCCTTGGGTATCTCGAGAAACGCCAACCAGATCATGAAACATTAAGGTAGGTCCGACACAAAGTTCTGTGCTAGTAACAAAACGCCGGGAAACTTCAGAAGACAAGACGCAGAAACCAGAAACCAAATACCAATGCCAAAAGTAAACTCCTGCACGAACCAAAAATTAAATACACACAAAATATCTTCATGGAAGAAAAGCCATCATGCCTAACCCATAACTGTTCACATCTGCTTCAAAAGCTCCAGCCATATCCCCCAGTATAACAAAGCCACGAAAAGCATTAAACAGTCCCACCCACCATCAGCCTACGCCATCACCACAACCGCAACAGCAAGCGCCACCGCCAACGCCGCAAACCCATGATGATCGCCGCCGCTCTTGCCATTCCCATGCGCCGACTCACGACTCGCCGCACTAGAGACCGGCTCATGCTTCCTCGAAGTCCCCAGGTGCGACCACCCCCGCGGCTGCCCGTAGGGATCGTATAGGGCATAGACAGGCCGCGCAGCCGCAGCAGGAGTAGTAGCGTGGGCGGCGGAGGTCTTGCCGTGATGGGACTCGAGCTCGGTGGGTGAAGCTTCTTTGTTGTGGTGCTCGAGTTTCTTCTTATGGCGGATGAGACGTTCGCGTTCCAGATCACGCTCAAGTTCCGGGTCTTCAATGTCGTGGTGCTCAAGTCGGTGGTGAGGACGCTGGCGCTCGCGTTCGAGCTCGCGTTCGAGCTCGCGCTCCAGCTCGGGGTCTTGCATGTCGTGGTGCTGCAGCTTCTTCTTGCGATTGGTGGGATGCTCGCGTTCCATTTCACGCTCGAGCTCTGGGTCCTCGAGGTCGTGGTGCTCGAGTCGGTGGTGGGGACGTTGGCGCTCGTGGTCAAGCTCACGCTCTAATTTGGAGCCTTCCGTGTCGTGATGCTCCAGCTTGTTCTTGTAATGGATGAGGCGCTCGCGCTCCATTTCACGCTCCATTGCGCGCTCGAACTCTGGGTCTTCGAAGTCATGGTGCTCGAGTCGGTGGTGGGGACGCTGGCGCTCGCGTTCGAGTTCCCGGTCGATCTCGCGCTCGTATTCGAAGTCTTCTGTGTCGTGGTGCTCGAGCTTCCGGTGGACACGGTGGGACGAACCGGGCAGTTTCTCATCACGTTGCTCGTCGGCGTGCTTTTTGTCGCATGAGACTGTTTGATGAGCGTTCTCTTCCGCTTCGTCGCCGTCATTGGGGTGCAGACTCATGGAGCGGGCTCTGATTGAGCGGCGTTGACGGCCGATCAGCGACGTAGTCCCCTGCGTAGGAAGGGAGACGAGGTCCTCGTCCATCAGGTAGCCTCCAGTACCAGGAAGTGGCGTCGGCAGAGACGACATAGCACGCGCTCGCACCATTTGAGATGACTCGGACGCTGACACGGTAGCCACGACTGAGGTTGTTGTATCAAGTGTCGCTTGGTTCTCGTCTCCAACAGCAATAGGTGTAGGAAGGCCGGGTACGGCACCATGCCACGTAGTGGGAATGGACGGTGTTGGGACACACGAGTTGGGATGCTTCTTACAGAACTTCTTGCGCGCCTTCTTCTCGTGGCGATGATGAGCCCTGGCGGATGCATTACCATGCCACTCGAAGTAGCCGATGATCCAGGTCTGGACGAATCCGGTGACCCACCCATCCGCTTGATTCGTCTGATTTGGTTTCATGTGCAAGCTGGGGTCGAGACCAAAGAAAGAACGCCGTTGGAGCTTTGAGGTCTTATCATCTGTCGCCGTGGTGGTGGCCTCGAGAGACTTGGGTGGTTTCCATGCCGGATTCCACGGCTCGTACTCTGGGCGGTGAAGCTTTGGACGATGCGCTTGACCAGGAAAAAGATCACGCTGCTCGGGTCGAGTCTCGAGACTGTCACTGGACGCCCTAGGATCCGCAATGGCTTTGTCATTCTGTGACTGTGGCTGAGATTCAGTAGCGCCGGATCCGTTTGCCATAGCAGCGGTATCTTGGTCAGAAGATGGGCCCATGGCGCAGGCTATTGTTTCATGGCCTGGTTTTTGGTACAAACAGGCAACAACATCGGGACGAGCTTCTTCAATCCCATATTGAGTCTTGTATGTTTGTGGGAGAGTTTCACCCTCGGTTATCGGTTCATTCTTCTCCTTGGGTTCCTCAGGGTCGGCGGGTCGTCGACCTTTGGATGAGTCTTTGTCGCCTTTATGCGTTTCGGATTTGGAGTCGTTGGAGCCTTTGGGTTTGTCGGACTTACTGCCCGCCTCTAACTGGTCAACGCTATGGCACATTGCCTCCAAATCCTTTGCCATGGCCTGGTCACAGAGCATGTCCTTGGCAATCCCTTTCTTATGAAATTTCTCCCGATAGTGTCGCAGTTTGTCTCGAAACTCTTGCCGTAATCCATGAAGAATTATTGGCCGCGGGGGTTCCTTCCGGTATTCCCGGATGTTGTCCCGCGAGTAGGAACGCTTATCGAGCTGCGGTATTGGTCCAGTTGAGAATGATGACGGATCATGATCAGCGTTAGCCTGCTGGGTAGCTTCAGGGAACGGCATCGGCAGCTCGAACCGTGAAGGCTCGATAGGCAGCGAGAAGGAGGTCATAATCGGACCGGGCCCGTAGAGCCCATATTCCTCCCACGGATCTTTCGTAATAGCCTCAGGTACTTCCACGGTCAGCGAGCGCTTAATCGTTAGCCCTGGAGACAAGACTGTGTGCACATGTGGCAATGTCGTGCTCGGGACCTCAAGGCCAGGAGCGAGCTTCAGTCTGTGATGCGAGGTAGCTGTCTTTGAAGGAAACTCTGCTTGCAGACCTCCTGTAACGATGGGAGCAGTAAAAACAGGAGTGACGGCGCAAAGAGCAAATAGGAAAGGAACTCCGTGCATGATGGGAATGATGAGCTGGTACAAAACAGATACCAGCAGAATGGGGTACGGGGACGGAATACAGAAGCAGTGATAAAACCTTGTTCAAATATACGGCAGAGTGAAATCAGATGAGTTGCGAAAGGGAAGAAAAAGGGGAAAGGAGGCTTCCACAGAGAATTTGATGCCGTCTTATACGAGCCTTTCCATCCAGGTGAGAGGCAAAGGGTCCAATCCTTGTGAACTAGAACCGTTCTGTCTTTCTGCCACTTCCCCTGAGATATTGGATAGGTGAAAAGTACGCTTGACCTTTTCTTGTCGGATGGTTGACAAAGATGACCATCAAGGTTCTAGATATCATCAAAAAAGGAAGATGCAGCGCTCACTCGTCGATTAATCCACATGTACACAGAGAATCAAAAATGAATTAAAACTCGAGAACTTTGAATCCAGTTCTATGGCAGCACCATTGGGATCAATTGTCAGTGTATCGCACTACTCACATTCTTCATGTTGATGCTACTATATAAACGATCATCCCATCACGGCGAGCGGATCGTACCAAATAGCTGATGTTCCCAACTCACAAAAAAAGGATCATTTCATCGTGATGACATACTTCTTCCCGCTGCCTTGATAAGCGGAAATAGCATCAATCATGCGTACTTGCGTGAGTTGATCCTCGGCGGGAGGGGTCAGCTTGCCCTCTTCGAATGCAGCGGTCATCTCTCGCAACAATCCAGCCATCTCCTCTGCACTATGCTGCCCGATTGAATTGTTACCCAAGATGCTTTGTTCTTTCCGATACAAGGCTTTGGCATCAAATGTCATTTCACTGCTCCCTCTGCCAGTCGAGATGTAAGAAAGCCTCCCTCTCGGAGCGAGTACGCCCACTGCGGCCGTCAGTAAAGCTGTATCGCCAGTCGTATCCACCACAACGTCGACGCCTCGCTTCCCGGTCAAACTCATGACCCGGTCGAGCTTAGGATCTTTGACAATATTGATGTCCGTAGAATCTCGCCTGGAAGCGGTGAAAATTTTGCATCCTACAACCTTGGTGGCCAGCTCGGCGACGGCAGTGCCCACAGCCCCAGTTGAGCCGAGAACCAGCAGAACATCGTTAGCAGTCGTACCGGCTCTTATCAAAGCAATCGAAGCAGTGGTATATGGTACTCCGACACATGCCGCTTGCAGGAAAGACAAGTTCTTCGGTTTCGGTGCTACTGCGCCTTCCGGGAGAAGGATGTATTCTGCGTGAGTGCCATCCCGGGTAAAGGAGACGGTATTGCCGCTGGTACCATACACAGGCTGCCCTATGAGATGAGCAGGCCCTTCAACAACGACGCCTGAAAAGTCACGTCCTGGCACGCGAGGATAAGTGGTATGCGGGAAATTTCCAGAGGCATTGAGGAGGTCGCTGGGATTGATAGATGCAGCATGGACCTCTACAAGGACGTGGCCTTCTGTGACGATGGGTTTAGGTAGCGTTGTTAGTGTTAGTGAAGGGGGCGATGCAGCATCTGGTTTAGTCAATTGAAGAGCATGCATTGTCAATTGATGTTTAAGATCGGCGTAGTATCGTGAGTTCAACGGGGGGTTGTCGCAAGCGGTTTGTGAAGTAAATGAATGTTTGAGGTTCGCTGGGTGAAATATTGGGAGCTGGAAATCCCAGTTGACTCCTCCATGATAAACGCGCCGTTAATTCGCATTACTGATCATATACTCTGCAGAGATTGCTTATTCAGAAAGTTACATCGTGTACGAATCACTGGGACAGCTGCATTGGCATTGTTTACAGGTGTACACCTACCGGAGTGCGACGGGTTGCAGTCACTGTTCGCGGGTGAAAGTGAAACCGCCAGGGCTACGGAGCTTCGAGCAACCCTGGTGGCGTCATTTGCGCGGAGGGAGAATGCCACCAGACCCGAAGGGTTGTCAGCGTGAGCCAATCACGCGCCAAATCGTGTGAAACGATTCGGGCGCCCGCTCCATCATCCTTGTTTATGTAGAATCGTGTCCTTTCAGTTAAAGACACCCGGACAGACGACCAACAGACATACTCAGCTCTCTTTTTCTGACCTCATCTTCCCCGCATATTGCGCCTACCCTAAGATTATTGAAAAGAACCTCTGCATTTCTTTACCTTCCCCTCTCCGCGTTCAAGCAAAGCATCTCATGGCGCAAATCCGGGGCACAGCGAACTATAATCTAGGGGGCCAGAACCCCTTTGGCGGCCCAGGACGGGCGGAGGCTACAAACGACCCCAGTCCTCTGGATGCTATAAGAGAACAAACCAGCAAGATCGAGGATCTCCTGGACACGATATCAGACCCAATCAAGCCGTACGTGTTCTCGCTCCAGCTTCGGAATACCTGGAAGTCATAGCGAAGATGCTGACAGAAGGAATTTATCCAGATATTTACCAGCAATTGGGCGCTTTTTGATCGTGGTCACGTTCTTAGAAGATGCCCTGAGAATCATTACACAATGGAGCGACCAGCTTTTGTACCTGAGGGAGTACAGACACAGTACGTCTCGCGGTGACCTAGAGCCAGATCTAACGATCATAACACTGACGGAAACAGTTCCCACCGGGATCAACCACCTTTTCCTGCTGGTCAATGTAGTTGCGATGGTCTCTTGCAGCACGCTTGTCATTGCTCGCAAGCATGCCGAATACGCCGTGGCTGGCCTCATGGGCGTAGTGGTGACACAAGCATTAGGGTACGGCCTGATATTCGACCTCAACTTCTTCCTTCGCAATCTGAGCGTCGTGGGCGGTCTCCTCATGGTTCTGTCTGACAGCTGGGTGCGGAAGAGGTTCGCGCCCGCTGGATTGCCTCAGATTGACGAGAAGGACCGAAAGATGTACTTCCAGCTCGCGGGTCGCGTGTTGCTGATCTTCCTCTTCATTGGGTTTGTCTTTTCCGGACAATGGAGCTTCTGGAGGGTTCTGGTCAGCATCTTGGGCTTCATCGCCTGCATTATGGTTGTGGTGGGGTTCAAGGCGAAGTGGAGTGCAGTCATGCTCGTGGTCATTTTGAGCATCGTTAACTTGCTTGTCAACAACTTCTGGACTGTAAGTGCTCCACCACGACAAATGGTTTCCAATTGAGTATATCTGACAAGCCTCGCTCGATCAGCTTCACCCCAATCATCCACACAAGGATTTCGCGAAATACGATTTTTTCCAAATCTTGTCCATCATGTACGTCATCCTCTCCGCTGTTGTTACAGTTCATGAAGCTAGTGAATGTCTGCTGACAATTGCAGTGGTGGCCTTCTGTTACTAGTCAACTCTGGACCAGGGCAATTTAGTGTGGATGAGAAGAAGAAGGTCTATTAACATATGCGAACGAGCTGCGCCTGGCCGATGGTCCGAGAAGAGACCATCTTGGCCAACGGAATATGAAGTGGAGCCGATCTCCTTGTAAATGCAAAATGTGACGGAGTATGTAGCTGTCACTGGCATCAAACTACCTGCATCAAAATGAAAACATTGGGTATCTGATAATGATTGTCCTACATGTCAATAATACTGTGATATGCGTCTTTCTCTTGGGAGCGGGTCCTGGTCTCCCGCTCTCCTATGCGTCGGCGGGTATGCCTGCAAGGGTCGACTCCGTTGCACCAACCACGTCTCGTCTGTAGCTTCGTATGCAGGAAGCCCTTCGTGCCTGAAGATCTGCTGCCAGTTCGGATCGCCTACCCCAGACTTCCCCAACAACACCGTGGCCGACTTCGGGATGAACACGAGGTGGAATCGCACGACCCTTTAAGAAGAGGGAAGAGATGAAAAGAAATAAGAGCTAGGTTGAAGTCATGTAGTATCGAAAGATGAGTTACTGAAGTTACAATACTTGTTACAGGGTGCTCTACCTTACAGTTACAGTGTACGCGTAGGCCAATGCAATCGGTTACAGGAGCGGCCAATCAGCGGCGCTGCCGTTGGATCCAGCTCGCCAGCTCTGGGCCGGCGTCGATGGTCTCCCGTAACGTGTGGCCGGAATTGATGAAGCATCTGGCTTAGTGCCATGTCCCCGAGTCTTCAGTCTCGCCTGGAGTGAAGCTTCCAGTGGTGCACAGAGGCCTGATGAACTTACGGACCTCAAGTAAGAAAGCGCAGTGGATCTCTAGATGTCTATCGAACGATGTGTGCCACTGTGGCCTGAAATATGATGGGTCCCCTAACGAAAGGTCATCCTTGATACTCTAAATAGAAAAAGATACCAGGCAAGAAAAAGATATCAGGCAAACTGCTCGTCGAGGTATCTTAGGTCTTTTCGGGTCGGGCACGCATGTTTATGCTGGTGCAGGTGATGTGAACCATGGCCAGTAAATTGCAGTGGTGCTTGTGCACACCATTCCCATTCGCGCAGGTGCTACCTTGCAGGCGACGAAGAAGGGCGGAGAGGGGGACGAAAGAAGAAGAACACCCTGTTCGTTACCCTTGTCTGTCATGTAATGTAACCTTTTGCCTCCGCATACGGAGTTACCGTGACATCCCATCCATCACTTTCCTTCTTGCCAGACATCGTCTGTATCGCCACGGTCATTTCTGTGCACTGCACTCTCATCTCTCCCATTTCCAGCTTTTTTCCACACTTGCCGCCTGCCGGTCGCACGTTCATTACAGTGTCTTGAGGCTGTAAATTGCTGGGATCTCCGCTTTTTACCAAGCGTTGGCCTACATTCGTTCTATCCTCGAGGCGGTCCGTGTCCTAGTTGAAGCTCTGTCCTGCTGTCTGTGTCTCGGCCAGCGTTATAATTACCGACGGAACCTGTCTCAGCCCGCTTGACCAGAAATAGCCAACTGGACAACATCATCATCATCTAAGGGCGGTCAATTGCTGGCTTGCCCAGATCGGTCTCAACTTCGTCCTCGAGAAACCTCCGACTAGTCCTTACTGCGACGTCGACACCTTGTTGGCCCCGTTTGATCGATCTTCTCCATCACTCCTCGATCTCGTCAAACCCCATATCTATCTTCCTTCATCTCGTGTCGCTAACGGGTATTGACTTTCCGTCCCTGCATCACCCATTCCAACCGTCCGCCCTTGCTTCACTGGCAGGAAACCGGTGCATCTGGACTCTCTGGACGCGTCCTCTACTCCAATCGAAGTAGTTTTTGGCTTTGACACCAAACCGCACGCCGACTAGATCTTCGGTTCAGCATCCGAGACGCGCCAGGAGGCGTTTAACGTCGTTGAGCACTACAACTATCTTTTGACGTCCTCACGCTTGATCGACTACGACTCGTATCTGCCGATCATCACGTATTAGTCTGGTCATAGCATCGAGGCGCATCGAAACCAGGTTGTTTACCGTTGCCTCCATACTTACGAACTACTGCGGGGCATACTCTCAGGTATATCCTCCCATCAATGGCCCGTTGCTTTGGCTGACTCCTCATTAGTCGTTCAATTACGCATCCATCACCTTCAGTATGGAGCCGTGGCAGTCATGGAGCGTCGTCCTATTGGCGGGTGGAGCAGCCTGGTACTATTACAACAACCGTGATACGCAAAAGTCAAGGCCCGCTCGAACCGCATCTGTATCAGAACCTGTCCCAAGCAAAGCGAGCCGACGGAAGTCAGATTTCAAAGGGCATAAGAAGAGGAATAGCCTTGTTAACGTCACTGAACCCAGTGCCAGTGATGTCGCCGAGTCTTCTGCAGTTGCCTCGAGCCCTCAAGCGAGCTCGAATGAGCAACCCAAGAAGAGGAAGGGTGGGAAGAAGGATGTAGGAAAGAAAGAGACGCAGATCAAGGCTGTGGCCGAGAATGAAGGCAAAGCTGATAGACCTTCTGCAGTCATAGAGGAGCCAGGACCTGAGATGGAGATGAGCAACAAGGAGTTCGCAAGGCAGCTTGCTGGATTGAAAGTTGGGACTCCTTTGTCTCCATCCCCAGCTCCGAATGCCTCGAAGAGCAAAAAGCAATCGTCGCGAGATGAGACACGCCTGTCAGCAACGAAGCCGACTGGAGCGGCCTCAGCGACGTCTTCGACAACTGGCGCTGATGCTGATGACGATCTATCCCCTGTCAATTCGCCGTCGTTTGAGGCAACGAGGGCGAATGAGACCTCTACCACTGGTGACGTCAGCGATATGCTTGAGAAGCCTGGAGCTGGGCCTTCTGTCCTGAGGCTTACAGAACCCTCTCAACCTGTCCCTATGCGCGCCAAGGCGTCAAGACCGGAGGCATTCCAGGTCCAGGAGACTAAGAAGCAGCGTCAGAACCGCAAGAAGGCAGAGGAGAAAAAGGTCGCCCGCGAGGAGGCTGAGAAGGAAAGGAGAGTGCTTCTGGAACGACAGCTGCGTACAGCAAGAGAAGCTAGGGGCGAGCCTGCAAAGAACGGCCTAGGTCCCTCAAAGGCCCCTGCCACAAACGCCTGGTCCACAGCACCAAAGCCCAATGGTCAGACTCTCGCTCCTCAGACTTCTTCGGCCACTCCCGCAGCCTTGAACACTCCATTGCTGGATACATTTGAACCCCAGGAATCCACGCATACTCAGGATGGTGTCAGTGATGTCACCTCCGGTTCAGAAGCAAAGATCAACGGCACACCCTCTACAGCACCCTCCTCGGTTTGGGAACGTGAGCTACCTTCAGAAGAGGAGCAGTTACGTATTCTCACAGAGATGAATGATGATACTGCTGGCTGGAACACAGTCTCCAAGAATAAGAAAGGAATGAAGAAGGGTCTGACCCCTATTGAGGACAGCACTGGCAACGAGAGCGGTGACGCGAGTCCCGCGAAAGCTGCAGTGGCGCCTGCAGTTTCGAAGGCTGCAGCTAAGCCTGTTGCCTCGAAGCCAACTGCTGTTAACCAGAAGGAAAATGCTCCGATTGATCCTGTGTGGGCTGCTACACCCGGTAATCCTAACGCTGCGGATTCTGAGTGGGCTGTAGTATGATTCACGTTTCTGAGAGCTGGCCAATCTTCGACAACATCGAAACCAAGCGCAGTCCTGTTACCCTCTTCCGCGTCTACATTTCGAGGAGTAATAAGATGACATTGTCACCGTCTCCTGGTCAAGGCCGCTTTACGTTTCAGCCGTTCACCGCGTCATGGCTCTCTGTGCCTTATGCGTTCACGTACCACATTCACCTGAGCTTGGCCACATACGATACCTGTGTGCACGATACGGTGTTACTCACGGGCACCTCTCTTTCTGGCGTTTTCCAAACGATTGGGGCTACCATTTTTGCTGCATTTCTAAGGAGGCCAAAACCAATTGATTATGGACCAAGGAAAAAAAATATGGAGTGTACGAAAAATTGCGATTTTTGTTCTGCAGCATGAGAGCGGGGTGGGGATGAGCATGCTAGGAGGAAAAGAAATTGGCATACTGGTCGTCCTGATTCTATTCCTGTACCACTGCTAGTGGCCAACCCGGGCCTTCGGTGACAAATAAGCTCAAGGCGTCTCACGGAGCAGAGAAGCTGGCTACCTGGCATTGCCACTGCTGCCCCTCCTTTTCTTTTTTCAACCGCATCATTGCGACTGTTCTACCCATAGGTTGCCTTTCTTTTAGCATTCATAGCCATCTGCGGCGCCGCACGGATGCATTGGCGACGGAATGTAGTTGCTGCTGGGCTTGGTTCTAGAATGTTCTCGGGGGGTTCTGTCTTCATCCATTGATAGGAAATCCAAAAGGGTGGTCCATCTGAATGGTCTGATACGCGTGATCCAAGTGAAGTCAATCAGTGGTCTCCTACCGTATCAGCAGCCATTGTGAGAATGATCTGCCCTGGCTTATGGATGGAATGACTATCGATAAAGGAGGAATAAGGTGATTGGTTATATTGAGTATCAGTACTCATTCTCATATGCTGGACTTTGCTGCTCGATATGACTCCATGCTTCCCCGCTCTCTCTTGCATGCCTTCGATGCGTAAGGTCACTTTTGTGTGTGGTTCGTATGCTCATCTTCAACAACATCAACAACGCAGCCCTCCCAATGCTATGCTCCAGGACACCGGCACCCCACTTCCCACTTTTGCTGACTCTCTTTATCTCCAGCTATGACTGCCTTGCTAAACCGCACCCACCTGCTTCCTTGGATCAATCCCACCACCACCACCACCACCACCATCACCACCACCGCTACCGCCGCCGCCGCCTTCCTTTCCAACCTCTACACCCTCGCCGCCTGCCCGACCTGGATGCGCTCACCAGTCCACTTCTCATCACTCCGGAGAACCGGCCAGCTAGCAGCATCGGCCTTGACGAGGGTGAGTTCAAGCTTGGTGCCCATGATCTTGAAGTTGCTTTTTTCGGTATCGATGGGCGCGAAGAGCGGCACGGTGGTCGTGTACCGCTTGTGGTCTGCGGTGGGCAGGTCCAGGTCGATGGATTGTGGGCTGGTGAAGGAGATGCGCGCGGATGAGGGGATGATTTTTTTGAGATAGAGAGAGGCGATTATGGTGCTGGGCGTTTGGTAGTAGTCGTGTCTGTCAGGAGTGGGAGGGTTAGTTGTGGGGGTTTTGTTTGAGTGGGCAGTTGTTGGAGTGTAGATGGGAGGGGGAAGCTCGACTCGAGCATTGTCTGTATACATACCTCACATTCTGCACCTTCTCCTCCTCTCCTTCCTTCCCCTGCGCACCCTTCTTCTTGCCGCTGCCCACGAACAAATGCCTGTTTTTCCGCTTACAGCCCTCGATCTTCATGAACTCCTCAAACTCCAGCACGCGCCGCTTGCAGCACGACCAGCCCTTGCTGCCCTCGTGGAAGATGGCCACACCCGGATGATACACGCACTCCTCGCACTCCCTGTCCCCGCCTTTATACTCCGCATTGCACCCGCGCCGCCGACACGTCGCGCCCGTCGGGATCGGGATGTCGGGCGAGTCCGACTCGGTTTCTGGCTCTGGTGCTGCCGGCGCGGGCGGAGCGCTTGCTGCTGCGGGCCGTGAGGGTAGCGCTGTGCGTGTAGGAGCGGTGGCGCCGTCGCTTTCGGATTCTTTGGGTGCTGCTGGAGTGGGTTCGGCGGCTGCGGGGGAGGGCTCCGGCGCGGGCGTGTCGTCGACGGTCGAGTGTTTGCCGGTCGTGCAGGGAGGGATGGAAAGGAATTCGTCGAACGTTAGGACGCGCGGTTTACAGCATTTCCAGCCTGGGAGAACATATACCGTCAGCTGGGGCATTCCGACGTATGGCTCAAGATATGCGCAAGACAGGTGTGTTTAAAGGGAGGAGATGCTCACCTTTCTGGCCTTCGTGGAATACTGGTGGGCAGGGGTGATAGACACAGGGCTCCTCGGGATCAGTGAAGACCTTGCCACAGCCTTTGTGTACGCATTTCTGCGCCATTGTGGAAGATCAGAAATGAAGGCTGGTTAGAGAGCTGGATCTCTAGAAATCTGGGGCCAAAATCAATTTATTATCGCTGACCCGAGACGAAATGGAAATGGAAATGTGATGCGTGCGGAGCGGTGAGATTGGGCAGAATGACGACGATCTCGAAGCTTCCCTGTCAACAGAAGCCGCTAGCTTCCCCATACGCCCTTGGTCTTTTTGGATCCGGGTTTCAACAAGCCCGCAGAATACCAACCTAGCCACCTAAATCGAATCTGGCTGTGGCTTTCAATTGGGTCGCTATGAGGGCTTCCTTTGCATTGCTTCAGCATGCATGCAGGATAACGCTGTTTACACGCGCCAATTGCTCGCTGTGCGACCAGGCGAAAATGGTGCTGTCACGCGTTTGGGATCAACAACCGTTCGAATATGAGGAGGTAAATGTCATGGAGCCAGCACAGAAGAAATGGAGGGATATCTATGAGTTCGATACGCCTGTGGTGAGCTTCGATGCCAAATTGGGGCCCCTGGGGACTTCTTGTTGACTGGCCTAGGTGCATGTGCGGAAACAGACGACAGCTGCTGAAACTGCTGATGTTCCAAAGGGACAGAAATTGATGCATAGATTTACGGAAGAAGAAGTAAAGCGACTCATGAAATCTGCCACGGAAGATTGAGCATAGCCGCTATCATACAATATGGACACTTCATAAGTCACGCCATGCGATGACCTTACAAATCTGGGTTAACGCCCGTACGGCCCTGTCACTTTTGGTACCTCGGCTTGCTCGCCCTTGGCTTTGCTCAAGGCATCTGTGAGATATCCAGGAAGGGCAATCATATCGGATGCGACAGAGATCTTGGGAAATTAGCATTGGCATCCAGCTCCCTCGGCTTCGGACGGGGGCGCTCACCATGTGGAATCCCATATCGGCATACTCTTTGGCCTGTTCTCCCCCAGTGCAGTATATACCCGCTCTTTTGCCGGCACCTACGGCGGCTTTCAGGATCTTGGCAATGGCATTCTTCAAATCCTCGTGCATCTCGCCGATGTATGGCCGCCCGATGTTGTTGCCCAGATCGAATGGGCCGACTAGGAGCACGTCTACTCCGTCTACGTTGGCGATCTCATCGACCTATAGGCCGTGAGTGTCCGTCGTCAGAATAAGCTGGAAAAGAAAGGTCATGTTCTCACGTTCTCCAAAGCTTCCTTGGTCTCGATCTGCACAATGGTTACAAGGGCATCGTTGGCTTGCTGCAGGTACTCGGTCGCTGTTTCATTGTTGAATGTGCCCATCGCAAATGGACTACCAAACCAGCGAGACCCTCTGGGAGGAAATTTGGCTGTGTTGACCAATTTTTTGGCGTCGTCTGCTGTGTATAATAATGGGACGAGAACGCCGTGAGCCCCTGAATCTAAGGCGCCTGGAACATGAAAGTCCGCATTAGATAGGAGTCAACTACCAGGCGATGGATTAGGATCACTTGCGCTTGACCATCCAGCCTTCATTCGCTGCTATTCGAACGACTGGACTTACTCCGCATGCTGCAATTGCTGTGACGGCCTCATGCATGCCCGCATCTACTCAATACATACAATTAGCCATGTTCGGCAATGTGCCATTGAAATCAGCAGTTCTGCCTTTCCAATTGTACTCGATCAATCTGCCCTCTCTTCCTCCGAAATAATGCAGATACTACTGTACTACAATAATGAAATTCTCACCATCAATATTCCCATGTTCGGTATCAACAAGCACCCAATCATAACCGCTTCGGGCAATCTGCCGCGAAACATTGGCTCCCGGCAGCATCTGCCATGCGCCATACGCTACGCCTATTCTGCTGCGCAGGCATTGCAGCAGTCGATTGGCGCTTTGCATGGAGGTCATTGCCATTTTTGCCTACTGCCCTTTGTGTTGTGCGATCGAGTCCTGCGGGGAAGGGGTTGCAGAGGGGAGCTTAAGCGGGGTAGGTTCGTAGTTGGGAGAAACAAAGAAAGGACGGGTTGATAATGGAGCGAGGATCAGTTGAACAGAAAGCTCGATAAAGTTCAGATTCCACACCGATTCGAAGCTTAAAGGAAAACAACAATCGCCGTCATACGGGTTTCTCAAAGGCTCGGCTGTTTGCCGTTGCGTGCATCACCATCGCAACTATCACCGCGGCCTACGGGCTATCTCGGCAATCCAAGAAAATAGGATCTTGATATTGAGAGTAATAAAACGTCCCATGTTAAAAACGCCCTGAAAATGCCCATCTGCTCACACACTCCTTCCCCATCCCACACTCCTCCATTGCCCCTCCAATCCAGCTCCCCATTGGCTCCGCTATCCCAATATTTCAACTCCCACAGGACACCCTCCACCCTCGGGCCTCAGACATGCTTCACGCCGCCCACAACCGCGCCCCTCACCTTCGTCCAGTCAATACTCGCATCCAGCTCCTCCTCCACAAGACCACACACGGCGACGTTGTCGCCGCGGATCAGATACAGGCCATGCGCGACCTCCTCGCTGGGCTCTGGGTCGTCCGGCGGCCGGATCACGCGCTCGACGGTTTGTGAGAGCACGACGTTCGTGGTCTGGTCGCAGGATAGCAGGGACCCGGTTAGGGTGCGCCCGTCGGAGGTTAGGATTAGCACCCGCTCTGCGAGGGAGGGCGTTAGTTGATTTGATATGCGGGGGGGAGGAGGGGGGGAGAGGGGAGGGGGAAGGGGGAAGTACTGTTGATGTAGGCTTGTAGGGACATGGCGATGGGGGAAGAAGCTTCCTCCAACTAAACGCTAAAGGGACGGGCTCGTTGCGTTGGGATGTTTGTGCAGGAGGGCGGCCCCTTTGGTTTTTGGTGAGAAGCTCGTATTATGGTCGCTGGCTGCTCATGTTGTGCTGCAAAAAGTGTGAGTACGGCGTGCAGGAGCAGGCTGTTGGCGAAGCAATTCCAGGCGGAGAGCTTGGTGTTCGTCGCAGAGAGTTACCCGGCTGCGAGACGAACAGCCAATCAGGGGATGCCTGTTCTTCGACGGCCCCATACCCCAAGTTAAGCGGGTTTGTACGAAAGATTCCAGGTCGCTACCTGTAGGCAAGGGATACGACTGACTTCGGATATTTACAGTTAAAGATTAAGGTACGGAATAAGAGTGCGACGGGGAAATATTTCTTTATGTTCCGGGGAATGAGCGGTGCGGTTTCTAGAGGATTTTGATCTTTTCATCTGCTCACTGGTGCTGCATCACAGCATTATTTTCCATTTAACCAGTGATCCCGATCAGGGGTCACCAATAACATGCAAGCCCACGCACAAGCGGATCGACGGCAGGAAAAGACCCTGGTTACCGATAACGTGAACTTCCCGCCAGTTTTCCAGTTTCCACCCTTTTCCGTGCCGCTTGTCACCCAATCTTGCGGTCTGGGCCTGGTTATCTGGAAATCTTTCCGCAGGAGCAACATCCTTAATCTGATATCACCCTACCAGTAACCACTGCACCGCTCAATCTACGTTTCCCTTTCCTATCTCTTTTCCAAAATCTTCAAAGAACCCTTTGAAGTTCTGACCTCGAGGACCATCTCGTATTCCGAAACATTACCATAAGACTCGGTTCCCGCTTTGACGTGCGCCAAGCTGCTGCACCCCAGAAGTTCTAGGCTGTTGTTTGACCATCCCAAAACCACTTCCCGCCGTCGTAAACCCGTCCCAAGCCCGGAGAGCTGAGACCCACACGGCACACACCTCACCCCTCCTCTCCTATCTTCAACGCCGCGGGTCTCAACACCAACGTCCGCAATTGACCAGCAAGCTGTTCATCTCGAAAGTTGGACCGATAGGGACCTGCAACACTTCGGTGAGTATGGCAACAGACAATTTTCGAAGTCCCCCGAGATACTTTTCTGAAGCTGTTCCTGTTGTGCCGCTCAGATGGCTGACGAGTACCCCTTTCCCCTGCAGGAACTGAACCAGACGGATCCTCTGCGAGGTGAACTGCTATAACCAACAAAAGATATCCCTGGCGGATCCATTTTGGCCTGCGATGCACTCCTTAAAATTCTAGATCGCGGTGCGCCGCTAGACGGTCCCTGCAGCTGCTGAGCGGCGTTGTGCAAGCAAGCGTCAGACATTCACCAGTTGCTGAGCGCTCAACTTGGAGAACTCGGTCCTTCCACATCTTGTGACCTTTCAGGTCGACTCTTACATTGGCAATATCACC
Source organism: Symbiotaphrina buchneri (assembly GCA_001599915.1). NCBI lineage: Eukaryota > Fungi > Ascomycota > Symbiotaphrinales > Symbiotaphrinaceae > Symbiotaphrina > Symbiotaphrina buchneri. The sequence goes on from BCIG01000022.1 coordinate 449,397, forward strand.
ATGTCTTTCCCGGTAGCCGTGCAGTCTGCAATCTTCTACTATCTCTCATGTTCGCCATGCGCCAAACGCGCTCATCGCCGGCGACGGCGGCAAGAAGCAAACCGCTCCAAAGAAGAGAAAGCAATCGTCACAGAACAGCCCGGCATATTCCAGCAACCGTCCCCGTTCTCTACAAACATCTACTGGAGGGAAGAACTATTACTGGGTCCTGGTCCACCGCCACGACGGGCGGGAAAAGGCGCAAATGGCAGAGTACCGACAGGCAGTACTACGCAGAGCAGCAATGGCAGCAGCACTGTTCTGAGCGAAAACGGCGCAGACGGCCAGGTACATACCGATCACCGCTTGAGTGGGGAGAACTGGAACAGGAGAAGATACCAGCGCGAGGATGAGGCCTTATGGGGTCATGATGTCAATCACCCTGCTAGATTAGACTCGGCAGACGGCGCAATCCAGGGGTCTTCAGTAGGCTTGTCCGGAATGAGCAGAGCAAGGACAGGATCCACGTCCGAGGGCTATTACTACGTGTCTCGAAATCCAGCGGTCAATGACCTACATCCGCCAGTGGTCAGCACCCAACCCACTCATCGCAATCAGACCAGCTGGATGCTACAACCACCGCCAAACGCGAAAATTATGGAAGGTAAGGAGCGGGCCAACAGAACCAGAAGTGGAAGCAAAACGAGTAGTCGAAAGGAAGGAGATCAGAGCCTGGGAAAGGTGGTCGCAGAGCGGCTTCTCGAAGGGAAGAAGCGTACCATGGCCCAATCAACTGAACTGGATGTGTTAAAAAGCGTTCGAAGCTCTGGGGAAAAGGCCGATGCAGAAACAGACGATGAAGGTCAAGACCTTGAATTGCGCTTATCGGGCGAGTCCTCTGCGTCTTCTTTTAGCAGCCGGCGGAAAAACGTCCCGCCACCTTTGACTCTGGCGGAACAACAGCTTCATCGCCCTCCGTTGTCTACCATCCAGTCACAAGCTTCAAACATCCCGTTGGCAAAGTACAAGTCATTACCAGGGAGCCGGCAACACTCGAGGAACAACGTGAAGGAGCAAAATGCGCCGATCGAGGCGGTCCCAATCCAGATGCCGCGAAAGCCTCCACCAGCTCGGAAATCACGCGGCAATGTGGAGGAGGAAGATGGAGAGGATGGCGATGATGAATTGGATTTCAACGTTGGTACCGTCCACGAGAAATTCAGAGCATTCCGTTTCCCGACTGTTGAAATGGATCCCGAGAGTCCAATCCGCATGCGCTGGAGCATGGATCTCTGAAGCCATGTCAAGCTGTCAGGCAACTTGCAGTTATTGGCCTGACGTATCCCACCAGCTGCTTTACCGGAGACCGGAGACTGGCGCTCCACGCCGCCATGGAATGCTTTCTTATTGTTGGATATTTGGTTTTGGCTAGGCAAAGCGAGGCGTTCTGGAAGTCAAATATTTGAGCGTTTTGTGCGGAGTTTTGATCTTTGTGCCCTCGGCATGGCACTGATTTTTAGCCTCCGTTTTTGCTTGATCATACGTTGGCAGCAAGCATAGTATGGATCATTTGCGTCTGTATCGGTTTATTGTGTTTCAGTTGAACGGTTCTGGGTGGGATAGGGATGTGTGGGGTGTATGGAACATGGAGGGCTGTGGGCATAGGGCTGGAAGGGTAGGAACATGGCATCCCAGGGCAATAAGCCCCCAATGACCATGGATCTGAATTCAGCTGTCTATGTCATGGTCATCCGCTTCCCAAAAATGCGATGCCCACAAAGTACCGAGTCATCCCTCGCCATGCCAAACGCCGAATATGCATGCATATGCCGTAATCTCATGAAGCTCACCAGCGCGTCTCTTCTCAAAGATGCACACCGTCGTCTTCTTGATCCTCCTCCCTCATGCGCTCCAGTAACTGTCTCTCTAGTTCTGCGTCTGTCAGACTTCCGCCTCTTTGGGTAGCTTCTGAGCGTGAGACTTCAGCTGGAGCATTTGTAGTGCCAGTCGTATTCGCAGTCGCATTCGCAGTCGGTGGTCTTTCTGCTCCATTCCTCACCACATCCGCAGGCCCATTAACCTCCTCCCTCCCCTGCCCACTCCCAAACCCATTTACTCTCTCCTCCCTCTCCACTCCCTCCTCCTTCCCTCCCTCCCTCTCCCCCTCCAGGTCCTCCTCCTCCTCCTCCCTCCACAACAACCCCCTCCCTTCCACCTCCTGCCTCAGCAGTCCAATCCTTTCCCGCATTCTTAGCACAACCTCCTCATTCTCTCTTATAGCCTCTGCACAGTCCTCATCGCCCTCATCCGCGTAGGGGCGTAGCTGCGCGTTGGACGAGCGCAGGTGCGCGATGCTGTTGCGCAGCTCGGCGGCTTTGGCGTGGAGGTTGCCCACGGGCAGCTCGGTGATGGCTGCGGCGAATGCGAGGGGGGAGATGGGGTGGGAGGAGGAGGACATCGTTTTGAGGTTCTGGTTTGGGGCCGGGATGGTGGTTGTGTATGGTTGGGAAGAGATTGTGAGCGCGTGGGAGGTTGCTGCGGAGATGTTGTTTGTAGAGGAGATGAGAACAAAGAAGTTTGGGATGGAGATTTGAAGACCAGACCACCCCCCCTTGGTTTTGGGCCGGAGGTGAATCGCCTGTGGTCCGAGCGTTTTGCGGAGTTTGGAAGGAAGATCGACACCACCAATTCGCACCACTGAACGCGCTCGTACGAACAACTTCAGGGTCCATCACCGCGCATCCTCAGGAGTTTACAGTAGCCGTGTGAGGGAATATACCCTTCATATGGCCGTCGGACATGAGCAATGTCTGGAGTCTCGGTCTGCGGGTGCCATGTGCCCGCATGATCTCCTCAACCTGTCCTCTCAGCTCGACTTTTAGATGCGCCGAGTCCGGAACGCTGGCTGCACGATGCATCCGGTCATATGCAAAGGCCTCATCTCAGCGGACGATATCATGTCAAATCTCAGACTCTCTACGCTATGCTGCCATTCGAAGGCCTAATTCCGTTTCCTCATCACACATCCTTCCTTCGACCTTTCCACAAGCCCGTTACAAGTCGAAAACACCATCGTACCGGCCGGGGCGGAAACCAGCGAGACCTTCTTTAAGTCTGCGCAGCGTTCCACAGCAGCCCGATCCAGAAAAATATAATCCGGAAGTGGGTTTACCATTCCGCAGCACACCTCTCACCAAGGAGGAGGTCAATGCTATCTTTGGTCCCTCCATCGACGTCGCTCTTGCCAATCGCGTGCTGAGAATCCTGCATGGCCGGCGGGTCATGGGCGAGCCCCTGGAGGCTTTCTTTCCAGAGACAAGCCATGCGACGATCGGGATGCAACAGCGCGCCTTACAATGGCTGAGGGAAAACGTGCCGGTGGACGAGGAGGCGGCTGTGATTGCGCGAGAGGAGCGGGAGCGCGCCAAGTACGAGGCGGAACTTCTGGCGGATGCGCAGAGGCTGGGCCTGTATAAGCCGGTAGACCAGGTCAAGAGAGATGTGGATGTCTATGGCAAGAGCGGGCTGGATGAGATCCGCAAGCATTATGAAGCAGAGCTGGAGGAGAAGCTGGCTGCTGAGGCGAGGAAGAGGGAGGAGCAGGGTATAGGCGATGGGAGTGAGACGGAGACTGCTGTGGGGACGAGAGCCGCGCCCAGAGAAGCTGCTACGCTGCGAGAAGAACCGCAGTGGGTCAAACGGTATCGCGAGAAAGCAACCGTCGTCCCAGGCGAGGAGCTACCCCAGCTCAGCAAGGTAAAGCAGTCCACCCACCTTCTTCTCAACCCTCCTCATTGACACCCATCCTTAGTTCCGGCGCCTGTACCCCTCCTTCCTCATGACCATCTTCACCATCGCCCTTTCCATCCTCTTCGCCAGCAGCTACACCCCGCCCCCCCAATCCGCGCGTCTCCTACCCGACATGCCGCCCGCCGCCGCCACCATCATCGGGCTCATCGTCGCCAACAGCATCATCTTCATCGCCTGGCGCATTCCCCCCCTCTGGGCTCCATTAAACCGCTACTTCCTGACAATCCCCATCTACCCACGCGCCGCCTCCGTGCTCGGCAACGTCTTCTCGCACCAAGACCTCGGGCACTTCGCGCTCAACATGGCGACGCTCTACCTCGTCGGCACACGACTCCACGACGACCTCGGCCGCGGGAACTTCCTCGCCGTATTCCTCTCCGCCGGCGCCTTCTCGTCCTTCTTCTCCCTCGCCAGCGCCGTCCTGCGCGGGTCGGCGCATACCTCCTCCCTTGGCGCGTCCGGCGCTATATGTGGCCTCATTGCCTGCTGGTGTCTCCTGCATTCGGATAGCGTGGTGCGTCCGATATTCTTGCCGGAGGGGTGGGCCGATTGGGTCCGCTTCAGCCCGGGCTTGTTTCTGGCGCTGATGGTTGCGGCGGAGTGTGTGGGTGTTTGGCGAGGGGGCAGGAGGATCGATCATTGGGCCCATCTGGGCGGATATCTGGCTGGTGGTGTGGGTGCGTATGTCCTCGCCGAGAGGCTCAGGAGGAGACGGGAGGCGCAGAGGAGGAATAGGACTGTTTTGGAGAGGTTGGGGCGTGGGTGAGTCTGTGGGGGATCTGCATACGAGTTGGAGTTATGTGTACAACAGATGGCAACCCCAGAGAACCCCAATTCAGACGGTCTATCTAGAATACAATGTACACGATTATGTAGGGTATGATCCATCCAATCCAGGCAATTCAACTCCTTCCCGGGAAGAACTCATCCGCACAAAGTGCCGAATTACTCTGCCCCACAAGTGATATATTCAAACATAGCAACCTTATCTCCAGTCAGACTATCCCGTCATATCTGCGGCGCCTTCTCCCCATATCCAGAAAGCTCCAGCGGCGGTACTGGAACCCCCAGTCAGTTAGTTTCGCATTCTCACCGCTCAAGGAGCCACTTGAAAAGCCTAAAGGGGAGGGGGAGGCAAGGCAGATAAACATACTCGTGAAACCATAACCCTCCGTCTTGCCATTCATACTACTCGGATCAACCTCGACCTTCAAGCACACATCGAGGCCATACGGTCCAAAAAGGCCACTCTTCTCCAGCCCGCTTGCCGCGCCATGCTTCGTGCCCGCATTCGCCTCGCCAATATGCAGCGGCTGATGTCCGTCCTTGACATGGAACGTCGTGGGCGAGGTCTTTTCCGCGGGTTTCTGGCCGGGGACGCTGCCATTGGCGGCCGGGGCGCCGTTGGACGACCCGCCTGTGCCCTCTAGCTCCTGCGCGAGGTCAGGATGGCGTAGTTGCGGCTGGGCAGGGTGACGTGGTTCCAGTGGGCGGCCTTCTGCACGCCGCCGGGGTCCTTGTCGAAGAGCACCATGAGCGTCTCGTCCGTGCTGCCGTCCAGGTGGTGGATCTTGTTTCTGCGCGCGAGCAGGTTCGCGATCGCCTTGGGCGGCGGCTTGTTCGTGATGGCGCTGCTGATGATGTTCGGCATGAACCGGTGGTCCTTCTCGACGGGCACGTTGAGCTTCGGCGCGCTGTAGAACCGCCCCACTGCGCCTAGGTGCACGTCCCCGCTGAGAATCGTGATCCGGATGTTGTGGATCTGCGCGAGGTTCTGTAGTCGGTTGATCAGATCCCGCCGTTCATGTTTGTGCTGCCGCGCGGTATAGTGGTCGTCGAGGTCATCGAGCAGGTCGACGCCGCCGTCAAAGGTGTTGAAGACATGCCCGGCAACGCCGAAGCGTTTGTTGAGGAAGCGGATTGGCCCGATGATGGGGGAGGTGAGGATATTTTCGAGCCAGATGAGACGCGGATAGGCGATTGGGACTCCGAGCAGAAGGATCAAATGCTTCACTACGCCGGGCTCTCTGGACAGCTCCGAATCAATACGGCGGAAGACCAAATTGTAGGTTTCCGGATAGTTGATCTGATGCCTCGTACGCTCCGTACGTGCATCAAGGCCACAGAAGGCGATGTGTTTACCCAACTTTGAGTAGATTGAGCGAGAAAGCTCAGGGATATAAGGGCCAGGCTTGTGGCCCATAATAAAGGAAGGGTCTTCCTCTGTTTCTGTCATGACGAAGGTATCTTGAAGTTGAGCAGGATCAGCAGCGGTGCTGTCCATAGCGTCACTACGGGCGGTCTGAGGGGCGTCCGAGGTGAAAGTGGATTTAGGCGGCGGAATATGATGCTGAAAGAGGAAGTAGTATTTATGGGCAACTATAAGATAGTCAGTCACCCGAGGCAATCAAAATATCACATCATATATCGGGATAACGTACCACCGCCTATACCTCTAAACACATTGCATCTCATGAAGTGATCACTATAGCTTCCGAAGCCGTCAATTATGTCATGATCATCCCAGATATTGATCTGAGGGATCGTGCCATTCGCGGTCGCAAATGGCTCTGTAGTGTACCAGCTGACGTAATTCTGGAAGTAGAAATCATCGCACTCTCGCCTGAGCTTCTCATCAAAGGCGTAGTCCCGCCGCTTTTTCGGATTGTTGATGCCAGTCCATTCTTTCAATGGGCCCGAAACTCGGACGCTGTCGTTGTAGATCTGATGTAGGTGATGGTCAGCGGAGCCAAAGTACAACAGCTCAGGACAACTTATCTCCTCCACCGATCATAACGTGGAATGGCTTCTTATCGTGTTGCCGGAGTACATCATTCCATAATAACGGTCCCTTCCAGACGTCCATTTCCGTGCCCACTGAGAAGCCATTGCAAGAATGAAACATTATCCGCATTGACTGGTCTCTCGATGGAACAACAAAAGACCTAGTGGACGCATTCTTGAGGGAATCATGATGCATATGTGGGATGTTATATTCCCATTTTGCTTCAAATGATTGCAACGGAACGTCAATCCTGAAACGCCAGAACGTCTTCCTAGGATCTGCATATAGTCTCTGCGGCTGAAAATTCCTCGTAGATTCGGTGGTCCGTCCGTTAGGCTCGCGATTATCGCCAGGGAAATCCACGCGGAAGTCTCTTTGCCCATCTATTTGAGAAAATCTGTTATTCACATCCTCTCCTATGGGCCCTAAACAGCGCAATCGCAACTCTGGCTGTGGAGAGCCAGGTTTCGTCACCAGCAACACAGTGCCATGCCATGTCGGCGTGCCCTCCCTAGTATTGCTCATATGTTTGTAATTCAGCAGAGGTCCACATAGTACCTGCAGCCGTCCACTGGATCGACCCTGCTGCGGCCCTGCGCCGACTCCCCCATCTGTTTGTTGGAAGCTACCAGGCGGGGCTTGGGCGGTCTCTTCAGCGATTCTCTGCGCGGTCTCTGGATCTTGTGGATTTCCACCCGGTTTTCCCGCACTTCCACTTATCGCAGAGGCTGTCGCTGCAGAATATGGCGCTTCAGTTGAATGAGTTTCGGCGGTAGTAGGATGGGACCCCTGGGATGGGCCATCGAGCGTCTGTAAGAAGGCCGCGGTGCTTTTCGCGAAGTTTTGGCTTGTGTCTGTAGGAACGCTGGGCACGTCAACAGAATGCGCGCCGGACGCCGAATTGTCCGAATAACTCATGGCTGTCATCGTGGAGCTGTTCCGATGGAGAGATGTTTTGGTGTCGCTCTCAATGGCCAGTTCCGATCTGGTGTTACACCGAAGGGGAGCTTCGGGGTAGCTTCAGCACAGCTTCAATCGACAGATTGTAGCAATTAGTATTACGGTAGAGTCGAGCTCCAACTCGTCGACGACTCCGTTAAATGTAATCAGCCAATTCAGGGAAACGATATTAGTAAAGAGTATCAAACGAGTGCACCTGAAGTGAAAAGGCAAGGGAAAGCAAATGCGCAAACAGGGAACCGACACTGGCAAGCTGAAGCCAAGAGGAACCAAGGAGGCTTGGGTGAGGCTTGGAGGCTTGGAGATTACGAACTGCGACCAACGGCGTGCGAACGGTGGTGGGCCGACCAACCAACGTCAGCCAAGGAACGCTTGCACATGCATGTGCACATGCACATGCACCGAAAACAATTTACTTCGTCCACCGTGTACACCATGTCCGCATCTATCATCAGATGCTCATGAATATCCGCATCAAACGCACAAAAATCCAATTGTATTTTTATAGACAGACCTATCGAAGGCTAGGTAGGAAAATGATGCACTCTCGATTACTACGGGAGCTGGACGCCCACTAGATGATCCTGGTCGACTGCATACGTCTGCCACAACTTGAAGTCGCAGCCAGGATCACGAGACAATTGCTCTGCAGCCACGTAAACGCCATCAAAGAAAGCCTTGAGATTCTCCAGCTCCTTCTTCTTACCTGCATCTCTCGCATATTCTGCAGAGCTCTCGAACATATGTTCCATCTCTCTGCAGTCGTCTAGGAAGTTCTCATAAGTCTCAGCAGGCGTTAGTGGCGGCAAATTTTCGTCGCGATCCTTTTGATCAAAAGGGATATGTCGCAGTTTGGCGTTCATCCGCGGCACCCACAAAAACTTCTCCGCAAGTTCCTCTCAAAGCTTGTATCCTAGTATCTTGGGACTTGGGCGGGGGATGTCCGTTGTGTGAAAGCCGGCTTCCCAATTACTATATCTATAGTAGACCCACCGCGCCGCGTTTATTCTGGTAAGGACATGGAAAGGATAGTCTGGATGTGCTTCGTCAACATTCTTGTTGACGCAGGTTTTGGCGAAATCAAGCGGGCTACCCTTGAAAGCAACGGTGTCATCTTCCTTGGGCTCGGTCAACCATGAATCCTGCAGCGGTCCTTTGGTGGGAGACATATGGAAACGTTTGATGATAATGAGGTCCTTTTCGAAGTCGTAGCCGGTAGCCCAGCCTGTGCAATGTCCAGGTTCCCCACTCTGGCAATCGGTGAACATCTCCAGCAGTGCCATTACAGGGCGCGGCTTCTTGGACTGGGTTTGTCCGCTGAGTATCTTCAGGAACTCTGTCTTGTCATCTGGAGTACGGAGGCCAAGAAGGTAGTCCATGGTCAGGCTTGGTAACCTGTGTCCGGAATCAAGCACCCGCAAGAAGGTTTGCAAGTTGGCAGCATCGTCATCCTCTTGATATTTCAGGTCTGTCGCCTTATCTGCCTCGGAAAGGTCGCTCTCATCGTCACGCCTGACTTCATTATCGAAGTTGAAGTAGCCCTTCAAGAGTTCTCTCTGTTTTGGTGTTAGTTCAGGCTTGTCTGATATTGGTTCTATGGTGTCAATGTGGAAGGAGTCGGAGTAGATCAGGCAACGGCGTGTCATGATGAAGAAAGCTTGATGAGTAAGATACTCTTTGACAGTATTGACCTTAGGCCGCGGCGTACGTTCCCATTGATGGAAGAAGCTCTCCATCTCGGCTTTGGAGACACCTACAAAGACGGGATCCGGGTGCTCTGAGTGCTTGAATCTCGTCTCTAGCGGGGTAAACCATTGTTGGGAAGGTGGACCTGTGGATGACATGATGATCTTTAGTTGGCGATTGGGGAATATTTGATGCAATGTGATTGCGGATTGAGGAAGCTATATCACGTATCAGGGTAGCTTCTGGGGGAATGGTATAGGGAAACCAAGAGAGTGCAGGTATATATGTCTCTCAGGAAAACCAGGAGGAGTGCGGAGATATATATCCCTCAGGGCAAGCAAGCACGACGTGTCACGAGCAAAGCGATGACACATACTCAGAGTCATCAGCTCCATTTCAATTCAACTATCTCATTGTGATTGTGCAAACTCCTATCCATGTGCCTTTATTTTCGCCTATAAACCGGCATGGAAAACGCACCAAGCAGGAACTCAAGGGTCGTCATCACCTCCGTCGCTCAGGGCCAGGCTCGGAAGTAGCATCGTCATCGGCACTAGGGTTATGCCTGTCAGTGACGCCAGTATAGGTTTATACAACGACTCCTTACGCTCTTGCAAAGCAAACCTGTCTCTCGTTCTCTGCTACCAATTCAGCATGTTTCCGGACTCGATGGAGTGTTGAAACTTACGACGTCGCAAGAAGGCAAACAGAGCATCCCCCATCCAGTCCTCCTCAACCTGTTCTTCTTCGGCGTTTCCTGCCTCTGCATTGCCAGCACCTTCCTCGTTAGTAGCGGCCGGTGCACTAGTCTCGTTACTGTTTGCTTGAGTCGCCGGACTCCCGAGCTGCTCATTCTGCGTGGTTTCTGACGTCCTAAATTGATCAACTCTTAGTAGACACTTTCACGATATCAACATATAGAAGGACTAACATTGTTCCGAGGATATCGGGGCGGCAGTGTGGGCGGTGAGTGAGGGTGCCGGAACGGAGGAATTATGTTCCGAGTGGGAGGCGGCATCGTGGGAATATGCAGCGGCACCAGTAGGACAGTCACGAACGCAAACTGTATTGTGCTAGGCCAGAAATGATCGTGATATTGTCTAGATATGGTGAATGAAGTGAATGATATCTAGGTTGCCTGAGTTCTTAGGTTTGAGGCTACGGTATTGGTCGATCAGATATGGGCCATTCACTTTCAGGGGCTAGTCAGGGGTAAGCGATGGCCCACTGATCAGATACCAAGATTGGGCAGTCGATGATATGCAGGGCATAAAGTGCCTTGCAGATCGGTCAGACCTGAGATAGCTAGGGAATCTAACTCGATGTCGATGATGGATCAATCTCTAAACACTGATAAGGGGTGAAAAGTAATGTGAATGAAGTATGTTATGATCTCATTACTACCTTAAGAGGTGGTAGCTAGGATATGACACGAACACAGAATTGCTTCTTGACGACACCTCCTTGATCTTGCTCCCATTCAGGTAATCCGTTTGCTCACCCCTGCTCGACTCCCAGATGTATTGCTCGCCATAATTGTTCTTCCTAACGACGGTGACCTCATCTACCACTAGGCACAAGTGGATTTATGCTGCCTGGCGCAACAAGCACATCTCCTGCCGCTAGGGAAATTGTACACAACGCAGTTAGGAAAAAGAGGAACACCCCGAAGACAGTATGCACAAGCATCTTCCTTGCTTCGAAGCTGGCCTCGTTGGTAGATGAGACATGCTGCCAACCAGTCGCCTCTCTCAAGATACTGTTTGCCGTGATACTCCACTGGACGAAGAACGGGCAGCGTGAGCAAATCTGGTATACTCGCCCTGCCAAAGTGATGTTCTCCTTTCTCCAAGTACGCCTGAACTGCTTCAAGCAACTCATTCTCTGGTAGGACATTGTACGCGCCTCCGGATATGTCTCTCTTCCTTCGTCGGTGGGGCGCATTGGTCGACTCAATGTTGGTGCCTTCGAGAGATACGACTTGATTATTCATCAACGGACCATCCATGCTTTGATTATCGCGGAACGTAGCATTGGAAAGCGAATGAGAAGAACGTGGGGAAGTTCCGGGGATCGTGGTATTGGATGGTGCTACTCCAGCCGGCCCGGCGACAGCACCAACGCTTGGTTGGTAGAACCCCTGAAAAACCGATGTGTCTCCGTCTAATAGGGCTGGATCGATGGGAATCCTGAATCAAGCGGTTAGCCTGTTGATCTTGGCTCCGCCAGGTCATGCTTCAAGCAAGAACATACTCAAGTTGGTCGGCATTTAGCCTCGGGTAGTCATAATCCTCATCGCCGGTGCTAGGAAAGATGTCAGAGAGTACCAATACAAACTTCTTGCTGTCAATTGTCACCACTTACTAGGAATCACGTATGTACCTGGCGCGCCAGCCGTTTCCATACCAATGATATCCGATCTCCGGAACCGAAACTGGCTGATCGGGTAGTGCCGGCTCCTGCTGGCCAGTTTGAGCCTGGCTCCTACTATTCAAGAAAGTCTCTCTATAGTGAGTCTGTCAGCGTGTGCTATGGCAGTCTCATCAGATTGATATCTTACAGCAGCTGAGAGTGTTGGCTACCTCCGTGATTGCCGACTTGAGCAATATCTGCGGACTGGTTATCCATAGGTTCGGCGGCAACAGACGTTGTGGTTTGGCGAGATGGAACACCGAGGCCCATAGATGAAACACCAAGGCCCGTAGGGTCTGGGTAGTCTGGATATGGTCCCTCATAATAGGTAGTGTTTCGAGACGCCATTTCGTCTTCTTGAGCCTTCTTGTCTTGGACAGCAAGAGTTGGTGTTGGGAGATATGAACCGCTTCGAGAGACTCTGGATAATAAGAAGCTGAAGCTATGCAATGGAGAGAAACTTGGATTATTGTGGAGGACACAAAGAGCTGGTGTTAGAGTAAGAGAATTCTCAAAGAAAGTGTGGGCAAGGAAGAAGGATGAGGAGATAGGGCGAGTGGGAGGCGCTGTTTATGGTCAACGACACGTCCACACGCTGTCGTCCCTATGTGTGAGCGAAACGCATACAAAGGCCTAGTACTATACCCCTCGTGTCGACCGGGAATCAATCTATTCGTCTTGGACGTGGAAAACCCGGAATTGTGACGAGTTGTGGTCTAGCATTCATGACTATCAGACTGCCCAATTGCTTTCTCCCTCCCCTTGCTGTACCAGGAGCAGCCCGCCCTGATAGGCACGTGTATCGATGGGAGGACGTGCAGGGGTGACATGGATGAAGAAAGTATACTTATGCAGTGCAGAACCATCTTTCCTGAGTATTTGTTGTGACAGAAGTTCGGCCACCATCCTTGCTGTGGACGAGAGAAGAGAAAGAAGCGTCCTTATCATTTGAAAACCGTCAGCCTAGCATCCATCGACGGCATAGCAAGCACAGGAACCAAGGAAGGGTACACCAATGACCGCTGAAGCCGGGTGTTTCTGAGGGTTTCCGCTTCTTTGTCACGGCATGGGCAGGCCGACATGCTTTGACAATGTCTCGGCGGCGACATCGTCGACAGCGACAGGGTTTGGTCAATAGACTAAGGGACACAAAAGAGGACTAATTGATCAGCAAAACAAGTTTTATTGATCAGGCCTTAAATCGGTAAGCATGATTCCACGAGGTTGGACAGAATCCGAGCTGGTAGAAAGATAGGAGTAAAGGATGCAGATTTTATGTCGAACAGTGGCCACTTCTATCTGCAAGCAAATACAAAGAACTTCAATGACAGGCAGGCAGCAGCAATGTAATACAATCTCTAAAGGATAGTTCAAAGTCCCAGCAGCTACAGTCAGACATCGTTGAAGAGCGCAATTGAATGATTAAGTGGCATTGGGATTCGTTGGCTGTATGATCGTTCACGAAGCTCTAGCTTGCCAACCCACAGGAACTTTTGCACGTTGGAGTAGAGCGCAATCTGCAGGGTATTCTTATGTGAAAAGCACAAACACAAAAACCCCCAAAGAAACATGACAAAGCAAACAAAAAAGCTCTCTGTAACTTCAGTAGTAAGAATTGCAGAATCGATTTATATTTGAAGTAGAGCCATCGTCTTTCTCTCAAGAGGCAGCAGCAGACATAGCTTCATGGCAAGCTACAGCATAGCAGAAATTTTCCCCGGCGCAATGAAAGGTATTCGTCCAGGGGATAGAAGATTCTGCTGAGCGCAGCCTTGTCCCGACAGCGAGCCAGAAAGGTCTTGGAACGAATGAATTCCTCGGCCCCATCGGCTACTCCTGAAAACATGCACGCCACACCAAAGAATGGGGTGACAAGTTGTTGGAGGGAACCGGTTACATGCAGATGAGCAGTCGGACTTGCGAGAGAATGTCACCACATGTATTACTTTGCTTGAGAGAATTAACATCGTTGAAATCCAAAGACTCAGTCCATTTTTTGCGCTTGGAACACCATTGCTTTGCAGTTATCGACTAGCTGCGCTCGTCCAATAATTCCTGGAAGTCCGGAGAATGCTTCTCATATTGCGGAAGATCATCCAAGATCTTATACCAGCTAACCTTTTCACTGACAAAAATATGGTGTCTCGGAGCTGGTATAGGTACCGTTGCTGACACGTCATCGATCGATGAAGCTACAAGCCCCGTCGCATGGGGTTGGAGATCGTAATTCATGAAGATGTTAGATCCGCACGAAGTGCAGAATCCTCGGGTGGCGAAATCACTGAACCGAAGTTCTCTCAGTCCCTTCTTCTCCACCCAGTTTATATCTTTGGTAGGAACATTCGCAAAAGTAGCGAACGGTGCTCCATGAAGGATTCGACAAGTTTTGCAGTAGCAGTTGGTCATACTTGTTACTGGAGCTGTACTGAAATAACGTACATCCCCACAAAAGCAACCCCCTAAGAACACGTGTTTGTCGGATTCGGGCATTTGCATAATGAACAGGTATCTCAGGTCCTTATGAGTGACAGTCCTCTTCAGCGATCTGGTGAGTTGTTTTCGTCCTGGATGACAGAGTTGATGTTCGAATGTCGTTGACCTACTACACTACTGTAGTCTTGGCAGTTATATAACGTCGTTATGTGGCGCTAGGCAGCGATCTGTACTGCAACAAAGCCGCAGATTTGTTGTTTGTGGATTTAACAGACCCTACCCATATGCTTGTTTCGACTTTATTAGTAGCTTTTCGAATCAGACGTCCATGCATTTGCCATTTGTCACCAGGTGGTTTGGGGATTGCTTGAAGAATCCAAGAATACCACAGCCGTCATAATTTCAATCAAACCTTTCTTCCTCTAACAGTATTCTATTTCTTCCCCTTGAAGTTTGTCAATGGCCCTAGCTAAAGCACTATCGCTCAGATTTATACGCACCAGCACGAGAGTTGCCTTCTAAGATGGGATGAGATATAGATACGAAGGAGTTCCGTCACTCTCTTCAGGAAGGGGCGAAATAAGCATGCTTGATAGGGCTTGGAAGACACCCTTCAATTGGAGTCAAGAGACCCGTTATCGCGGTGTTTGAGTCGTTAGATGCAGCAATTGGTATGGATATCTCATTTTATGGTTACGACAGAGGCTCCCAAAGCGTCCAGGGGATTACATCAGGGTATAGGCATCGTTTGTAGAGCATGAATAATTAATGCTGATGCGTTGGCCAAGGTAAAACCAAATGTCCAAATAAAAGTATAACACGCATCCAGGACCATGCAGACAAAGAGTGCAGTATCACTTGATAGTGCCTCTAGTCATATGCATCGAGAAACAGTCCACGAGCATGATGGATGGTCTATTTCGGGATATATCGAACAAGGGCTAAGCCAGAAGATGGAAACCAACGATGACCAGACTTGGAAGCATCCTACACTGCCTTGCTTATATACCAACCTCATCGAGCAGTCGAGCATACCGTGACCATATCCAGGCGACCGGCCAATCATGCGATGCCTGCATCTTCATTCATAAGTTGCTGCGACGACAGTGTCACGTTCAATGAAAAACCATGTCACTTCAAAGCGCTATCTTCAAATACAAACGTGGGCAACTCATCATCCCGCAATACCTGGTCAGGACAAGGCCAATATGTCATCCAGACCGGAGGACAGAGCCGTTGGAAGCAACGAAGGCACCACAGACAATCAATTAGGGCTCACAGAAAATCTACCAAGCCGAACCTCGGGAATCGAAGGAGCAGAACCCATAGGATATCGTCGAAATCCACGAATCCTTCAGCCACAATTGGGTCTCCAGCTTCCTAGGCGAAGAGGCGAGCAAGGACAGCACGCCGGTGATAACGAGATACTGGATCTCCTTATCCTTCAACCTCGTATGATGAAGTTTGCATTATTTAGCTTCATACAGAATATGCTCAGAGAGTACGGGTACACTGCTGTTGACTCTTTTCTCATAACCATTGGCGTCGTTCAATCATGGCCTGTTCCAGACGCTGAACCGTCAACCTCTGCGAGCTATAGGCTTACATACAACTTACTGGAAGACATGGTCAGCATAGACCCTTGGTATAGGCTCGACCCTACCCTGAACTTGACCCTGGATCTCTTTGATCCATTCTACTCACAGCACACCAATGATGGCGTATCATTATTCATGTCGCCGGGGGCTGCCGCTCGACGCATCGTTGAAAAAGAAGGCCTGGACCCACTCTCTCCGAATTATCGAGATATGCTTGCGACTAGGAAGATGCTTGGGAATTGGATTCTGAGACACTATGGAGCGCTTCGATATGTCCAGGTACCCGGCCATGGTCAGCTACTTGATCATGATACTATCTCCCGTCTTCGTGTCGTTGTCGCGGAGCATGCAACTGAGCAAGCTTCAATCGAGACTATGGGACGTCTTCTGGTAGGTCTCCACCACAGGCTGCAGAGATATACAGCTGACGAGTTTGCCAGCCTCAGTCTAATGAGCCGATGATGGATATTTACCCTGCTCATGTGCCACAGCCCGAGAGCACCGAGCCTGGGGACCCAACTAGCCTAGAAGATTGCTTCGATGAGTTCCTGAACAACGAACAGTAGGCGAGCTCCCCTGAACCGCCACAGAAATAAGTCTCAAATAAGAAAGCGTTCGGCAAAAACTACGAAGAATTCCATATCGTTCATGATCGGTAGGCAATGGGACCATTTGCATTGCATCTGGGCGTTTGGATTGGGTCCTCATCTTACGGTCTCTATTGATCGTCGACCCTATGTGCTGGGGTCCTCAACGTTTGTCGACAGGCTGCATAGGGGGCGGACTTCAGGTGTCTTTGGGAACGTTGAAATTGGCTTACAGGTGTCGCTGACGCTGCGTTTGGCTTGTCGGGAGCAAGCCTAGTGGATGGGTTGGGCATTCTGGGCTGCGGCAGTATTACATTGTCTCCGAGTGGAGCTGATGGAAGGGGTGGCAGCTTCCTTGGACACCTTTGATGCTACGGATATTGGGCAGTTTACGGCCAAGGCAGGATTGATATCCGGAAAACGGTCAATTTTGAGAAGCATAGCTGATACCCAACGGCGTATGGCAAACGCCTGCCGCCATTGTCTAGTGGTCCTCTATTTCCAATTCCACATCATGCGGAATTTTAAGCCAACAAGACAAGCTTTTCCATGTTCAATTGAATCCTTTTCTGCTCAGGTGGTCTGTCGGTTGCGGCTCGTCCAGCATAAGTGATATCCTCCTGGCCAACAGCCATGAACCCAAACCTCTTGTAAAGCCCATAAGCTTCCCGGTTCGCCTCGTCGACACCGATAGTGAACTTCACCCTCTGTGACCCCCAATCACACGATATATTGAGCGCATGCTCGATGGCCGTGTCCAACAATCTTTTCCCATATCCCAACCCTCTCAGCTCTGGTGCTGTCCACAAGCTGTTGAGATGCCAATGTAGCTCCTCCCAGGGGACATCCAGATGCGGAGCAGTTTCCAAAGCAGCGCCATCAGCTTGCTCATCCTTCCCGTTTCCCTCGCCGTTCTCCTTCTCCCGAGCAGCTTTAGCCGCAGCCTCCACCCTATCCCACGGGTTGCCCCTAGTTTCTTCCACACCTAGCTTTGGGGTATATGGACCCATGAGCGTGATCAAACCCTCCCAACGGGCCGGGGTGCCCACCTCCACAACAAAGTGTGTCGCGAGCGGGCGCTTGAAGCGAACTTCCCATTTTTGATCCGGATACTGAAGAGCCTCCTCGTAGGTGGCGATGAAGGCTTGCGGATCGTATTTGAAGGCTGCAAGGCGCAGCTCCTTGTACTTTGTGAGGTCAATACGGTACTGCTCTTCGCTGACCCAGGCACGAGGGAGCTGGAAGATTGCACCACTGGCCGGCCCGCTGGAGAGAGCGGCCATTGTTGGTTCTAAAAGGCGCTCACAGGTCGATATGGATATTCAGCCCGATGCACTAGGCTGCTCCAACCACGTGAAGGTAGTGGCATAGTCGCTGGATAACGTCTGGCGTGACGGCTGGCTTGAAAGAGGAAAAAGACCAGCAAGCGATAATGAGTCAAACGTCGCGATTGACCCCCTTATCGGAAGCTCGGGTGCACAAATTGCGGGGAGTCTAGCTCCCCGAAAGGCGGTCGGCGACGGCAGAAAGGGTGCTTGTGACGAGGGTTCAGGGGTCCAGGCCGGCACATGCACATGCACTGGTCAAGCGCTCAGCCTTGTGTTTCAGCTGGTTCGCATCGACGCCTCGTGTGACTGTCATTTGTGATTTTCTTTCATCATGTCGTGCATTAATAGAAAAGAGTGGCAGCCTTGCCTGCTTCTACCCTCCTCCTCCTATTTGTTCTGCCCGAGGCCCAAACACGGTTCGAGGCCTGCATCATGGCTGCACAGGCGATGCCTCAAAGCAACATGACGTTGCAGGTCCCAAATGGCCGCGTTGAGAACTTCTTTCGAAATATGGACGATGATGCACAATTCCAAGAGTTGGTTTCTGCTGCAAAGGACCCTAACGCGCACAACTTCGTCGTGGACTTCGGCAGAAATCAGGCCAAACCTGTCTTTAATGTTGGCGCTGATCAGTGGAATGAGCTGTTAAATCTCGAGGCATGTCTGCTGAATCTCCATGAGGGGATCTATAGCTGACTTTCTGCACGATAGAGGCCCGAAGAATGCAATGTTAGGTGGATGTACGTTCATTGTGCTGTCATTAAAGATAACGACTGATCCTTTTACTCCAGACATTTATGGGCTCCGGACAAACAGCAGGATATTGTAAATGTAACCGGCTTACGTGACCAGGAATGATGTCAGGGACCAGCTGATTCGTCTGTAGACAATTGCAAGCTTTTACGATGTATCCACCAGACTCATTGCAATCATGGCTTCCAGCCAGCCTGGCCACGCCCCTAGGGCACAAGTGCAAAGTTCCCGTCGTTATCATTTCTCCAATATCATGAGCAGAGCTTCCATGGAGTCTCGACGGCCACGAACGCCTGATGTTGAAGGATGGACGGAGAATATTCCCCTACAGTCTCCTATCACTCCACGTCCACAACTTCCTAGCCATCAAGACTTCGATTTGAACCATTACAAGCTTGTCAGGGACGTCTGGCATTATTCTTCAGTCGATTGGGGTACCAAATGTGAGGCTCGTCATAGGGCTCAAATGTCCTCTACTGACTTACACAGATCTATGTCTCGGCTATAATTGTCTGCAGACTGTGTCCACCGAGCCTTCCATGCCATCGGAACATAGAGTGGAGAACCTCACCGACTTCAAGGACAAACCGCAAGGGAAGAGAACGTGGATGTGGCTCCTACTTTGCATTGACAGTACGGTACCAGATTTCCTTTTCTGATATATCGCTGAAAGTCAGCTCTAGGCACTGTCATTTCAATACAAGAAGACCCGTTCCCTGGTCAAATATACTCAAACCGGGATGCTCGTCAGCAAGCGGAGCTAACAGCTACACGTCGAAATATTCTACACATCTTCCGGCAGCTGTCCAAGGTTGGGGATGCTTCTCCAAACCCACTGATGATCTTGCCTTTCCGCAACCGTCAAGATGGACGTGGGATTGATACCAAAGAAGCTGCTGTTGATGTTGCTAGCGAGCTGTTCTACTATTTGTTCGATGATTGGCACTTTGGCTACGACCTGATTTCTCGAAAGTATCCATACGCTAGGGATCTTGAATTGCTGGTAAGTCTTCTGGACCATTGCGAATCTTGATGCGCGGACTCACGGTCGACACAGCGGAAGCATATGCTTGACAAAGCCGATATCAGTAATGTCGAACGACTGCATCATCTCGGACGTCAGCTTGGGACGCTTAAACGGATCTATCGCAGTTACACCTCTATTATTGATCGTGTAACTGCGGGCCAACGACAGACCAAGGCCGTGCATTGTGATACTGAGGGAGACAATCCGAGTCCAACTCAGCAAGCGGCCGATAAGCCACTCGGGCCCTCATTATCGCAGGCCGCCAAAGTACGGTTTGAACGACTTAAAGATCGAATTGAGCTATACGCCATGAGTGAGGTGCAGGAGTGCTTGGATGAAAAGGAAGCTTTGGTGTTTATGGTACAAACCCCGATTGGACGCTGCGGACAATAACTGACATTCTGGAAAGAACTTCAATCTCATCACGATCAAAGAATCCCAGAATGTTGAACGACTTACTCGAATCACCATTTTCCTTGCAAAGGCAACGATCGTCTTCCTTCCTATAAGCTTAATGACCGCCTATTTCTCTACGCAGCTGGACGATCTTGAGGGGGTGTACTCGGTAAAGACGTACTGGGGATGTTTTGGAGTGCTGGCAGCTTTATCGATCATAGTCCTGACGGTATTTTATATCTTCACGGAGAAGTTCCAGGGGAGGGTTATTGATGAGCCATTGCGGGTTATATTCGTCAATTTCTGGAAACGTATCTTTAAGAAGGGTACTTGAGGTGATTGGAGGCATTGGGCAATTCGCGGTAAAGCGTGCGCAACGGATCTTGGTGCATCTTGATGGATTGCATTTCTCCTATTTGATACAAACCTGCTATCTCGAACTTAATATATTTCTCGTTTTATGCCGACGAGCAATTGATTTCGTTTGAATCGTACGGAGTAGAAGACGCGATATCTGTCCTCGCGCGTTGGGAATCGCAGGGGATCATCGAGGTGAGATGCACTAACCGGATTAGGCGACCTTGGCACTTTGACGAGGCTTAGCTAAACTTGAAAGTTGCAATTCCACACGCACCACCATCGACATCGTGTCTTCACCAGAAAAGCCATCCATTCTCTACGAATCCGTCTTCTCAGGCACGATTACAACGCTCGTGGTAAGTTCCCGACGTCTCCGTCTCTATCGTTTGCGTCGACTCTCGTGAGCTTTGGTTGGCCGGCCTGCATTCCGGAGGTGCCAGTCGCACACGTGTTCTATCGACACCGATCCCCTACATACCCCGTACTCCTTTCAGCTGGGGTCCGCGTGCGCACCGCCACAAGCTCCTCACTCTTTACTCAACGCGCATTCATTCTTTCTGGGAGCTTATTTGTTTGATCCTTGAAGTAGTTTGCTAATCATATCGTGCAAAAGCAGAGACTAGATAGTACACCTCGTACACCTACCACGTCCGCGCTTTCAACTCCTCTTCACACATCACATCCACAAAGATGGGTCTCACATTCTCGAAGCTGTTCGATAAGCTCTGGGGGAAGAAGGAGATGAGAATATTGATGGTCGGTTTGGACGCTGCCGGAAAGACCACAATTCTGTACAAGCTCAAGCTCGGTGAAATCGTGACGACCATCCCTACCATTGGTGCGTCCTCCTCAGACTTTCATGGCTCGTACTTCGACCATTCATCCTTTAGATGCTGATTGAGGTCAATTGCAGGCTTCAACGTCGAGACAGTAGAGTACAAGAACATCCAGTTCACCGTGTGGGATGTCGGTGGTCAGGACAAGATCCGTCCTCTCTGGAGGCATTACTTCCAAAACACCCAGGGTATTATCTTCGTGGTCGACAGCAACGATCGTGATCGTATCGTGGAGGCCCGCGAGGAGCTTCAGCGTATGTTGAACGAAGATGAACTCCGGGACGCTCTTCTCCTGGTGTTCGCCAACAAGCAGGATTTGCCGGTGAGTCTATACGAGATACTCGCAGCTCTGTCTGTGAGATGGTGTAGAAAAGATTACTGATGATTGTCAATTATAGAATGCCATGAACGCCGCCGAAATCACTGACAAGCTTGGCCTCCACAGCTTGAGGCAGCGCGCTTGGGTAAGTAATCTCCGCTCCTGACTTGCACTCCATCGGCCGTACACATACTCATATCTCATTTTCTGCAGTACATTCAATCTACATGTGCTACCTCCGGTGATGGTCTGTATGAGGGTCTCGAATGGCTTAGCAACTCTCTCCGGAAAGCCGGCCACTCTTGAATTCAGTACAATCAAGCATCTACCGGAGCAGGTGGGTAGCAGTGGGAGGTCCGCGGAGGTGAATCAAGCTGGTCATCGGCGATACCGAAGGGAGGGCGATGGGGAGGTGATGGTTGCAAGATAGATTGGGCATGGGCCATCGCATCAAATCACGCTGTGCTGCTTGGTGTCCTTTTCGTGCCCTTGGGGAGTGTGTATCGTATTTTGCGAGTTTTACGTCTTCTTAGTAGTTTGCGAATAAAATCGATATGCATTTATGGTCATCCATCGATTACTGCCTTGCCAGTATCAATCCCTTGCGCTGAAAATTGAGGCTCATTACGGGGTATTGGACGCAATTCGCCGTTTAAACATGCCACCTATCCCCGGGCCCCTGTTCGAAAATAGACGTTCGGGCTAAACTCCTTTGAGCCACGAAGCTTCAAGAGTGCCATCTCCGCAAAGTTGCAGACCGTTTCCACGACGCGCCGCAAGCTTGTCAATTCACGAGATCCAGAGCTTCAGCTTGCACTGGACGAGGAGGATCATCTATCGATTACTCTACACGCTCATTTGGTCTCCGG
Source organism: Symbiotaphrina buchneri (assembly GCA_001599915.1). Classification (NCBI taxonomy): domain Eukaryota; kingdom Fungi; phylum Ascomycota; order Symbiotaphrinales; family Symbiotaphrinaceae; genus Symbiotaphrina; species Symbiotaphrina buchneri. The sequence continues at coordinate 471,535 of BCIG01000022.1, forward strand.
GACATCGTACACGGCTCCTCGTGCAGGAGCTATCTAGCCCAGGGGTACCCATCCAGCGTTGATCGAAAGCGACACCGTCCCACATTATCACGATGCATTTCTCGTCGTTTCTTCTAGGGCTCTCGAGCCTGCTGAGCATTGCCTCGGCACACAATATCCAGCTGGCGGCGCACAAGCGGGAATGCTTTTTCGAGAGCCTGCACCGCGACGACAAGATGACCGTCACCTTCCAGGTCGGGGACCGGGAGTTCGGAGGCAGCGGGAATCTTGAGGTGGACTTTTGGGTATGTTGGTTCCTCTGTCATACAATGTCTACTGCTGTATTGTCATGTTTTAATAGCGTTCTGGGGGGGACGGGATGCTAATTGCTTGCTTCTGTATCGCAATAGATCCAAGACCCCTCTGGCAACCGCATCGCGAACGAACGCGCCGTGTCGACTGGCGATCATAGCTTCGTCGCCCAGATGGATGGTAAATACGAGTATTGCTTCAGCAATGAGCATTGGTCTGCGAATAGCAAGGAGGTCTCTTTCAACGTGCACGGGATTGTGTATGTGCCTGAATCCGAGGCACCCAGTGATCCTCTGGAGGCGGAAGGTATGTCTACATAATCAAGCATGCACTCCTCTACTCTGAAATATTGCGGCATATTGTTGGGGTATACTGGGCTTTGGGGTGCAAATGCTGACCTATTGCTCGAACAGTCCGCCAGCTTTCCGAACTACTTGCCCAGGTCAAGGATGAGCAGTCGTACATCATCGTCAGGGAACGGGTACACCGGAATACGGCCGAGAGCACAAACGCCAGGGTCAAGTGGTGGAGTATCTTCCAGCTGGGCGTGTTGATCGGCGAGGGCATATTTCAGGTCTGGTGGCTGAAGCGCTTCTTTGAGGTATGTCACTCCCCCGTGACGAATCGTCTGGCTGCTTTGATGCTGACGAAACATGAAATAGGTCAAGCGGGTCGTATAATGTGTCTAGATCTGGGAAATGGAGAGTTTGCGGCCATGCCTTTGCGTGCTGGGCGTCGCATTAGAAGTTCGGGCGGGGGATGGATGGGTTAGAGCGACGCATTGTACCAGTATCAGAGTTAAAAAGCACATCTGCATAGCTATTTGAATACCTTTTACATCCAAACATAATGCCATTCTGCTAAGGTAGGCGACAAAGACCAAGCGTCGTAACGGAGGTGGATATGCCTAGAGCAAGCTCCTAAATATCCTCGACTTCCCGACCCACCTTCCAAAATACGTCCGAGCTTTCCCCGCGCTTATACTGTACAATTCGAGGCTGGAGCTCCACAGCTACCCCAAGCTCCCCCAAAGCTATCACCATCAATATAATTGAGGACACCTCAGCCCGCATGAAGTGATAAAGAGCTCATCAGACGAAACCTCAGCTCCCTCCAATTGGAGCAAACATGCCTTGACCGCCCTCAATTCCTCTGTTGCTCCTTCAGCGATGTCCACCTTCACACCTCCCACCGCGCTCGAGAACAGCAGCATCTCGAACGCACTCCCGAGCAACCCCGCTGAGGAAGAAACAGAAGAAGCCGGAGCCGGAGCAGACGCACGCTCACGTCGTCCACTCCCCAACAATCCTCTGCACCCACCGCTGGACCTCCTCCACCGGTGCTGGCGCATCCAAGACTGCGCTGGCTGCCTACGCGCCGAGGATCCGTGTAGCTGGTGCCCTGTGGTGCGTCTTCCTCCTCTGCCTCCTCCCTCCCCATCTCCTCTCTGGCTGTACCTCAACCCCCTACCCTACCAGATCTCCCCAGCTAACGTACCCTCTTCTTTTGGTTTATAAAGTCCGGAACATGCATCCCCAACCCGGCGCCGCTGTTCCCGCTGCTTACGGGACCGATCGGCAACCCGGACGTGTGTCCGTACTGGGACGAGCGGTGGGAGATCCGTGCCCGCCCGCTGGGCTGCCATGTTAGCGCCATCACGTTCCTGACGTTCGCAGGCAGCGTGCTGGGGACACTGCTGGTTTTGGGACTGGGCTGGGCGGTGCTGTGCGGAGCCAGGTGGATGAGGAGGACCTGGAGAAGAGGTAGAGCCAGGGAAGATGGGACGGGGGGGAGGGCGTGGAGAGAGTGGTGGAGGTGGAACAGGAAATGGCATAAGGGTGCGACTACTGGAGGTGCAGGGGGAGAGGTACAAGGAGGCGAAGATGATGAAGGCGTGAGGAGGCCGCTACTGGGGTGATTTGGACTACGGGATCAGGTTGGATCACCGGTGGATGGATATCTCTGATTACATTATCCACGCCATCGGTCCTGGTTCTCAACACCCATCCATCAAGCGGCCAAAAAGCCTCAAAGCACGGTTGCCTCTCACAACCGACTCCTCTCCGCACCCGCTCTCGCCCTACGTGCCGGCATCAGCCCTATGACACTCGCCATCAAGAGAATCGAGCTCCCTCCCAGCGACGAGGACAATGATGGCACCAAGGACGAGAGCGAGAAAGGGAACGAGACGCGCTGGACAAGCTTACGCAAGAACAAGCTTGCTGATCTTATACTCGACCGCTAGCGGGCGACCCTGCTCCACAACGAAGCGGCCCGACCCCACATACACGCCGTGATCGAGCTCTGCGAGCGCCGTGCCGCCCGTCGCGAACGTGACGTGGGTGACTATGGCAACAAAAGCCATCAGCAGCGTCCTTTATTTGGTTGATGGGAACTGTCGGGAAGAGGGGAGAGAGGATGAGGGAGCACATACAGACGTTGCCAAACTCGGTAGTTTGCGCTTCGGGCTTGCCGCCCAGTACGGCGGCGATACCGGGCGTCATGGTCATTGTGCCGGTGTAGGCGTAGGAGATGGGCTGTGGTTCGGTGGAGGATCAGCATCTTCTGATCGCTTCTGGACTGGCTGCATGCTGAAAGGCGGGAACAAGTCTACTCACCGTGCCATCCTTGTTTCTTCATGCAGACATCAGAACGTCAGCTTGATCTCTGGTATGCCGATGCTGCCGGCGCGCTGCTTTTGGAGCATGCGGTTTCGAGATAGAAGGAGACGACGTACTTCCAAACGCTAGTCACGTTCAACCGGAGGTGTTTCCCATCGGCATCGACGCTGATGAAGTCCGAGCCGGTCACGCACGTTGCATCGACGGGAGTGCCGAATGCAGGCTCGGACTTGAGGGTCCCGCCTGTAATGGGCTGACGGATGTGTATCAGACGACGTGGATGGTGCCTGGTTCAATGGATCGCAGAAGACTTACGACGACGTTGAGCCCGCTCCCGCTCGAGAGGGTATCTGCAATTGGGCATTGTTAGCTCCTCTGCAGTCTTGTTCGTTGGTCGGGTGCGGGAATAGGCTTGTTGGTAGAGGTCTGGGAAGAGCGTGGAGGGTTGCTTAGAGTAGCGTAGCTAGAATTGCATTCTACTCTCCGTACTTGCCCCCCGTTGCTTGCTTGCCCTAGCGGAGACCGGTGAAATGAAAAGGAGAGTGTCACGTACCAAAACCTACGGGCGCGCTGATCTCGAGCTGCACAATTCCAAAAGGTCATTCAGTCAGCATAGACGTCCTAGGAGGTTGGACAGAAGTAAGGGAAATGAAATCGCAAGAAAGGACTCTGAAACGCGGATTGTGAGAAGCCAGAGACAAGAGCAGAAGACATAGAAGCATAAACATGCAATTGCAAAGAGAAAGACAGCATGCTTGCAAAGATCCCATGTGGTACTCCGTATGGAAGGCAAGATGGACTTTTACAGAAGCATGGAACGGGGAATGGGGAGGGCTTGATGGAGCAGCGTAGCAGCAGCAGCATCAGCGAAGTGTAGAAGAGCCGGGAAGAAGGGAGGACCAGCGGAGAGCGAAGCTCACAGAAGAGGGCCTGGGGCAGAACCCGAGGGAATATAAAGAAATATGAACGCAGCAAAGTGACCAAAGATCCCGCCCATAGAAGCCATGAGCCTCAAATCGGCATGAGAACAAGCCTAAGAGCAAAACATACCAGCGCCGTGAGAGCAGGCTTCAAAGCCGGGAATTGCGCTTCCGTCATTGTGTGTCTTCTTCGTGGACTCTTCTCTGCTCCCTGCTTTCTCCCTGGGGTCAAGTTCCGGAGCTTATATACAATGGAGTATGCACTGAAAAATCGGGGAATAAACGCCGAGTCGGGTCCCTGGTGTTCCTTGCTGGATTTCTGGTGTTTGGTGTAGTGAGGTGAGGTCTGTCTGTAGCTCTCGGAAATGGCGGGGCATTGGAACGCGCCGGCTGATTCGGGAGGAAGCTACCCCGCAATCGCAGCGGATTGGGAAAGGGACAGGGATTTCTTCTAAATGAAGCAACACCCCTTTTGTTAGCATTTGATAGCTTGGCAGGCTTGCTGACTTGCTAGTCCACTCCCTGTGAATAGGCTGATTGGCATAATTATTTTCGGAATTGATTGACAAGGATAATGTAGGTAATGAAGCAGTGGCCATATCTCGACGAGGGTGAATAAAATCATTTCTCGGATTTGTGATTTGAGATGGGGCGAGATGGGATGAGATTGGATGGGATGGGCAAAGGATGAGATGGAATCTATGATCATCAAGGCACAAAAAGATCTAGATCTTCAGGCACACAGATGCCGGAGATGATATTGCTCGATGAATCGCTACGAACCAAGATCTCCAGACAAACCACTCCTACAATCATGGACCCCAGGGCAGGCAGATCTACAGGTACAGATCTACAATCACAGACATTAATCTCTACAATATAGACGATTAGGTTTTGATCAACAGATCAACTTTTCATTTCTTCATCTACCCGCTATGCAGAGTAGGCATGCGTCATTCACGCAGAAAACAAAGCAGAAACAGAGAAGACAAAGTCCCTTCAACCGGTCCATCGAAGAAAACAAACCCCCATGTGCACTAGGACGTGTAGGTATTGTACGTCTCCCCCAGGGTGCTAAGGCTCGAACCCGAGACCAGGTTATCCTCCGCGACCATGAACCACGCGTAAGCTTCGACGTAGTCTTGTTCGTCCAACCACGGAAGAATAGCCTGCAGAAACATGTTCTTGTCATCGTCCGATCCGTTGTTCAGGCCGAACTGTGAGAGAGGGGTTAGTAAATGCTGTCCTCGGTGGGGGTACGTGGGGAAGAGGATGAGAGTGTGTGGGCGAAGGCACGACATGGAAGGATGTGAACGTACCTCGGTGATCCACAGCTTGCCATCAGGGAACCGCGCGTGCGCGCCCTCCACGTAGCTCTTGAAGTACGCCTGCGTAGACTCTTGATCGCTCAGAGTCGAGTACCAGTGGATGACATAGAAGTCAATCGTGCAGTCGCTGCCACAAGCTTCCGTGAAGTTTCCGAGGTAATCTAGGCCGATGGGGGTGGAAGAATCGCCCGTCTCGCCGTTGGTGACGGCCGGAGAGCCCAGCTGCGCTTGACCGGCGAAGGGTTCCATGTAGGTCTTCCACGTGGATACTGCGTCGGAGACGGACATGCCTGAGGACCCGGAGACGGAGAGGTCGGGCTCGTTCATGCTGTGGTTGCGCGTTAGTAGGGGTTGCGGTATGTGGGAAGTGAGGGCGAAGTGAGGACTTACCCTAGCAGATGAGTGGACCCAGCCTCGATAGCGGCTTTGGCGTCGGCAGTCCAAGTAGATGTCGAACTGTCACCCCAGAGCATAGGAACGTACAACTGGCCGAGCGTAGCACCAGCGGAAGAAGCCCAGTTATAGGCCCAGGTAACGACCGAGCCAGAACCGGTGAAGTAGTCACAGAGACTCGCCGTGTTGTATGCTGCGCCGCGCTTGCCCTTGGAAAACGCGCTGGAACTGGAGCTGGAGGCTGCAGAGGAAGCGGCAGCACTCGCGCTAGTGGACGAGCTGGCGACAGTGACTGAAACAGATGTTGAGGACGCGGCCGCGACGGAAGGTTCGGCAGTTGATGAAGTGGCCACGTGAGAGTACGCGTCCAGGGAGACTGACATGATGCCCGCGAAGACAGCACCTGCAGCAGAAGTGGTAGAAGAAGTGGGGATGCTGGCTGAAGTTGAGATTGCGACAGTAGTACCGGCAGAAGAAGTAGCGCTCATAGAAACAACGACTGAAGAGCCCTCAGTTGAAGCCGCGGCAGCCACAACCACCGTAGCGGAAGTGGAGCCAGTTGTAGTCGAAGTCATTGAGGCTACAACGGAAGTAGAGGATGCCGCTCCCGTCTCAGCAGTAGCCAGGCTGGTCGCAGAAACTCCTCCAGTGCTCCCATCAGAATCAGGAACAGCAGTGACATTAGAAACGCCCACAGAAGCTTGCGAAAGAGTAGTGGCAGGAAATGCTGCTGCGGGTCCAACAGTGCCATTCGTAGAAACACTGAGACCAGATACACTGACCACAACACCTGAACGATACGCACCTGACACACCGCCGCTAGCAGCTGCAAGAACATACGCACTTGACGTAGTATTCGTCCCGTTGGCATAGTGAGCGGTAGCAAACAGCGAAGCAGATGCAGATGTCATAGAGCTCGGGTCTGCAGAAGTAGAGGCGGCAAGAGCGTCGACTCCAGTGAGAGATGAGGTTGCGGAGAGGATGGCGGAAGAAAGCCAGACGCTCACAGTCTGAGTGATCGTGGCTTGAGAAGTAATAGTCACCGTGAGCTGCGCTCCATTAGTGCCGCAGGCCGCAATGCTCGGCGAGCTAGTGATCGCTGCGGCGACGACGATGTCTGAGGTCGACGATGGGAGAGCAGTGTTGACGTAAACACCACCGTTGGTCGCCGTGGGGTCGACGGTTTCAACGATCGTAACTACCTCCGTGGCCCCAACAGTGGAGAGGATGGTGGTGTTCTGGGCCAGTCGAGCACGTCCGAGGCCGCTTGCGGTGGAATTGGCATAGTGATACGAACTATTTCCCAGGCCATAAGGAGCAACAGTATCGTTCGAGAGGTTTGTGATGTTGGAGATACCGGTAGCAGACGCTGTCGTGATATCACGGCCATGCAAGAAGCGATGAGCGGCATGGCAATGCACGTTCAGGGCTTGACCCGGGCTCACCAGGAGCGCCAGGCCAGCGGTAAGAGCGAGATTGAAGCAATGCATTTTGCACAATGCGGGAGAATGACAGGATAGTGCAATGTACGTATTTGTGAAGGTACTCGGATCGTTGCTGGAACGGCGACGGGGATGTACAGAACACTGAGTAAAGAGGGGAGCGGTAGTGTCGAAGGTGAGGGTTAACTTGTCGACGGCGAACTCCCAGCAGGATGTTTTATACTCGGTAGAGACTGTCCGTTGGCGTCGTCGTCGAGTGAAGGAGTGAATGTCGGCCAGCAACCGACCAGAAGAGTCGTAATGCCAGACTTGAGGGCAGTGAATGAATGAATGTACAAGCAACCACGAGGCTCAGCCTGCAAAAACAAAGACACGCAATGCCACGACAACGACAGCAACAACAACAACGGCAACGACAGTGAATCGACAGAGACTGGCTCGATGCATGAAGAAAGAGAGGAGGAGGAAGAAGAATTTTTCTATGTAGTCGTGGAGATCATAAAATTCATGAGGCGTGGTGGAGCAATCATAAGGCAGGCTGTCTCACGTTTGCTGCCCTGCAGCATGCGACTATCTTCTCTCCCTGATCCCAGAACTGCGTCCTTCCGAAAAGCTTACGCTTGCATCAGCTCCGGGGGTCATCAAGGCTCTTAAGGCCTGCACCGGGCTCCACAGTTCCACCAGGGCGCATCCATGCATGTCCCAAGAAAAAGGGGATGGCATCACCCCCTCCTCTCACCGGCGAGAACCTAGCCGTTCACCATCTTACGTACGCACTTTCGCGCCGGGGAATCCAGATCCGCGACGGTTCTACGAGCCCCTGGGAAAAATCAAGCATTTTAGCAGCGCCGCATCCCTGCTGGATGATGCAGGTACGCCGCTGGTGAAGCAATCGGGCAGCGCATGTCGTCGTGCTACCGCTTGCTACGGCGGCGCTCTAAGATGTCTTGGGCGATAGGCGAAAAGCTAAGCAGCGCTGCCCCTGCAGATGAAACGGGGCGCGTCCAACTCCTGCAATTTCTGCATTCCAGGGAGCAACGCGTCTAACTCCGTCTTTCTGCATGATGCTAACTTTGATGCTCCACCGGCGCGCATTTCTCGGAATAATTCTGACATTTTCCTTGCAGTTCCCACTGCGGGTGAACGGCGAGACGGGAAAAAGGCTGGACCCCAGGAGAGGCAGAGCTTCCGGTTGGAATGTTTCATCCCATCCGCTAGTCGCGTGCGCCCGGCTTCCATCGACCCGGATCACCCGCGGATGAAACACTCACGCGTTCGCCATGGTCTCCGCTCATATGTCGGATCGTGCACGACCACTTTGCTGCGAACTGCATGTCCGGAGTACTCCATATGCATTGGGATCTTGACTGCCTTGAAATAAGGACGGACGTTGCTCAGCATCAATAATGCATACCTAGTTAGGGTCTTTGGTACCAATACCCTGCTCGCCTGGCACTCCCCAGTCCCAGTTGTGCTGGTTGACAGGGCCCAAATGACAGGGTCCCCTGAACAGAGAGAAACTTCTTCCACGTCCACCAAAAGTCCGCAGCTCACCTGCAGTCTCTAAATAATGACTTCCGCATAGCCATCTCCTCCGCTGCAGCCCCCAAAGCCTGATCCTCTGTACGCTCTTCGAAATTGACTCCGCGGAGCCTATCACCCATAAATGGTCTTTGGGTTCTCTCCTTTGGAACAACCCCTACCTTGGGTCACGGCCAGCCAAGGCCTGGAAAGTCTCCGTTTCGCTTGCCTGTCTCTAGGTATTTGTTTCTCAGAAGGTCCATGCATGCATACATCGATCGCGATGCCAAGCTGCGGCAATCTGAAGCTGAAACACGCACACTCCCCAGGCAGGGTCAAGCAAGGTTCTAGGGATGAGATGTAGCGGGGAAGCTTAGTGACGACATCTGATCAACTAAGGAGTACACTCAATGGTAATACATGGCGGACAGATTCATTGTCGGCGTCAGGCAGAGAGTGAGGAAAAGCCAAAGGGGGCCCACTACCAATGTGGAGTTGTGAAGCTCAAAGGATTATTATCATTGGCTTTCCTATCCAGATGCATAAGCTGTGTACACCGAATGCAAAAACCGCTGCTTATCCATCGTCTTATGTCATGTCATGCCCTGCTAACTCTCGTCTCCGTCGAAGTGAAGTTGTTCCGTCCCTTCAACAACAAGGCAGTCTCAAGCACTGATCGGCCTCATACCACTGCCGTTCCTGTTATCGACTCCTCACAGAGCGAGCAACCCTGCAGCAACACCAAGAACTCCTACCAGACCGGCACCCACTTTAGTGGCGGCGGCCGTGAATGTCGGCTTGGCCGTTGGGGAGCTAGACGTGACGCCGGAGGGAGTTCCGCTTGGAGTGCTCGTGTTTGTCAAAGCCGTGAAGTTGGCGCAGGTGATGCGGGTCAGGTTGGCGTAGTGCACCACGACGGAGCGGTTCCCAAAGAAAGCGTTTGAGCCAGCGAGGGTCGAAGTGTAGAGGTCGAGGTAGCTGCGGGAGGGAAAGATACGTTAGCCATGAGCCAAAGAGGCCATGGAGAAATGCAGAAAGAGAAAGTGGAAGTGGAGAGCTCACCTTGCTGAGAAGCTGGGGCCTGGGATGGTGCCATGCTTGCCGGCCAGATCGCCTACTTGGCAAGTCGCGGGCTGAGTAGGGTCACAAGCTGGGGTCTCGCCGCGGTTGTAGGGATCGAGATGGCCGAGAGTAGCGGTACAGTTTCCATTGGCGGGAACGGGAAGCTCGTGGATATGGTACACTATGAAGCCAAGGTTAGCAAGAGGTAGGCCTTCTCTGAGGACGCCCGAAATTGTGTGTCCGGGCGAAGTATGGGAGTGGGAGTGCTTACAGAATGGCCCGCCGGCCGGAGGAAAGCCGGAGAAGCTGACGGTGAAGATCGTGCCGGTGCCATTGGTGTTGGAGATGCCGGTGATCGAGCCGCGGATGGTCGTGGTGTTCAGATTGGGAAGTGTGGCCACGAAACCAACACCGGCCGGTTCATCCGTGATGATGGGAGCGGAGGTATTCTGAGCAGCGGCGAGGGTAAGGCCCGAGAGAGCTGCAATGACAGCTGAGGCACGCATCTTGCTGTTGTTTGCTTGAGAGAAGGTGGTGGAAGAAGGTCTGATGGGAAGAAGAATGTTGAGTGTTTGCGTGGTACGGAGATGTGGTGTTTGTTTATGGAGCGTTGGGAGTTGTGGAGGGCGGAGCAAAGAGCTTACAAAGGACGAGGTGCAGATAATTTAAGTCGGGTGGTACGAAATACACAGTTGGCTTCATGCAGGTACCACGTAGTGAATGACGGGAAGACAATTGAGGAAGTGACACAGGAGCAGGCACAGACTGCTCTTTTTATGAGATACTTATCTTACCTTCCAGGTTAGGTAGAGAAAGAAGGTGACGGACGCACATCCTCCCGTCAGTTCAAGTCCAAACGCGGCACGGAGCGACACAAAGAAGCTTTAGCGGCACGATGACAGCTTCAAAATTTTATTTAGAAAATGGCAATGGCTGAGTCCAGAGACAGAAAGTAGCTATTCTGAGACCCAGATGCATGCTGAGGCATTCAGTGCCGTCCAATGACTTCTAAGCGTGGATACTACCAACCCCGTGGCCCCGCAGTTGAGCAATTCACCGAGGCCCAAACGGCCACTTTTCAGGTCACCACTGTCCTCATCTTCCCGTTGCGGGAATGGAGAATTCGACCAACAAGCGAAGGGCGGATGGGTGGGCTATGCATGTTGCAATGTCGTGGGCTGCTGTGTCAATATGGTTGGACAACGTTGACCTGTCGTTGCTATGCTTGGCAGGAACACGGCAGCGCACCGCACGGCCGCATCTCAGCCTTGTCTTTTATACTTGGCGATTTCGGAAGATTCATGAAACCGCTACCCGCCGATCGAGACCCTTCGACGTACGAAATTATCCAGATCCGTTTGGACCTTGATCACTTGATCAACTTACAACCGTACGGAGTATATTTGTTTCATTTACCAGCTAACAGGGCACAAACGGAAAAAGAAAGCTTCTCCTATGTCCTTGTTCCTGAATAATGTTTTGGCTGTGAGTGGGTGAACAGAAGGAGCGTCGGCCTCTAGGTTGCTTCCCGAGACCGACTCGGATTCGCGTTCCACAAGAGCCGATCGACACCGGCTGTTTCTCTGCCACATCCAGCGGGGAGACAGCCAATTGCAGGTGCAATGGCTATTCGGTCCAATGAACCACCACCTTTTTGATTGAGCATCCGGATCTGGACCGCCATCCCTCAAGTCAGCCGCCTTTGTACGACATCGACCGAGAATTTGCTGTCTGAATTCACGAAGGCTGGCTTATGCATCCTGAATGAGCCGAACGGAAATTGACAGATCTTGGTGAGGGAGAGTCCTAGGGTTTTAGGGGTTTGCCTCGTGCCTGTAGCAACGCGTTGGGTCTACGACGTCAACTGCAGGATAGCATAAGTCCTTTCAACCATCCTCACCGATACTATGGAGTTCACAAATTTGTTTACTCCGTTATTTCTTAGCTCGGGAACAATGTCATCTAAAGATACTCCCAGAGTCAGCCAGCCAATAACCAACCACCAAATGGCTGATAATGACGGTATTGGCGCACGGTCCAGAACAACACATGTTTCTAAGCTTAACCCAAGCTACCCGCTAAAACCCCGGGTCCTAGAAAGTCAGCACTAACTGCATTAAGACGATAGCAAACATCGCGGCATCTCCATGTCGCGTTTGCTCCAATCGACCTGCTGATAGACCACAGGTCCATAGCGACGATTGCGGATCGTTTGTGTGGTAAACCAATGTGGTGATGGTGAAGTTGTCTGGACGTCGAGATCAGCACGGCTGCGTACAGTTGCACCAATGTTTTGGGCCGCTCCTCACGGGTGCTGGCTGTGGCCTGGTCTCCAAGCTCACGCGCGAGCAATCAAACAGGCCTGAGAATTACATCATGCACCGCTCCAGCCCATGATGCTGAGTATTTGCTTCCTTGATGGCTTTCCTTGGGCGTTGCTCCATCAGTTCTCCGACAAGGGAAGAGGCAGAATATAAAGCCCCGGCTGCTTCGCTCTTCCTGTCCTTTCTTATTCCTCTTTCATATACATAATATTGCCATTCTTGTTTTTATATATATACATATGTACCATGCTATACACTCGATGGACTACGGCATTGCTTTATATATATTCTTGATATTTTCCGCCTCGTATTATATTATATATCTTCTGTATCTCCTCACTCTCCCGTCACCGGACCGCCGCCGCATCAAGTCTTCGCAGGCCCTTAGCAATGAGCTCGTGACCGTGCTCATTGGTGTGGCCTGCTGTTGAAGAGGCCCGGCACTTCAAACCGATCCGAGTGCCTCTGGCGGCAGATGTCCTAAGTGGAGGTTCCAGCGCGAGAGCTTCCCGGCTTGGTCTTCGGCTTATCCTTGCCAATCCACCCTGGCATCCTAGTATCACGAGAGTGCGTTACTCCCAGTCCAGCGTGTCCGAGTCATGTGTACGTCATAAAGAGCAAATGTGAGCTGACAGATGTTAATCAGAGAACAGTGATCATTGAAAGACAAACGAAGCCTGATTCTGCAAGCTTGGGAGAAGCTTATGTGGAGCGGGAAGAGGGTTTTCAGAGACTGCTAAGGTACATCCCGATTACCCTTTCTATGTCCTCACCAGAATGGGCGTTGCACGGTGTTTCTACTATGAAAATAGTTATTGTGAATCTGACATTCAGGACGTGCAGGAACTCAGCAGGGACGAAACGTGTAACAGAACGATCGGCAAGATGGTTGTGACCACGGAGATGCTGAATCTTGTATGCCTCTCCTTCCGAACTGCGCTTGGAATTTTACTAACTCTGTCCATGGCAGGTCAAGCATGGGGGAGATGATGAGCATGAAGACAAGCAGACGAAAAAGGCTTGTCAGCTGTTTGAACGGAGAGACCGTCTTGAGCATTTCCTGGAAACAAGAACAGAACCGAAGGAATCCCCAGCAGCTGGGAATTCAAACCCACGTACCTCTGCGACCGGGGTTTCAGAACCGAACGAAGCCCCAGCAGCTGGCAATTCAACCTCACGTACCTTTGTAGCCAGGGTTCCAGAACCGACGGAAGCCCCAGCAGCTGGGATGTCAAAGCGACGGTGTCCCCTACCCCGAGTTGGAGTCCGATGCATCGACAGACTATAACTCGCTGCTTGCTAAGCTGGCACTAGATCTCATCGACCAGCAGACAAGCATCAGGAATTTAGCGCTGTTGGTTTGCCCCGACCGCTTCGGCAGCAGATGCTCCACGTATAACCTCACAGGACTGGTCTGGACCAATGGAAAGCGAACAGTGGAATTCCGACAACATGAAGGCACCATGGACCCGGTGAGGATTGTTCATTGGGTGCAGGTATGTCTAGGCATCGCGGAGACGGCGTTGACTTATGCTATTGACCGAAAGGTGTATGAAGCTTGCATTGAGAGCCCAAGCAAAGGGAGTTTTGGTTACTGACATTGATGTAGGGTGTCGGCCACAACACGTCGTATACACCTTCTTCTGGACAACTGGATCAAGATGAGAACATTGTACCTCAGGAGCCTTCCGTGGGGCAGGTATGGAAAGCAAATATACTTTAATTTCCAGAAGTCGGTCTCACCAGTAGCGATGACCTCGTACTGGTGGTGCTAGATGACATCAGACTCAAACACGCAGACCCTCGGTTTTGTTGGATAGACGATAATGGGCCATGCAACCCAGTCCCTTCGAAGCGAACATGCATTCAGATGGACCAAAGGCCAAGGAGAATTGTTCAGAACATACGCCATGGAAAGAGGACCGGATGCGGACGACCCGGGCGGGGGCTGCAAAACAACAACCAGCCCTGTCACCCAAGGCAAACGTATTGACAGAGGTCATGCCAAAAGCTGATACTGCGCACTTCAACCAGCATGTTGATGCCGAGGGAGAGATGGAGGGATCAAGGTGATTCTACTCTTTGACGTTGGGTTTGACAGAACTTGCTGTTAATCAAGATTCTGTAGTTCTGTACAGCGCCACGAATCAGCACCGCCCGAGACACACTACGCGCAGGAGCCATACCGCGGAATTTCCCCACGCCCCCCCGTAAACCGGACGTTTGTCTCCAACAATGTTGGTTCAGCTGATATCTGCACCACTCTGAAGTCACTGAACGCCTTTGTACCAGCGGGCAGCGGCTCAACGCCGTAGAAGGATCCAAGGCGGGCTCTGCGGTTGCAATCGCCGCCCTTGGAGTTGTTATCGAAGGATGGAGCAAAACGGGTGATGGCACGAAACGATCGCAAATTACTCCCTGCCTGTGAAGGCTGTTCCGCTCGTGTTGCGGGCTTGCACACATCATCCGGATTCTTCACAAAATGGCCCAAGCACGCCAGGTTCACGCTATCCTTCAGCTTATCTTCCATGTCTTCTGTCCTCTCCCCGTCATGAACATCGACAACTCTTGATTTACTTTCAACTTTTCAACTCTAAGAATTTCGACGACAAAATGGCTCAACATAACGGAACAGTAAGCTTAATGTCATTTTGTTCTGCTCTTTGCTTTTCTTTCTTGGCTTTTCCTCCTATGTTTTGCTACCTCTTCGTTTGAGCGTCATCTTGCCATGCCAGTTTTACTGACCTTTTCCCAAACAAGCAATGGATAATGGGGTATCGTACCCGTCATTTAAGGAGCAATAACACGTTCCGATGGAACAACAGTCAAAATCGAGTTTTCCGGCAATACATCATCGACCGTGGCCTTAACTCGGAAACCATTAAAGACTCGAAAATTTTTACTGATATTATCCACGATCTGGGCTTTGCTAATTATCAAGAGTTGGAAAACGACGAAGGGCAGCTGATAATCGAGGATCTGATGATGCCCAAAATTGCCCGGAAGATGCGTGCGATCTTTAGAGACATGAAGATTGCTCTTTCAACGCCGTCCGTCCGAATCAACAGCCATCCGGCAAAGCCGAGAAGCACCACAACCGAAGCAGCCGCACAGCCGCAACCATCTTCTTCCGTCCGGCAAGAGGTCCGGAGACCACTCGCGCCCATTGCTGCCCACACCTACGCGACGGTGACTGTCCCCGAGACATGAAAATTGCTCCTTCAACGCCGTCCGTCCGAATCAACAGCCATCCCGCAAAGCCGACGAGTAGCACGACCGAAGCGGGATCACGGGCGCGGGCACCGTGAGTGAGCTCAAGGCACAGATCGCGGCGCAGACATGGACACACTGGCCCACCACCTGGCGTGGGAGCCTCCATTCTGCAGGATTATGGAAAACGCGCCACCACCCGAAAACATAAGCACCAGAGAACCATTTCTGGCGTCAATATACCTAAAGGGATCTTGTCGACTTCCGCCATATCGGTGGTGGATGCGTTGGGCTGCCATGTCACATCGCCTAAACCGGGATGACCAGACATGACAGCAAAGACCACGAATATGGCAAGCTGTTTCAACATCTAGACTTCGACCACTACGGGGCCCTTGCTTGTGTATAGCGCGAGGAGCTTGCCGGTGCGGAGAAGCGTTAAGAGACATGCCCATCACTGGGACTGAGCTGGGCTCGGCTTATGGTCTCGCACATATTCTGCCCTAATTCCGTTGACGCGGGACTGAAATGGAACTCGATTCTCACCGGTGCCGAGCTGGCGGGAGTTATGGAACTCCCTTTCATTGATCCTAAGGCCCTGGCCGCAGGGTACACCTCACCTCGAGGCTTCGAGGCCTTGATGGGGATTTTCATTACTGGAGATCATTGTGCTATTGAGTACGTTACACTACAACTCGCCTGTTCTTGGTCGGATGGTCCTCGTATGGACCAAGATTGAACGGAAGCTTCGTGCGATGATTCCAAAAGTGCCACATGCCACGCCGCCTATATCCCCACGAGACTACAATTCCCGGAGCCCGACGGTCATCTTAAACAATATTTTTTAAGCGCAGAACCCGTCCGGCATGCAGTGCACGTCACAAGGGAGATCAAGGTGATTCTACTCTTTGACGTTGGGTTTGAGAGAACTAGCTGTTAATCAAGATTCCGTAGTTCTGTACAGCGCCAGTTTCTGGAACCGCATCCGAATAATCAGGGCCGGGATCGACTCGCAATACTTGGACGGGCCGAATGGCCACCTAAATCAGGCGGCCAGCCATGAACGCGTTCGCACCGGCCATCGGAGAGGACGGCGGGCTGTCTTGGGAAACTCTCAATTTGCTTCCAAATCTTTCAACTCTAAGAATCTCAACACGAACATCATGATAGCTCAGCCAGATCACACTGCAGGTTAAGCATTTGTCAGGGATACAGTGTTTCGGACTCTTGGGACTTTGGATGGAGCCCTGGCAACTGCGAGTGCTGTGGAAAGGGGAGCCGCACATTCGACGACGTATCAGGCCGTGCATGGAGCGAGCTGCGTGCAGGTAGTTAGGAATGGAGATGAGCGAGCGGAAGCTGGAGGCATTGTCAACAGGAATGCTAACAAACCAGGAGAGAGGGGTAAGGAGGAGTTGAAGGATAGTTCGAAGATTAAGAGACTGGATCAACGGCAACGGCAAAGGCAATGGCAACGGCAACGGCATGGCATGCATGGGCAGCGCTGTGACGGATTATGGAAGCTTCGTGCCATGATCCCAAAGCTGCCAAACGTCCTGCCACCAATATCCCCTTGAGACTGACATGAACCTATGGGTACAAATGTGTACGGAATGGGATGCCGCGAAATCGTCGTAAATGCTCGCTTTGTACAGAAGGCAGGAAATAACTAGATAGGTAGATAGATAGATACAGTATCCATCTCCCCCTGAACCCTCACAAAGTCGATGCTCACAAATTCCCTGCATGCACGCAGGTAGGCAGGCAGGTATCTCAGCTTTCATGAAGAGGTATCATCATTAAGTAATTATCCACATCCACAGCTCCTTAGTCTGAATCTATTACCCTGGATGGACCTTTCACACGGACACTTTAGGTAGATCGAGACTTTGGATGCCGTCCAATCCATCTGTCCAACCATAGGAATTACCCAGGAACAGAGTTATCGTGCGAGACAGCACGGATCAAAAAGGAGTGGTGCGTTGGTTGGTGGTATTATAAACAAGAGAAAGGAGGCATTTCCCATCCAAACAATAGCCAGTCGAGTGAGTATCCAAAACACCCAGAAATGACCCAGTCACGCATAAACAAAGCTGCACTCTCCACTCCCCTCACCTCCACCCACTATGTCTTCCCTCTCACCCCGCTCGTCACCGCGCTCCCTCCGTCACCGCCTCCTCAACAACCAATTCCACCTGCTTAACAGGATGCAACAACACCGGCGGGAGACACATCCTCCCCTCCCCCTCCTCGCCTCCCTCCTCCTCCTCTCCTCCTCCCCCATCAACCCTCTCGCCCAACCACCTCCTCCAAAGATTCCCCGCGAAACCGCTATTATAAAACCAGCTGGTCCCGCGGAAATTATGCTCGCGCTCACCAAAGACGCTGGTACGCGCACCCCCGGAGGCGCCGTTCCGGCCCGCATTGAAAACTGCAGAGGCATAGGCGGGCGGCCAGGCGCGGTCGATGTACACCGGGTGCGGCGCGTAGACGGCTTTGAGGCCGTGGTGCAGCGCGATGGAGGGCGCGTACATCTCGCTGAACATGCTGTGTTTGTGCAGCGCGGTTTCGAGGTGCATGGTGGCTAGCAGACGGCGGGAGAGACGCGAGGTCGTGATGATGGATGCGCGCCGCGGGGGGAGGGTCTTTTCTGGATGGGGAGGGGAACGGCCGCGTGGTGTGAGGGAGGGGGCGGTGAGGTTGTACCCCGTGACGTCGTCCGCGAGCAGCCATGTTGTCCCCGCCGGGTCGAAGAGCGGGTTCAGCGTGATCAGGTCCGCGGGCTCGCCGACGCCCCACGCGTAGCGGTCGCCGTCGTAGGACGTCGGCGAGGTGGGCGCAGCGCTGAGGTCGATGTCCTCGTTGGGCGGTGGCAGGGGGCCCCAGACGGGGGTATCGGCTTTGGGTTGGGCGGCGCCAGTAGTGCCGTGGTCGAGCGGGGCCCAGATATTGGCGGGAGTGTCGGTGCCCATCTCGGTGTGCACGCGGACCATCTGCGCGAAGTCGTCCCAGGAGCCGTGGACAGAGGGGATGTAGAAGCGCGAGGAGCGCTCCCAGAGTCCTTTTCGGGGTTGGGCGTCGGCGAAGGCTGCGAGGGCGCTGAAGAGCGCGTAGAAGTTGCCTGTGTATCGCACGTCCATCTCCCAGTGCCAGAAGAAGTCGTATTCCGGGTGCTCGTGCGCGAACCATTGCATCGGCATGAAGGTGCTGCGGTACACCCCGTGTACGGGTAACCCGCGGTACCAGGTCTCTTGTAGCCCGCCGTAGATGAAGCCCATCTGCCCTTCGGTCCAGAGTGTGCCCATGCCTTGGAACTCGGCGGGGAGCGAGGCGTTGAGGACTGCGGCGTAGGTGTCGTCGTCCGCCCAGATGGGGATGTCGTTGTTCTTGACGTGGATTAGGAAATGCACCGTGTACTCGCCGCCAGAAGCTAGGGATAGCTCGCTGATGAGCGCACGCAGATGGAGGATCGTTTCGGGCGTGTACTCGAAATCAGACCATGTGCGGAGCACAACCGCTGTCCGCGGTAGAAGCTTCTTCCCGGTAGGGCTGGTCTGGCTGGTGTGGGCTTGCTCTTCTGCAGCTTTAGCAGATGATGGCGCCGGCTTGAAGCGATGCTGATTCGAGTGGAGACACCGCTGTTGTACCTCGCCCCATCGTACATTTCTGAAATCCACTTCTGGTTCCTCTTTCCAGACATCATCTGCGTCCTCCCTTTCGCCATTTATTCCAGCACCGGTGCCTCCTCTTCGCTGGCTGTATCCATACCCATACGGCCCTAACCTGCCATACCGATCAAAACAGACGTCATCTCTTAGACCCAGCAAACCATGAGACCCCATGATAGGTTCCGGGAACCCCTTCGGCACGCCAGGGTAGGCCTGCAGCTTTGGTATCCTGACCATTCCCGCCGCATCCAGAAAGCACTCGCTGACGGGTTCATACTCTGCCAGATACGCCGCCGAGCTATAGTCCGGATAAGGATCAAAAGCACTGCTGGCGGGGAACGTCCTATTCCTCTTCTCCCACTCCTCTCCATTTCCATCCCTCTCTGCAAGCGTCCTCGGTGCCGCCGCACTAGGCTCCTCCTCCCCCGAAGGAGGATACTCGGGCACATTCTCGCTCTTGGGCACCAGCGTCCGTATGCCACCATAATACCTCTTCAAGAACGGAAACGCCTCCCAAGCCGCCGGCGGCGTAGGGCCATGGATACCTTCTAGCTCGACGCGCCGCGCCGACGCCCGGCTCAAGTGCACGAGGGTGAGAATGAACGCCGCGACGGCGAAGATGAGCGCTAAACATAGATAACGGATTGTCAGGTGCGGGAAGCGACATAGGATGTGCGGCCGCTGCTGCGGGCTGTGTGAGCTGCGGCTGCGGAATATGGGACGGTGCGAGAAACGTCGTGAGGAAGAGGGTGGAGATGGACTCGGGGTTGAGCTGCTCGTGTAGTCTGAGGAGGAGCTGGACTCGAGGGACGACCGAGATTGGCTGTGGCTGCTGCGCTTCTCGTGCATGGGAGGCGTGTGGTCGAGTGAGGAATGTCCTGAATGTGAAGGGAGAGAGGAGTAGGATGTTCGCCGCGGTCGGAGTGGGTTAAAAGAGGAGATATTGACCATTTTGGCGGCGACGGCGAGGAGGACTGTGACTGGTAGAAGCACGCGACCGCGCGCGCAGCGATATCGAATCCAAAAACCGCACTTCGTGAGAATATTATGTTCGAGCAAAAGAGCGAAGGAAGACACCTAGATTGGCTTGCTACCCTGCCAAAAAACGAAAACTGTCAGCTGCTGTCTCATTCCCCTCGCTGCGGGAATCCAGGGTCATTAAGCTTCCTAGTGTCGCATGGCCCGAATTCCTCGCCAGGGGCTCGGAGAAAATACGGCGGGTTGCTAAACCCCTTCCGGCCTGACGTACCTCGATGCCAGTAACAATCCAAGAAGAATGCGAGCACAATCAAGCATCAACGGTCATTCCAGCGTGCTCATCATCGTCGCAATCATGCATCCGATAGCCAACGTCCAAAAACTCGTCAATTGACAGGAGGTGTGGTTGTGGAGAAATGGGGAATTGGCTGTGTTCCCGTTGAGCGGGTAAAGGGCCAAGAGGGCCTCGAACGACAAGGGGGCGGCAATTGTTTATTTTTCTCTTCCCGCACGGCAGAGGGCGCTATACCGCGTTTGGGATGGTGGTTTGGCTCGTCGCTGTGTGACAACCGCCGCGGAGAACCGTAGCTGCCCGCTTATTGGCCAGTGCGCTCCGCACAGTTGATAGCCAAAAGCCACAAAGGCTCTTGTGTAAGGGTACAACCACTCCGTCATCGACGATCATCAACCTCAGGAGGACTCCTGATATTATGCCGATTAATTACGTACGTCCTTCATCCCGCGTATCTAATTACCGAGATGATGCACGTATTACGACGAAACAACCTCAGTAAATGACGAGATGAGATACGGTCCCACAGCGGCATTGACCGCTCCCTGCTGCATCACTGCATCACAGGCTGAGAGACAAGGTTACGGTGTATGTGTATGGACGAAGAATCGGCTGTATCATTCTAGCAATGCAGAGACTAAAAAGGCAAGATCATCAAATCTCCTGCAACACCATCGCCTCTATGTATGCGAGTATGCGTGTATGCGGAACCAGAAACAGCAAGAGATTGCTCATCAAATCCCGTTTTGCCTGCGCCGCGCCCGCTGGAAGAAGCCGTAAGATCTCTGTGTATGAAAAAAAGACATTTCTCATTCCCAGTCATGACAGTATCCTCGGTGAGTAGGTTCAATGATCTCCAGCCCGCAGATGCTCTGTTGCCGTCTTGATCAGCGGAACGGGCCTGTGCTCCGTCGAGTTCTCCTCGTTATTCTTGGCTGGCGCGCCTGGTCTCTGGCTCCCGGGACCGTAGTTCTGGCTCTTCTTCGCTTTCTCGTCTTTCTCTGCTACCACCCTCTCCTCTTTCGGCCGTCCCATCTCATCGAGCGCGCTCTTGCCTCCAACCCACCACGCCGCCGCGTGCACAACTCTCATGACAACGTCGACCTCCTCCTCATTGCGGGGTGCATACACCATCAAGAACCCTTCCGGGACGAAGCGGCTCAGCCAGCCTCCTCTGGCAAGCGGATGTCTCTGGCCCCAGCCCTTCTCGATGACCACCTTCGCATCCGCCGGGTGCAGCGTCACATGCATACTGCCATCGGACGGGTGCGCGTGGACGATCTCGCCGTTACACGTGCGCGTGCGGACGTAGTTCGGATCTGAGATGAACAGCCCCGCCGTGTGCTTCTCGAAACAGGATGTGCCTTCCTTCAACAGGGAGTTGTGTGATGCCATGCCCTTGATCTCTTTCGATAGCCGCTCGAAGATCTCCTTCGATGAGCGTTCAGTTATCTGACGCTGCGGCGCGATGCCCTTGACGAGCGGCCTCTCGCCCTGGCGCTCTGGGAAGGTGGAGCTGGTGAGGAAGCCTGTTTGGGGTTCGATATCCGCGTGGAGAGGAGGTGGTGTATAGGGGTTGTGGAGAGCGAACAGGCGGAGGAAGACGATCCGCACATAACCCATGGGCGTTGCGGGCGTGCCGCCGGGCCCGAGGGAGATGAAGTCTTGATAGTCGCGGTAGATGAGGATCGAAAGAATGAGGAGCGTGGTTGAGGCGAGTGGGTATTTGTAGACATCGAGCAGCTTCGTCGAGCTGTCGAGCAGGTCGTTGGAGTAGGCTAGGAAGCCGTGCGAGCCGTCGAAGGACATTGTGGAGTTGATGGGAGGAGGTGCAGTGTAGATTTCCGGCATTGACATGGTGAGAATGTGACTGAGAGAGGGAGAGGGGTCGAGAGGTTTAAGAAGTGAATCAATGTCCCTGAACGCACGGGCAGTAAGCACTTGCTAGGAGGCTCAATCCGCCGTCAACAATACGAAGGAAGAGGTCGAGCTCGAGGTTCAAAGAGGTGAATGAGTGTGGCTGGGGCGCACGGGCAGTAAGCAATTGCTAGGCTCGATCCGCGGTCAGCAGCAGGACGCCGCTCTTATCCGCACAAAGATCCCGTGAGGCCGTAGGCGCAAACGAATAAGTGCCTGTGCTTCCTAAACGGCAGTGAGTAGCAGAAGAAGGGTGCACCGAGCCAACTCGTATCTTTCCGCGATGAGACTTTGGCTGGAGACTGGAGTGTTGGGGGCCACCCCTTGTACTTAAACAGACAGACCGGCTTTCCCGTCTTAGCGCAGCCTGCCAGGGCAAGATGGGAAATGCGGGAATGGGAAGATGGGAAAAATGCGAAAGAGGGTGCTAATCATTCCGTCGTCATGTGGGGGCTGTTTGGGGCCAGATGTCACAAAAAGGCAAGATCATATCCCATCTGTCACTGACCGGAAGGAAAAGACGGGCTTCGTACCCTTTGGTGCTTCTCAGCCGCGCGATCTCGATTGCTTTTCTTGCGTCGTGAAACTGATTGGTTGTGCGGAGGAGGCTCGTTGCTCCGCTTGGATTGGGAACGGGCAACGTCACTGCTTTCTGGCACTTTTTGTTGTGTCACGCTTCTCGCACTGGCCAGTTCTTAGGTACTGCATGCCGTACGAAGGCATGAACAGGCGAAGCCAGCTCGGAAACAGTCCGGCCTGCGTCTGCTTTGGCCTTTGGCAACTGCACATCCCATGTTCCACGAGGATAATGATTGGATGGATGCGACTGCAGCGCACAGGGCGCAGGGGCTCGTCCGGCATGTGCGCTGACGGGCCACTGACGTCGGTGCTCTTGCTTCTCGCTAGCTGATGGACCGAAGAATGGGGGCGGTTTAGAACAGAAAGGGAATATGTCTTGCCGCTTTATGGGAAGAGGCGGTATGCCGTCATTTGCACAGAACGGCAAGAGAACCAGGACTTCATCCTGTCGCGTTAAAGGGGAAGGATTGCAATGTTGTTCATGTTTACTTCTTTGGAGAGGATCCCGCTCCTTTTGTTTTTCGTCGTTCAGGGGATGGGAATAGATGATGGTTTGAAGACCATAGGCAGGCAGACGCAGCAAAGAACCGCACCAGTTATAACGGACTCGATTACAATGTTATGTACAGCAGCAGGTGTATCTGTACAGTCCAAGTGTAACAACACACTCCGAGAAAGCAAACATTCGCTGCATGCACAGACACAACCATCAATAGCCTGCCGTCTATCGTGCACACACCAGTCAGTTCAGTATGCCACCGAATGAACGAATGATGTTATCCTCTGCTAGGGTATCGTCGTTGAAGACTGCAGAGGGCTCCACCAACAATGCTCCGTCGGTTATGCCAATCCTCCTCAACTCCCTGAAAACATGCGATCCGCGCCATGCAAGCCTTGCTCGCTAAATGCAAATTATAACACAACTCAGAATGCCGGTCTCTCCTTTTATATCTATCATGCCAACAAGTATTTCGGTCCCTCACGTATCGCATTGCCCGGACGGGATGTACGGCCATGGCTGGATGCCGGGTTGTTGAAACCTTCTTGTCCCATAGCGCATCGCAGTCTGACCAACAAGCCGTGGACGGGCGTCGGAAACCAGACCTCAAGGTGAGGCATCTAGATAAGAATACGATGCAGAAATCGCAATGACAGGTCTAGGCGTCCTGCGCCCATCTCCGTTCTCTTATCGGCATCTCTCTGCCTTCTCGTTCGCGAGTCCCGTCCTTTTCGTCTCGCCATGCCCAGTACTCGCCAAGGCGGATCTCGGCATAGGAAGCGTAATCGAAGTCTATTTGTGAGATTGTGGCTTGGATGAGAGCCCATACACCCCTGGAGTGCGATGCCGGTCAGCATCATAGACAGTTTGAAGGTGAACGGGGACCATCACAACTGTTCAAGTCAAAGCATATGGGAAGAGGGATGACTTACCAATAGAAGCCTGGGACACCGCGGAAAAAATCAACCTCTTCGAACAGACGATTGACCTCC
Source organism: Symbiotaphrina buchneri (assembly GCA_001599915.1). Classification (NCBI taxonomy): domain Eukaryota; kingdom Fungi; phylum Ascomycota; order Symbiotaphrinales; family Symbiotaphrinaceae; genus Symbiotaphrina; species Symbiotaphrina buchneri. The sequence goes on from BCIG01000022.1 coordinate 495,572, forward strand.
GCATCCAGGTCTACGGATCTCTGTGACGGGGCGTGTGAGTAATAGCTCTGTATGTATTCCCGAAGGAAGGCTTTCCGCTGTGACCGTGTCGGAAGAGCGTTGAAATCGCAATCGAAACCACCCCATTCGGCGAAATGGTTGGCAATATCGAAGGCCGGAGGTGAAGGAGTGGCATATCTAGAGACGAATCAGCATTGACAGCTCGGAAGATAAGATTGCTGTGATTGCATGAAGATGGCATACTCGTAATCAATGAAGTGTACAGTCTCCACATCTGCGTCCCTTTTCTCATTTTCCGCATGGGGCATGATGATAACATTGCCGCTCAACAAGTCGCAATGAGCAAACACAATCTGAGAGAATTGGCCATCAGCTTCCGCACTCTGGATTGAAGGATGTTTCTTACCCCGTCCTTGCCCAAGCCTTGTGTATCTCGCAGTTCCTGAGCCAGCTTATCCAACTCCTTCTCTAATATTGCGTTTCTCTTCTTCTCTGCTTCTGTCCCTGCTGGGAGCGCACCGACCCATTTCTGCATTATGGTCCAAAGATTCGGCTTCGGCTTCCCAGGAGCGATATCCGGAACTTGATGTTTCATTGCACCATTTATGCAGCCCTTCAACGGTGTCCCAGTCGATACGGGGTCTATGTATGCGCTGTTCTCTATCGCGGAAGCAACCGGAAGACGAGCGTGCCATTCCGCCAATCTCCGGGCCACGCCGCGGTAGACGGGTGCAAGTCGAAGATCTTCTGGCGTGCAGACACGGCCGCGCATAAACTCGTAGATTAAACCGTTCTGGAAGCGTGCGAGCAGGCGAGGTGCTAGGTTGTAGCGAGCGAGAAGGGAGTGGGAGGTGGTCTCCTCTGGTAGGGTGTCATTGTCAGTGATGGGTCCCAATGCTGCTCCTCCCATTAAATAAACGTACTCTCCCGGTCTATCAGAATATCTGTCCCTTCGCCATATGCTCTTAGCAGTAGAGCTCCTTCGTCGATCTCTTCTTCCGAAGCGCCGGGGGTCCGCTTCACGGCCTTGAGGAGCTGATGCATCATCAGCAAAGATCGGAAACGTATTGAAGTGACGGCAATGGCCGCAGGATTGTCCTTACGGTGTTCGTGATGCCCTCGGTGAACCGAATGAATTCTACTTTCCCTGGTGTGCTACCCCACTCCGGATATAATGCTAGTACAAGCTTCAACGCGGAATTGGTGGAATCGGAATTCGAGTGACTGAGCGGTATATATCGCAGCTCATCGCTGGATTTGGTGCGTATGGCAGAAGGCGACATTGTGTGCGGAGTTGGTGCTTGTGGCTATGAATAATAATGAGCGGTGTTGAAGCGACACTTTGAGGAGTGTCCTCCGGTCAGGGGAAACGAGGCGGTCAACGGTCACAGAGTGGGGCTTCTCCACCGCTAGCATTGAAGGCGATTGATGTTGCAAACAAGGATAGTTGGGATCAATGTTGAATTAGGTACAGACACCTCGTATAGAGATGGTTGAGCGGCGCTTTGTGAGGGAATGAGAGCAAATCATGTTATTGCGCGTCTCTTCGTCCGGCTCTTTGAGTGGGAGATGGTGCGCGGTTGAGAGGCACATGGGATGGAGAGAGGCCACCAACAAGCGAGCCCGATGTCATGAGCGGACACGCTAGCTTCATTGGGACTTTCAGGCTTGACTGCCCTTGTCCAGCACTTGACAGGTGACATTGATAGAATACAATTTCTCAGGCATATTTCGTACGAAGGAACATAGCGGATGGATACTTGCTTATTCTGCGATCTACAGTTCATGATTATCTTGATGTTGGTTTCTCTCATCCAAAAGGGGTCCGATCACGGATCTCTCTCCCTTGGTCTATCGCAGACTCGCAGTTCGGCTAGCAAATCTAGCCTGTTTCTATCGGGTTCCGCCAATAATCAATCATTATGGAAAGTGTGCACGTGACTGTACAGTAAGTATTCACTGCGACTTTCCAACATTCAAAACACGAAGTAAATATGAGAATAAGCATTGCTGTAGGAGTTGGTGAATTTCAGGAGTAGCACTTTCGCTGTTCATTGTACATCCCTATTATCATCTATCTACTCCACCAATTCCCTTGAGCTACATCACGTGATAGAAGGTGTTCCCCTTATCGCGGCTACGCTTTGACGGACGGGATCTTATCTACGGCAAACTCTCCCTTTTGGATATCAGCCATATCAGCCCGGGGAAACGAAGCCAATCATTGCTGGAGGAGACCCCCGATAAGCCTTATGATTTGTTTCTCCTCGGCTTGGCTCTTTCCATCTTGCATTCCGTCATATCTGCTGAATTGTGCTGCCCTCTCCGATCTCTTGGCGCATCCTACATCCAGTTCCCAGGGACCTCCGACATGACGGTCATGCCAAACCGCCGCTGCAGAGGCGCCGCCAGCAGCAATGCCCCAGGACGCGGAACAGGCTGATGAGCGTACCCGACTGCTCTACCATGCGGCCAACAACCGCCGATTGAGCTTAATTCGCCAGGAGGAGCCGGATGCCGAATCTGTCGTATCCTCTCAGATCAGCAAAGACGAGCAAGCCTTGGCCGAGACACCAGTCGGAGAACGATTGCCCTACAATGATTATACAACTATCGACTGGCTTCACGATTTGGTAGGTGCATATTTCTGTCTAAGGAAACAGATTGCTCATCAAAAGACAGGTAAAAGATTCGTTTCGATTTCGATCTATTCATGGACGCCCCGGGCTCCGCTACCGGCTCCTTTCATACTGGGATTCGTGCCAGGGCTGGGTGGCCGCAGCAATCATCGGTGTGCTGACAGCCTGCGTCGCTTTCTTGGTGGACGTTGCAGAAGCCACCGTTAGCGATTGGAAGGAGGGATACTGCAAGACGAATGCATTCTTGCCCCGGGATCGTTGTTGTGAGGGCATCTCTGACGCGGAGTACTGCGATTACTGGCAAACCTGGAGGCCGGATTTCTGGCATTCCTTCGGCATCTATGTAGGATGGGCTTTGGCTTTCGGAGTGTTCAGCTCCAGTATCACCATGTTCACCAAGCGGTCACTGCCAGCTGCAGCCCCAGGTATAGGGGATAAATCGAACGATATCACTGCCGGCGAGCAACCAAACACGGGCAAATCAATATATATGGCAGCTGGATCAGGCATACCGGAGATCAAGACCATCCTGTCGGGATTTGTGATCCCTCATTTCCTCGACTTCAAGGTCCTGTTCGTCAAAGCTGTTGGTGCTGTCTTTGCAGTAGCTACAGGGATGTGCCTAGGTAAAGAGGGGCCTTTCGTCCACATCTCAACCTGCGTGGCATACCTGGTGGCACAACTATTTCCCAAATATCGAAATAATGGGAGGAAACTGAGGGAGCTACTGAGTGCGGGTTGTTCTTCGGGGCTGAGCGTCGCGTTCGGTGCGCCAATAGGTGGTGTGCTGTTCAGCTATGAGGTAGCATACCCGAACCTTTCAAGGTATCTTAGCTGATTTATCTAGGAAATTAGCACGTACTTCCCTCGAAAGGTTTTATGGAGAGCCTTCCTCTGCTCGCTTTGCGCGGCAGTAGTCCTCCGAGCTCTCAATCCAACCGGAACTGGGAAGCTTGTACTCTTCGAGACAAATTACGGGACTTCTTACGATCCGGTGCACTATCTGCTATTTATTGTCCTCGGGATTGCGGGCGGTGTATGGGGTGGTCTGTTTTGCAAGGCTAACTTTGCCTGGTCCAAAACTTTCCGCAAGATCCCCCTTATCAAGAATTACCCCGTCTTCGAAGTATTCCTGGTGGTTGCGGCGACTGCGTTGCTGCAATTTCCAAATCCGATGACAAGAGAGGCCGGAGACGTGATTATCAAGAACCTATTGGTCGACTGCCGTCCGGATCGGCCGCACAGCGGCTCTTGGGTGTGTCGTATGGAGGCTCAAGAGAACAAGGGAACTTATATCGGTTGGCTAGCATATGGTACAATAGTCAAGCTTATCCTCACCATCATCACTTTCGGCTGCAAGGTCCCCTCCGGTATCATCATCCCCGCCTTAGACGCGGGAGCATTCTTCGGCCGACTCCTAGGGCAGTCTATCACGAGCATTTCACCCGGTATTTTCGCCATGGTTGGTGCTGCCGCTTTCCTAGCAGGTGTTTCCCGGATGACGATCTCACTCTGCGTGATCATGTTCGAGGTATTGCCCCATCAATTCATCCTGAATTCCTAACGCTGACCTCCTGCAGCTCACTGGCGAACTGGAATACATCATTCCGCACATGATCGCCATCCTCGTCGCCAAATGGACAGCGGACGCACTCCAGAAGGAAGGGGTCTACGACCTCGCCCAGTCCGTCCTCGGCCACCCATTCCTCGACCAAGACCACAGCACCGAGCTCGTGAAGCAGCGAAGCGCCGGCGCCCTCGTCGACCAGCTCATCCCACCAAAACAGACCATGGATGAGATCACCGTGCATGTTCCGCCCTCGGGACTTGTGCCGCGCGGCATTCTCAAAGATAAACTCGAGAAACTGAAGCGCAGGGGACTCCTGGATGCCGGACTGGTGCTCGTGCAGGACGGCATGCTGCATGGATACCTCGCGGAAGGCGAGCTCGCGTTCGGCCTGGAAGAGCTCGGGAAGCTGTGGCCGGAAGACGCGGAAGTGCGAGTCCTGCCGCCGCGGGAGGGCCCTCAACAACACGGCACCTCGGAGGCGGCGGCGGGCGTCAGTGGCGTGGGGGAAGAAGACGAGGATGGAGTGGAATTCGATCTGAGTTCCTTTGTGGACCGCACGCCGTTGACGCTGGCGGCGAATGCGCCGCTGGAGTACGCCGTGGAGATGTTTGGGAAGTTGGGGCTAAGGCACCTCATGCTTACGGAACCGGGGACGGGCAAGTTGGTGGGCGTGGTGATCAAGAAAAGGTTGGTGGGGTATTTGGAGGGGTTGGGTCATTGAATTGATTGTTGCTGCAGCTTTTCTTTCAGTTAGTTGAACTTGATTTCAATTGTGTCTCGGGGGAAACCGGATCTTGTATGTATTTTGAATGTTGATCTGTGTGTACTGAGCCACAAAGGTGTGCGTTTTTCTGGTAGTTGTTGAGAGCTATGATTGACAAGGATGTTTTTAATTCTCTGCAAGATCTCAGTCCCTTGATATCTGAGAACCTCACAATACGAATGTAGGTTTGCGGATCAGCGTTGACCATTTCTTATTTGCCCAGCCTTCTCTCGAGAGCGAATATGCCAGCTGGGGCCTTTGACGCCTGAGTCTAGGATGTGCCCCCTGGTTCCGAGGCTGTCTGTCTCAACACGTCTCCATTACTGCATGAGATAACCTTACTATCGGTGGTCGATCCTGTAATCTTTTTCTGATTCGAGGTAGAAGGAGCTTAACAAAGGTCAGACAGGGGATGGTGCTTTGATCATTTCGATGTCGAGGTGGGCGGTGAAGCTGTGCGGAAAGGGGAAGAGTATTAGCTGCGGTAGCAGGCAGGAGAGAGAGGTCAGGGGGAAGGGGAAGAGGACAGGAAAGGGAGCATGACTAGTGACCTATATATATTACAATGATGCCTCTTTCTCCAACAACGGGGCATGGGGCATATGGCGAAGAGTAACTGCAGATGATTAATTTCGTCTTAGAGTGTATCTGAGAAGTTCATATATGAAGTCACATGTAGAGCACCGACCCATAGGGGTGAGAGTTCGAATCCCGGAAAAATCTTCGGATTTTCATAGGATCACTTGGGTTTCTGCCCAGTGATCCGAACTTTTTGTTTTTGGGTTTGAGGATTTATCGTATTGACCTTTTTGCTGTAAAGGTGGTGGTCAGTGATGATGCTTGACCGAATTGGTTGTCAGCAAAACATATTTTCTTGCAGCTGCAATATCTGACAGCATGGTAATAGTCCTCTCTCAGCTTTTGGCACTCTAAGCTAATACAACTCCACAGACCGCAGGGTCTTGCTTGATAAAGGAATGAGAACTCAAACTGACTGCGGTTCTGGTCTCGCTGGTACGGGTGACCCTCGCCGATACCCACATAGTACAACAATCTAGGCGAAAAGAGCGCGGTAACACGGTTGAAAATGGCTCCTTCCCTTATCAGAAGCATGCTATTCCTGCGTCATGCTGGTCTTGTTTACAAGTGGGTGGTATTGGTTCGTTTCTCTTGCCGATTTAATGTTCTCTTTCTCTTGCATCCACAGTCGCCCAGAACCGCCGCCACCAGACCTATTACTTCTCTTTTGGACATTGGAACAACTCACTCCACCGGTATTGCCACTTTGGGTTCATCCTGAAACTACCGTTTTAGTTCAAACATTAAATCGGCGCCATGGCTTGGAGGAGGGCATGTTCCCCGTCCCCAGACCGTTCCCGGCTCACTTTGAACCCCCCGACGGAGTCCAGGCTTGCACCGTTCAGACGCTATCTCAACACCTCCATACAGCACTTCATAACTTCTTTGGTCGATAATCTCTCGTCTGTCTTACTCGAAATAGAAGGAGCTTTAATGCTAACTGGTATTTCAGGGGTACCGAGACTCAGGCGCTTAGAGACTCGCATGTGGCTTGCATCAACGTCGGGCGAGACTTTTCAGCCAATCATAGTTCTGAAACTTGCTGTTGGTCCACAGCGAAAACAACAGATAAACGGAAGCTACGGCACTCAGATGACTACCTTTCGGCCAATAAGGCGAGGGCCTTCAGGAGGACGGGGGTTGTTGGGAACAGACACAGTCTATGAGGACTCCCCCGATCCACCAACACCTATCGAAAGCTATCCCAGGATCTACTGTTTCACCCTTCCATTACAATCTGAACTCATATTCTCGGCACGATGTGCTTGGTCGATGTCCCTAGCCTGAATGAGGTCCTCTCAGATATTGAAGGCGGCCAACCCAAGTGTTTGGTACGACTCCAAGGATTTGGGTGCTCCACAAGACGCTGCAACTCTGCTGTTGTCGGCGATAAGATCAAAATAGTAAAGTACAGGAAAAGATTGTTCAGAAAGTTCCTCCTGAGCGCACCCTATCTGGTGACTGGATCCTCCTTTGTCAGCTGGCGAGATTGTTGAAGTGCGACCTACCTTACGTGCACTGTAACGACGACTCTGGACACATTGCAAACAGATGGGCTTTTGAGAGATGGTTGGGGTCGAGAGGTCTGCTGCGGGGATGGGCAACTCGAAACGATGACTTCCAAGGTTGCCCGAACTGCGAGTCATGCTTTATCAACAACTATCATCCAGATGATATCGACGAATATATAATGTTCCGATACATGGGGGTTGAAGAGTATAACAAGCGTCTTCGGTTTCTTGGGACGGCTGTCGACATTCACGCATCATATATGACAAACGTACTCCCGACTATAATGTGCAGGAAACATGGGGTAGATGGTACCTCTTTTGGCAGACTCCTGAACATGTTCGAACAAAGGCTAGAAGAAGCTTTCACAAAGAAGGGCTCCGAGCAGGGGAGCAGTGATGATGGCAGTGACGATGGCAGTTCCGAACCTTTGACCTCAGAGCCATCCAGTCCTGCTCAGGGAGGAGCGCGACCCCGTTCGGCGAGCTTCAATCCACCAACTTCGGCCTTTAACCCATCAACCCCCAGACGTGGCGCAGAACGACCAGAGATGCCAGCTCGAACGGATCCGAAACTTCGGACTGCGCCGGCAGTACTTTCAAACAGTGTAGGGCTCACAGTCACCCCCCCTAGCCCTACAAGGTCCCGTGCAGCCTCTACGGGGACAATACTCGACGCGTCACCAGAAATTCGTGCGGACCAGCAAAGAGTCTCTATACTTGCGTCTGGAGTAATCCCCTCTCGCTCGGGCTCCAGAATTGGAAGATCAAAATCTGGTGGAGGCCTTTACAATTCAGATGTGCCCGTCGCGTTTCAAGTTTTGAGATTCCAGAGAATATACGGCGAGGGTGCGAAACAACCGCTGAAAATGCGTGCGATAGACTGGAAACTACGTCGGCAGCTCATAGGGCCCCACACGCGTCGATCCCTGGACAAAGAGGGCTGTGTATATCTTCTCCAGATCCCTGCATATCCTGATTACGTGAAGATAGGTACCACCGGGGACGAAGCCGTGAGCCGGGAACAGGAAATAGCAAGAGGGTGGAATATTACCTTAAATACAGTGTGGTCGTTCGAGCCGGACATCCGCGGGGCAAAGCTGGTGGAAAAGCTGGCGCATACTGAACTCAGCAACCTCAGGTGCCAGGGTTGGAGAGGCTCCGAAAAGATCGGCAATGAGTGGTTCGAGACGTCCGTCGACGTCGCCATAACCACCGTACTGAGATGGCACCGATGGGTGGCGGCTGAACCGTACGAAGGCCCATATGTCAGGATGCAGTTCCTCAAGAAGGGTCACTTGATTGAATTGAACCGGATGCCGGCGCTGCAGCATGGTCTGACGGACGAGAATATCCTGCGGCAGCGGTGGGAGAGCTGGCTAGCGATCCATGCTCGGAGAGGTGACGGGGGCGAAGAAGGAGGGGTTGTGGATGAACAGGCTGTGGATGAGGACAAAGAGGCTCGGGATGTGTCTGCGCTGGTTGCAGCTATGATGTCCCTTGTAGGAGCGATATTTTGGATCTTGTTTGGCTTTTGTGCAGTAGTAAGATGGGCCCAGAGGTTCTGCCGATCCTCATGGTGAATATAGGGAACACCCTTGAGGATCGGCGAGACAGAGCCTAGATGGAACCACGATTATAGCAAAATTCGATTTTTTAGATTTCGATTTCCAGGTATATATACTTGTTCGGTTAATGAGGTTGCTGCGCAGTTCAGGACCGCTCACCACCGAACCACTGGCCACTCGGCAATCTTCTTCTTACGAACGCACACACCACATCTCCAGCCTCACTCAATTACTTTGGGTTTTGGGGGACGAGTTCAACTGTTGGTTCGGTCAGAAGTCAAGTCCCGATAAGTCAAAGACAAAGGCACTCACCAGCATAGCCGTCCGGATCGGCCACAAACGCAATGCGATCAAAGATCCACGTATAATTCGGATGCAGCTCTCCCAGACCCACGCCCTGCTCCTCCTCCCACTTGCTCAACGGGATACTCTCCCGCGTACTGACACCCAGCTCCTTAATAACCCTAACCCCCTTCTCCCTCAAATACTCCAGGGCCTTCGGCACATCCGGCACCGAGAACCCTAACTGACTGAACCCCAGATGCGGGGGTTCATTCCCCGTCGTATACGGCGGGTACTCGTCCTTCTCGCTGCCGTGGATATGGTACAGCTCCAGCAACCCAAGAGTGTGCGCGAGCCGTGCGAACGTCTCGGTCCCGAATTTGCGTACATCCACCGCGTGCTCGGGCGTTTGGGGGTACCCCAGGTAGTAGATCGTGAAGGGACCGGTGTTGAGGATGAATACGGTTCGCATACCCATCAGCTCGACGTAGAAATGCAGGGATTTAGCCGGGTCTTTGATTCGTAGCATGAAGTGGTTTAGTTTGAATCCTGCGGTGGGCGCGTCCGGGGCGAGGGGCGGGTCGGTGCCTTCCCCGCCTAACAGCATTTCGCCGTAGGGGTAGCGCGTGCTGCTCGTCATGCTGGTGAGAGTGAATTGAGCGGATGGGTTAGGGGCTAGGGGCAATGGAAGGGGCAGGGCAGGGACGGGATTGGAGAGATGAGGTTGCTTTTTGTGCGTGGGGTCCAGAACCTGGTCGAGACGCAACGTTTGCCCCACGCGGTGTGGAGTTTATTCGAGAGCCCGGGGTGGGTAATTGCCGGCGTTAGCGTGTGGACTGTTGAGAGTGAAATTGCGGGGGAAGGAACTGGTGGACTTCATCTGGGCTGCTCTTTGATGATGTCTACAGTTTTACAGTCTTGGGTCATTGAAGCGCTGGGGGTTTTTCCAGAAATCCACCGTCAATTGGCCGCTGCTGACGTCGGCGGTGATTGAGAAATACCAATCCCTGTATATTGCGAACTGAGAAGAAAGGAAAAACCGAGAAGATATATAAACCCCTTTCTCCATACCGGAGCACCATCCTCCTCCCTGCCATCATCCATCCCCGCTTCCTCTCCCGCCGCCCATCATTCATCCCTCACACCCACTAAAATGTCCTCCCCCGAACGCATTCCCTACCCGCCCGCCACTGCCTACCCAGCCGGTCTACCACCAATCAATATCTTCAAAATGTGGTCTTACTCTCCCTCCCTCCTGCCACACCTCCTCAGTCTCGGCACCGCGTGCTTCACATCCACATCCCTCACTCCCGTGCAGCGCGAACTCTGCATCCTGCTCGCCGCGCGCAAGTTCCAGTGCGAGTACCAGTGGGTGCAGCACCTCGCTATCGCCAAGGGAGTCGGAGTGCCGGAGGAGAAAGTCCAAGCGATTGAGAAGAGCGATATTAAGGATACGAGGGTGTTTGAGGAGAAGGAGCGCGTGTTGGTGGGCTTTTTGGAGCAGGTTATTGATGGCCCGGAGGTGGATGAGAAGGTCTGGGATGAGAGGGTGCTGGTGGAGGTGCTTGTTATGCAGGTATGTCCCTTCAGCAGTGAGGAAGGTGGATTTGGGAGGAGGATGGCTAATGCACTGCGTAGGGGTTCTATTATACGATTGCGCGCACGGCGACGGTGTTGAGGATTGGACTGGAGGTCACGACCGCGGAGGATCTGAAGAAGGTTACGGAGACGGGATGAGGCTGTGGGTGTAGACTTGGGGCAGAAGTGGTGTATGGTGTTCGACAATATCGCCCCTATTCGGGCCAACAGATCAAATCAATATGCTTTCAGAGGAACGTGTGGTGCTCTCATTGGGAAAAACACGCTTTGACAAAGTGTAGACGCCACCAGGTATATCACTTCGGTATAGGTGGAGTTACTGCTGCAGTTTAGTAGGATGTATAAAATCAAAGAACGTGCAGTCCATACGCTGTGAGCCTATCCTTTCCTTTTCCACAGCCCTGGCAACAATAACAGGCCTTGCGGGTGCCTTTCATCATAATCGCCTCCAAGCTCATCCGCCCTCGCCACTCTTCTAACACTTCCAGGACTACATAAAGCACACCTTAAGATGATCCAAGCCGGCTTCGTCCTCCAAGGCACCCATGTCCATCATGTGCTGTGGCCATTATCCTCAACCACCCGCTCTAAGTAGAGAAAGAAAATAACAACACCCAATGCAGACTCATATCGAAGCACAAGCACAAGATCAATCATACAAATCCTCCTCATCAGCCGCATCCTCCACCGTAGCATGCCTCCATGCCTGTTCCCTCTCCTGAGGCGTGCCATACATAGCCCGTTCCCTCTCTTGAGGCGTGACATACATCCGCCCCATCTCCGCACGCATCTCGCGCCTCACTTCCTCCCTTATCCTCCCCGCAACCTCCTCAGCCACCAGCGCCCTCAGCCGCACACTAACCTCGCCCTTCACCTCCCCAAGCAACTCCCGCAACTCCTCTCTCCTGGTCTTCTGCTCCCCACCCTCCCCCTGCTCAGCGCGCGCCTCCAGATCCAGCAACGCCTGCAGCGCCGCCGCTGCCCCATCCGCTTGTAACGCATCCACGAACCTGCCCACCCCCCTATCTCCCACAGCACCAATCCGCTGCCTCAACAGGCCCACACACAACCGCTCCAACCTCTCCAAATGCACTTCCAAATTGCCCATCTGCGCGCCCTGGATCTGGACGAGCTTCTCGCGGCGATTCCCGTAGTCGGCCTGCTCGGCGTGGCGGGCGCGCAGGTACGCGATCTCGTTCTGCAGGGAAGCGCTAGAAGAGAGGAGCCGGGCGTTTTCGGCGGAAAGGCGCTGGAAGGACGTGTGGTTACGCGTGCGCTCGGAGGCGTAGGTGGCGTTGAGGGCCCGGAGGGAGGTGAGTTTGGCGTCGAGGCGGTCGCAGTCGTGGTGGAGGCGCGCGGAGTCGGCGGCGCTGAGGGTAGTGGTGGTGGTAGTGGTGGGGGCGCTGGGGCCGAGGAGGAAGTCCTGTGGGCGGTGGTTAGTGGTGCTTGGGAGCTGGAGGAGGGGAGGGAGGGATATACGAGGATTGCGGCGGTCATGATGGGTCGCTATATATGTGCAGGCCCTGAATATATTTTTCGAGCTGGATGGCGAAGATAAATAATTCGAGAATAGGAATATACTGAAGAGATCGGACTGTGCAGCTCATGAAGGCCAAGAAGGTCAAGAAGATGGAGATGGCTCTTAGGGTTGAGTTTCTGATAATAAAGAAGCACATCAACAAAGGAAGTTGCTAGGATTCCATTTCCGGCTTGAAGCCCACGCAAGAACCGCAGAGATACTAGGAAGATATCTCGATTGCCTGGTTCATTGTCGTATGGTTGACTTGAACCTTAGCATGACTACTATATTGAAAGCAGCTGGGTTGCGAGTATATTCGACAGGAGTTGTACATATCATTGGAACGATCTTCTACTTCACCAATAACAGAACTCGAGAAGCATTTTGGATTTCAATTATGCATTTTTCTTTTTTGGTTTTAGGTTTTCGTTGGGCCATCGGCTTTCCGCAGAGGTCGCGCTTCCTCTGTCGTGGAGAAGGCTGTCGGAGAACAAAGAGAACAAAGAAAACCACACGTCCTTCCGCATAAGGCAATTCTTTTGACAGCGTAGCGCCTCCGCACAAAGGATCCACACTGAGTAGGTATATTATAAACGAGCCCAACAAAGAAAGAAAATGTAGGACCCTATGATGGCTACCGAAAACCCGGTCACACATTCGAAGCTGGCTTACTGGCTAATTGAGAACTAATGCTGGTGCTGCAGATATCTGTCTCCGGATTATGCTCTTTTTGCAGAAGAGAAGCGATAAGTAAAAGAAAGGAAGGTATAGAACATCCATCCACTAGTCAAACCAACCTGCTCCAACCCTACAAAATTAGGGAGCAAGCAGCACCCCAACACCCACCATCCCTCTCCCTCACCACCTTCTCTCCTCCCTCTCAAAGCCCCGCCATCCTCCTAACGCCCTTATTCCTCACCGTTCTTCCCTCGCCCTCCACCCCCTCTCCCACCAGGGGCTCTCCCTCGCCCAACGCCAACTCGACCAACACGCTCGCCAGCTCTCTCGTCGGACTCATCATGCCCGGCACCAGCGCCCTGACCACCGGCAACGCCACAGCCTCCATCCTCCGCATCCCGACACGCTGCGGAATAAAATCATGGATCTCGGGATGGCCGCTCGGGTCAACGCCGCCCGGCCGTACGGAGTAGGGCTTGAAGCCTGGAAGTGATTTTGAGAGAGAGAGGAGAGAGGCTTCGGTGGCGCCTTTGATGCGCCCGAAGAATGGCGTGAGGAACCCGGGGGTGGTGGTGGCGCCCTCGCCGGAGACGTAGATGAAGATGAAGGGTTGGGAGAGGGAAGAGAAGGCGTGTGCGGCGGAGAGGGCGTAGGTTTGGGTTATGGTTGTGTATTCGCTGTTTGCAGATCGAGGTCAATTATGCGTTCTCTATCTTGAGAGCATCCTTCAGAAAGCAACAAGCCAGCAATGAGCTTCCATTCGCAGGACATGGAAATGATCCGAGAACGCAAAACCCCGCGAGGTGCACTCGTCTCAGTGCTAGGTAGGGTAAGGCTTCAACGGACCTCTTACCCACATCATTCGCGCTCACGCCCAGCGCCCAAACACAGCCATGCGCGCCCCTCAACTGCTCCAGCACCTCCGGGCCATACACAGAGAAATCCTTGTGGATAATGACACGTGCTTTGTCGTGCCCCGCCGCCATGGGCACGGGCCGGCGGCTGAGGATCGACACCGTGCTGATGCGCGCGTCGCTTAGCATGTGCTGTAAGCATGCGCTGCCGACGAGCCCGGTTGCGCCGGTGAGGATTAGGTGCATTGTTGTTTGTTGGTTTTTGGGTGTTGGTGTTGGGCTGATGGGGGAAGGGGATGGGAGGAGGGGAGCAGGGGAGAGGGTTGGGAACTTTGGGATGGGGAGCTGCCGGCTTTGATTTGGAGAGTTGGAGAGGGTTTGTGAATGCCAGATGGAAGGAGGAATGGAGGAAGACGTCTGGCAGCGTGATATGCTGTGCTGGGCCTTGTGCGACCCTGGTTCAGGCGTCACTGCATGCCCGAGATGACGGAGCGGGAAATCAAAATTTAACGCCGCGAAAGCTGGGGGAAAACGGCGGAATTAAACGGCGGATGAAATAAATCTCTGTTTTTGGACACAGCCTGTTCCTTAGCCCGCAGGGAACCCAACATGTTTGACAGCTGGTAACACCAAGTTACAGTGGAAAAAGGAAAGAAGAAAAGAAAACTACAATGACAGCCAGACATCGCCGATGCAAAAAGCTCATGGTTGTAATCGCAAACCGGCCAGGGCACCCTATGAGAAACCCCTATTTGAAGAAAGGGGATTTCACCATGACCTAAACACAGGGCATGTCAATATAGGAATGGTATACTGACGATTCAATAATTACTCCCTTTTCCCGAAAATCTTTATAGGTAGGTAGTATGGGGAGCACCGTGGGGCCATTTCGATCTTCTCATGTTTCATCTGTTGAAAAGGGAGCACTGCTGGTAATACATAGAAAGCCAGGGCAAAGACGAGAATCAAAGCTCCCAGCGCCTCTAAGACTCCCAGACTGAGCGCTGGTAATTGTAAGCTCCGTACACGAAAATCATGCTGCTGCCTCAATATGACAAGGGCTCACAGAAAACCTGCTGTGAAGAAAGCAGGTTCCCAAGCATGGATCACAGAATGAAAAGGTGGCGATGTGACTAACAACAGAGTTCTAAGCACTTCAGATGCGCGGTCCTGTTCTACGATGGTAGGTATGAACAGGGCCAGAATTATTCATCTCCATGCTATCATTTGCCCATCTCACCCGCTCGGTAGCCACGTCTGTATGGTTGGGGAGGCAATCGGGTGGGCTGGATTGTTTGCTTTGTTTGACGCACCAACGGACTTGGCGACCACCAGCAACAAGGAACAGACAGGGAAAATGACGCCATAGGGGTCAGCCTGGCTAATCGTATCTCCATTTCATCCGATTTGCTCACAAGTCCACCAGCGCCATTCGTCTCCAATCTGGAAGACAAGTTCCTTCAGTGCGATTAGAGGACACCAATTGACTCCATTGAGCACGAGCGAGGTCGCTCAGCATAGCTCAATTGTTCTGAGAGAAGAGCCGAGCACGGATCAGGATTCCGATTATACACGGTGTACTCCCGACTTCGGACGAAGGCTTGAAACCAAACACGGCTGTCACGAGCAGCCGCCGCTCAGCTTCCCGGCGACCATTAACATCCGCGCTCCATCAAAAGCCTTTCTAAGGTATCCTCAAACACACACCCGACCGCCCACCATGTCATCCCTCGAGACCCGCGCCTCCGACGCCATCGCCTCGCGGCCCCGCTCCCCCTCCGACCCCTCCTCGACACAAACCCTCGCCGACAGCACCGCACCCAGCAGCGGGATCACCGCCCTCCTCGACCCCTCTTTCCGCCCTACCCTCTCCGACGCACCACCACTACGGCGGGTCCTCTCGCTCAGCATGCTATTCGGACTAATAGCCGCGGGGGTCTACGGGGGCCACGTGTGGGGAGTGGATATCCTGCAGACGGGCGGCGGCATGGCGCTAGTCTGGGCGGCGACGGTGCTGCTGGCGGTGCTGGGAGGCAGCGCGGAGATTGATTGGTACGTGCTAGCGCGGCGGTTTTGGTGGTTGAGTTTTCCGATCGTTGGAGCGTGTTTGGTGGCGTATGTGGTTATGAATGAGGAGGAGATGGGCGTGGAGGAGGTGGATTGATTGATGAGGGATGGGTTTCGAGATATTGCGGGATGGTGGAGAATGGGAGAGGGGGTATGCAGAAGGGATGGGCTTGAAAGAATTATGGGCGGAAGGTTGATGATGATGCAGGAAGTGATGGTATGCACAGATGCACAGATGCCTCAGAACGGGCTGGATGAGGACTGAGGAGCAGGCGTCGAAACGCGGCATTATACTATTAGATGGCGGTCCAAGGAAGACTTCAAGGGATGACGGAAGAATGAGTCCAGCCAGAACCACAGCTAGAGCAGGAATAGAGTCCAGAACGGAACGAATGCAAGAACATAATCAGACTCTTGAGGCGCAGGGCGTTGCAGATCATTGATAGCGGTGTTAGACGTCCAGCATTTAAGGACTCTGATGCAGCCAGTCAAGCCGATAGAATGGATGATATACGCCACTTCAACCGTCAACATGAGTCTAGCATCTCACATCGCGCCATCGCTATATTGAAGTGTCGCCATCAGTCGGTGCCAGTTCGGCACTACCTTATTCAATACAAGTCCATTGGTGCGTTGTATCCTCAACCCACAGTCATACACAAGCCAGGACCGCCACAAAAACTTGAGAACCGGCCAGCCAGACTGCCCAAACTGAGGCCACCCCGGCCTCAGTCTGCAATTCGCCCCCGCAAAGGCCCTGTCTCCCCAGGATTAGTGCCAGCAGCTCATCCACTATTCTGGCTCACCCTTGCCTACGCTCAAACAGGCAGGTGCGCATCTGACTCCAGACTAGGAAGGAGCAGGCGCCCACCCCAAACCCCAGGCCTCCCCACTCTCCCCAGGTCCCAGCAGATTGGTTCTTGGCGCAAACCCCTGGACCGGGGTTGCTTAGGTGGGAGACGGGTCGGTACCTGCGCTCTTGCAGGGGAGGATGGCCGCGGGGGTGATAGAGACGAATAGGGTTTGGCCTTACGGTTATGTTACCTACTTAAAAGCCTAAGAATAAACAGCCCTTGTGCCATGCATCTCAAAAGGTACCTACCGCCGCTCAGTACGAGAGGTGCGGCTCGGCTGGTGACGGTTTTACGCGGGTGCACACGGTGTGGATGGCAGAGCAGGGAGGGGCGGGTTTTTKGGGCGGGTTCTGGGCTTCTAGAAGCCTTCCAGAAGGCGGAGAAGAGACGGAGACGGCACAAGGGGACCCGGGGAAACAGCGATTCAGTCCGCGCGGATACGAGTACGAGGGCAGGATGCAGGGTGAGTGCTAGGTGCTCGAGCCGTAAGGGTCTTGGTTAGTGGCTGGGAGTTCGGCGTGCTCGTTCGCTCGTGGGACGCGAGGGTGTGGAGGTTGGTAACTTGTACGAACTTAGTGTGGCAGGGAATAAAAATGGCGCGGAATGGGGCGCGACTGGAGCAAGATGAAATGCTTGCAAATGTGGGTGAGATTATCGGGGGTATGTGAGACACTCAGCCATCGGCAGCATTATTATTGTGCTGCAAAAAGTGCGAAATACCGTACTCCATACGCCTACCTTAGGTAGGTGTACTCTGCGAACTCCCCATACAGAATGCAAGCAAGCTTCTAAAATCACTTGTCCAAGTCAATCTTTCACCAAGAATCTCTCGGCAATGCTTTCCGCAATGCAATCTCACACGCCAAACCCCCAAAACCGCCAATCACTCAAATCCAAACTCACACAGTGGCTGAAAACAAGAAACCCCCAATCACCGCCTAGGCGAAATAAGCCGAGAGCCACTGAGCCACTGACAGCGCGGCGATTGCTTATTCCCTGCCAGCCGCACCAGGCCTTCTAGAAGGGCTCGCCTCCCTTCCACGGACCCACGCTAACAACGAATTGGGGAATAGCCCCCGCGGGATTTCGCATTGCGCTCAGGCCGGGAGATTTTTAAGGCCTCCTCAGACGATCTGTGCGTGGGTGATTGGCTGCGTGGATGGGGTAATGGAAATGTGTGGCAGCGAATTAGAGGGCGAGTTGGGAAGAGAAGGTGCGCGCTGGTAACGTAACAGGTGGTCTGATCGTGCTTCTGTGCTTTGCACAATTTTGCCGGAGGGCGATGGACTGGGCGGCCGCTCATCTGAATGTCGCGTGATTTCTTCCGGGAATTAATAGGATTTTGATTGGTGTGGTGTGGGATGGAAGCTGGTCTCCCGGGTCGTTACGGCACAGCAGCGAATTGAGCCAATACTTGAGAAACGATTACAAGGCAGAAGACCGTACCCTGGTGCAGGAGGTCATGGGGGATTGGAAGAGAAGGGCTTGGCTGGTTCAGTGTTAACCATAGGTTCTTGGCATGGCGGGAAGCTTCCAGAAAGTCGAATACGGGCATATCGAGGCACAGTTACCACACCAGGAACGAAGTAAAACATCGAATGGAAGTTATCACTTCAGCCGGTGTCAAGTGGTCTGACCCCTCCTGCTGCTTATCTCTGCCCAATAATTATTCACCATACCTTGAGCTATCATGGCATCATTATGCCCTTCGATTACGATGGCATGTTCGATGCTCACCACTAGATCAGGCCTCCAGTGCGGCGTCAAATCCTTACCACAGTGGCTGGAATCACATCGTCATCAGGCCGTTGCACGCCTCGAGCAAGGTTCAGCCCACGATGCTTATCGACTTCTGGAAGGGGGATCGGAAAGGCCAAGCAGAGCTTCGCTGCAACGCTAAAGCAACACAAGCACACCCGCCGCGATACCGCTAAACTCTTTCAGCGGGCCAGCCCGGAGAAAGGGCCGGCAGGCGATTGCGCATCGGGCCTAGGGCGGTCACATCTTTCGGGTCGGGAGTGGATCTGCAGGTGCTTGCCGGTACGACCAGTGAGCCAAATCCGCCCTGTCGCATGTGAGCTGCCTCACCACCTGCCTGTTCGAGCATGGCGGCCAATGCAGCTCTCCACGCTTTTACGCAATGATAAATGCACCCAGGAGCCCACGATCCCGCACCAGGTCTTTCCCCCCTTCTCGCACTGTGTCTGCCTATTCCCCCCGAGCTGCTGGATCTCATTTCCCCTTAATCTTGTCCCTGCTCCTCCCCCTGAAGTGCATCTTGTTCAGCAGGCCTTTGTGTGACTGTTGACGTTGATCCCTTCTCCACAAACTGATCCCTTCTCCACAAACTCCACACCAACCGCCAGACACTTCACACCTCCACGAAGATGGCCAACCCCCCCCCCTCGGCACGCTTGCCCTCGACGGCGGCGACCCACGGCTCAGCATCGGGCACGACCAGCGACTGAGCATAGCCAACTACCCGACGCGGGTGCTGAAGGGGCTGCACGACCCAGACGTGCAGCTGGAGGAGTACATGTACTACGCGGCACTGAACCGGCGCGAGGAGGAGATCCGCAACGGCAAGAACACGGGCCAGTTCATGAAGCGCTTCATCACCACCCACGAGATCAAGCTCGACCACCTGCCGCACCTCGACGGCGTCGAGAAGAACGGCCATAACGCCGCCAGTGCTAATGCTAATGGCAACTCGGATGTTGCGGGCAATGGAGAGAAGACGGCGTTGCCGGGCGATGCGGATGCTAATAATGGCTTGACGCATCCTCCCTCGTACTTGGGCGTTCCTGACGAGGAGTGGGCCATGGCTGCGCGAGCGGCTAGGACGGCCTCGTGGGGCGCCATTTTCTACCTCATCACAACTGTAAGTTTGCAGCTTCGCGGTCTCGTGGTCTGAATTCATGCTGACACTCCGTCAAAGGATATTCTTGGTCCCTTCACCGTCCCTTGGGCTCTGGCGCAAATGGGTTACGGACCGGGTATCACGCTGTACTTCATCTTCGGTGCACTCGCCTTCTACGCGGGTATGCAGATGTGGCAAATGTTCATGGTGCTCGACTCGGACAAGTTCCCGCTGAAGACCTACGGTGACATTGCGTTCCGCGTCTATGGCAAGATCGCCCGGTACGGTGTGAACATCCTGCAGGTGAGCTTGGAGACCCGCACGTGCCATTTCAAGCTCGACGAGCGCTAACAGTATTCCGCACGCAGAGTGTTCAACTGTTCTTCAACGTCGGTATCCTTATCCTCGGCTCGGGCCAAGCCATCTACCAGATGTCCGAAGGGCCCAGCGGCAAGAAGCCCCTCTGCTTCGTCGTGTGCAACATCGTCTTCACGGTCGCCGGGTTCCTGCTGGGGCAGATCCGAACCCTAGCCAAGTTCTCGTGGATCGCCAACCTGGCCATCTGGATGAACGTATTCGTGATCATCATGACCATGGTAGTCGCAGGCGTGACAGGGCCGAACTACGTGGTGTCCAACGCGCAGAACCTGACTCCTTTGGTGGGCCTGGACGGGGTGACGGTGCAGCCGCCCGTCACGCACAGCGCGGGCGTGCCGGACTACATCAACTTCCAGGGGCAGGTGGTGGGGCTGATGCAGGCCGTGTACTCGTACGGCGGAGCGATGCTGTACTGCGAGTTCATGCACGAGATGAAGAAGCCCTGGGACTTCTTCAAGGCCCAGATGTGCGCCGAGTTCTTCATCTTCAGCTGCTACCTGATCTTCGGCATCGTCGTGTACACGTTCCAGGGGCAGTATACCGTCTACGGCGCGTACCCAGGCTTGGCACCCTATACGTGGCAGACGGTCGGCAACGCGGTATCCCTGTGCTCGGGCCTCATCGCCGCTTGCCTCTACGGCAATATCGGCATCAAGGTCCTCTACCAGAACGTCTTCCGCGAGATCTTTAAAGCCCCCGAACTCGAGTCCCGCCGCGGGAAACTACTCTGGGTCGCCATCGTGCCCGCGTACTGGCTGTGCGCGTTCGTTATCTGCTCCGCGATCCCCAACATCACGAACTTCTCGGGCCTCATTGCCGCCGCGTGTATCATGCAGTTCAGCTACACCTTCCCGCCGATCCTCAAGTTGGGCCTGGACGTCCAGATCGATGCCATGCTGCCCGAGGAGCGCTTCGACCCCGCCACGGGGCAGGTCACCCGTGTTGATTATGGCTGGGGCCGCTGGGCGCGTGGCTTTAAGAAGAATATGCCGAATAAGATCTGGATGATCATCTTCGCCACGGGAAGTGCCGCTACCGCCGTTCTGGGGATCTATTCCTCGGCGTTCAGTATCAAGAATGCGTTCGAGGAGAACCCGAACATTACTAGCTTTGGATGCAGCGCGCCGATCTAGATGGGTAGGTCGTGCGAGGGACCCGAAGGGTGGGATTGGTCCTGGTGGCGAGAGTGGACGCACGGGTGGGAGCGTGCATTGTTCGAGGAATGGAAAGGAACGAAAAGCTTATGTACTTCTGGGGTTTAAGTGGCGGGCTCGGTCTGGGGTCGTTGTGTGCAAGGCGAGGCAATCTATCCAGTAATAGATCCTGTAGCTTTTGTTATATGGAATCGCCAAGTCTACAAAGTTTCACGCCTCTCTCATTCCTCATATCTATGTTCAACATGCGCTAGATTCCTGACTCCACTCTGCCCCCTCCTACACTCACCACCTCAAGCCCCCTTCCTCGCCAGCACCACGAACGCAGTCCACTCAAACCGCTTACCCGTCTTCGCCTCCTCACACGCACTTCTCACCAGCGCCGCAAACTCCTCGCCCGTGGGCATCCGCCACCCTTCTGTTCCCTGTGTCGCCTGTGCTGCACGCGCAGCAGCCGCCGCGGGACCATCCAGCAGCGGCGCGAGCTCCAGCTGGCCGAGCGCGAAGGTCGCGGTGCATAAGGACGAGAGTTCCCGTTTGAGCGGGCCGTGGTAGATGTGTTCGATGCTGAGGTTGTGGGCTTGCAGGGTGTGCGGGAGGGAGGCGATCCAGCTGTTTGAGTAAGTAAGAGGAGGGTGTTGACGAGGGTACGCTGCAGTGGGGAGGGAGGAGATGCGGAAAAGGAAGGCAAATGGAAGGAAAGGAAGGAGGGAGGAATCAGGGAAGGAAGGCAGGCACATACGAAGGATCCAAATGCGCCATGTCAACAGCGACTTTCCAAATAGTCGCGAAAGACTCCTTAATAGCCTCGCCCTCGAGGATCGGATTCCCCACGTCCGCGTCCTCCCACTGCAGGTACCCGCCGGGCTCTAAACGCGAACCACGAGCTGAGGTCAGCCTGGTCTGTTCTCTGTGCTTTGGTTCTGCTCCGACTCCGCCTCATCTCTCCGCCTCGAGTTTCATGCAGATAGACAGACACAGACAAAGAGAGGTGACCAGCCGGGCATCAGTGCAGAGTGGAGAGTCAGGTGAAAGAAGATGTACATACTCAACAGCGCCAGTGCATGCCGCACCAGCGGGTCCACATTCTTGTTCTTCACAATGCAGCACCAGAAGCGCAGGTGCACCACATCATAGCGGCCCGCGTGCTCCAAAGGAACATCTCCGAACGCGTCGAGTACGTCTAGTGTCAGGTTTGCGGGCCGCGTGGGGAGCGGTGGGAATTGCGCTGAGGATATGTCGAAGCCCTGCAGCTGCACGGTGGATGGCAGGGTTTGTGCGACGTCTGTGAGCCAGATCCTGTAAGGGAAGAGAGGGAAGAGGTTAGTCGGTCTGTTTTTGATACTTTTTTTTGGGTAGGGGGAATGAGAGGAGGGGGCACGAGGGTAGGAGGGACAGAGGTAGTTGGCATGGAGGCAAAAGAGAAGCTAAGAGACATACGCAGTCCCGGTCCCGATTTCAGCGATGGCCATGTCGTCCCGCACAGGGATGGCGGGGTGCAGCGTGTAGCCGTTCTGCAGCTTGAACAGCAGGTGCTGCGCGTCTAGACGCACGCTGCCGAAGAGGTCCCTGGCGAGGACGTAGCCGTCGGGGTTGGCCATGGCGATGTATGTTTCCTCTTGAAGGGATGTTCGATGTACTGCTAGGTGAGACTGCGGTGGCAACGGATTGCACCCTGAATCTGTACTGAATAGATATAGAATAAATTACAGCCAGGAGAATGCACAGGAACCAAACGACCCACACGCCTCCCGGGAAAGGCAGGCATTGGCTTTTATATTTCTCCCCTTCCCATGGCAGGGGGCGGGGGCCCGTCCGTGATGCTGGGGGCTCTGAGTCTGGCCCTCCAAAGAGGGCCTTTGTTCTGCTCATAGCCGCGTGGGATCAAGCTCCTCCATTTGGTCAATTCAGCTGGAAATGCACATTATCGATGGCGGTGGGCCTGACATGGCGGTGATGACACGAGTTCACCGTTCCATCTTGGCATCTGATCGACACTTGCTGACGGGGGCGTAAAGTACCTAAAAAAGGAATACGGCCCCGTACTCATACGGCCGGCTAGAGAAGGGTAACGGCGGGATGGACACGTATGCATAATTGAACCTTGTTATGTTAAACGCATAGGATAAATTTTGTGTTGTAGTGCAGGGCTGACCTCAGCACGTCAGACATGGGGCGCCTGGAATCTCGTATTATTGTTTCCGGCATCATCATCGACCGCCTGCCTGCCTGCTCTACTGTGCTCTGATTCCCGCTGCATGCTAACGGCAAGGAAATGCCACAGGAATATAAGCAGGGAAGAAAACGAAGCCGAGAGAGACTATTCTAGTGGCGCAAACAAAAATCGAGAATCTCTACGGATTATATATCAGCAATGGCCCGATGCTACCTAAGACGGAAGCATTTGCGTTACGTGCAGAAGAATAAGCGCTTGGCTTGGTCTGCGGTGCGGGTTAAATGGGTTGCCTTACGATGATCCATAATCCCCGTCCTCACACGTGCGCCATACAAAGCCTGCCACGAATACTCGATATATAGCTCTACCCGCTCATCGTTTGGTTTTCTTAACTGCTCTGTATCATTATCCCCTGTGCTGTCAATGTCCTAGTGTCTGCTGATCGTTGATTCTGCAAGGGTAAACACATTGGAGCTCCATCATGAATTAATGTAGACGCCAATAAGAGATGCTTAGGAAGTGAGAATGACAACAGACAGAACGGCCAAGTTAAGGCGACGCAGAGCGAGAGGAACGCCGTTGTTTATTATTCTAAAGAAATGCGCATGTTCCACTGGCGGCAACCTCCTGAATGACACGTGCAGTAAGGACAGTATCCCGCGCTCCCATCACCCCAAACATAAAACCCACTGTTCCATACATATATCCTTCCCAATCCGTTCCAAACACTCAGTTCCCCCTACCCTGAATCTCGAACCCTCCTTCCCACTCCTACCTCGCCCTCAACTCCACCTCAACCACCCCTCCCCTCCCCCTTGCCCTGCCGTTCACCAACTTACTCAGCACCTCCCGTCCCACCCTCCAAGCCTTCCACTCCTCCGCCTTGCGCAAGCGAATCCCCTCCAGCTCCCTGCCGCGCGTCTCAGGCATGAAGACAGCAGCCACAAGCGTCGTCGCGAGAATACAGCCCCCGAAGAGGAAGTACGCCGCGCAGCTGGAGTGCGCCAGCAGGATCGGTGTTAGGAGTGCGACGAGGAAGTTCGTTATCTGTGCGTCGCCAGCACATTAGTGGCTGGATAATGATGAAGGAAGGATATGTGGGCCCGCTGAGGAGGCAGGGATGGAAGGGAGGGAGAAAGAAAGGACGACGTACGCAGTTCCCGCTTTGAGCGAGAGATGTGGCTGCGGCGCGGCTGGCCACGGGCTGGATCTCAGAGGCGAAGATCTTGAGGCCGATGGCCCATGCTGAATTGAGCTTATGTGTTAGCCACAGCTGACTTCATACACTGACAGTGGGGTGGTCTTGGGGGCCCAACTCACTCATCGAATAAACCACACTGAAAACATAAATACACCCGACCACAACCCACCTCGCACCTCCCTCACCGCGCTTCACGCTATGCGTAGCATACAGCCCGCCCATAAGCAGCATGCATGCAAGCAGGACGGTGCCGCCAACAAGCGTGCTCGCGCGCCGGCCCCAGCGGTCCACCAACACAACCGCGACGATCGTGAAGACGAAGATGAGCACGGCGCTGATCCCGCTGGCGAGAAACGTTGCTTGAGAGCTGGACATGCCCGCCAGCGAGAAGAGGAGCGGCGCGTAGTAGATCAATCCGTCGATGCCGGAGAGTTGTTGCATCGACATCATGAAGATCCCTAGTGCGGACGGTCCGCGCGAGGCGCCGCTGAAGGCGGAGTGGAAGGATTGGAGTTGGGCGTGCAGGCGGGAGCGCAGGTGTGGCTTTGCCGCTGAGGAGCTTGCTGTGGCCCCGGGTGCTGGTGCTGGTGCTGGTGCTGGTGCTGTTGCTGTCGTGTTGCCTCCCTCCGCTGGTCCGGACGGAGACAACGGCCCCATCACCACGCCCGCCTCCCTCAACTCCTCCCTCGCACTCACCGGATCAGTCAGGGCATCTTTCTCGCGCTCCGCCTCAGCGACACCCAACAAATCCCAGACCTTTCTCGCCTCCTCTCTACGGCCTTTATGCGCCAACCACCTGGGACTCTGGGGCAACACGCTCGGCAGCGCCGCCGCCGCCGCCAGTACAGCCGCAATACCCGCCTGCAATGCAAACGGCAGCCTCCAGCTCGCCGAGCTGGCCAGCCGCACGCTTCCATAGCACGCAAAATACCCCCCGCACAGCCCCACCGTGATCAGCAGCTGCACCATGGTCGCGAGTGGCCCGCGGGCTCGTGGCGGCGCGATTCGCACACGTATACGATTAAAGGGCTGAGGAAGAGACCTTCGCCGAGGCCTACGATGCACCGACCTAGGAAGAGCATGCCTAGCGTGCTGGAGCTGGCTTCGAGCGCGGCGCCGATGCTGAAGAGAAGTGCGCCGACGGAGATGGCGCGTGGGCGCCCGAGGCTGTCGCTGAGTGTGCCGGACAGGACGGATGCTGGTGTGGCGGTTAACAGGATGCTGCTTACGAGGAGACCCTGCGTCGTGGATGTTAGGGGGAATTGAGCGGTGAAGAGCGGCATGGTCGTGATGGGTCCGATGGTGCCGGAGTCGAGGCTGAGATGGAGTTAGCGATGTACAGCAGGGACAGGAGATGCTCTAGAGGAGAATTTGAGAAGAGGAGGTAGGGTTACCCATTGAGAAGGCCACCGAGAGTGACGATGAGAGAGGCGGTTAGGTATTTGGGGGGATTCCGCGCCGTGTGCAGCCAGTCCTTGAAGAGCGACGTGTTGATAACTCGTGCAGGCGCCATGATGACCTTCCTTGAATGCTCTTGGGTGTCGCGGACTGAGACTTATTTATTATGTTCTGCCGTATAAGTCCGGTTGATCGAAAATATGGGAACTCCGGATTTATGATAGGTGACGTCGTGGCTAAGTCCGGAGCCCCGCAACGAGCTTGGTGTCGTTGATAAGCAATTTGCGGAGGTGTGGTTGTTGCCTGCCGATCTGACCCTTATTAGGAAGATACGGCGGATTTAAAGCGACTCCAAGCCTCGCCATGCGTATGACATGGTCCCTGGTCGAGAAGATTGTAAATGTAAGTGGCGTGCATAACAACTTATTCCATTTGTACGTGCTCTTCTCTCTTCCCTCCGACCGGCGTCATCGATAGTCACCTTACCTGGTTCCGCAGATCCCTCAAACGGTGCTCTCCAAAGCATCCCGCGAAGCATGTCCTCCCCAGCACCAACACCATACCGGATCTCGGTACCCCAGAGCGCCATCGATACCCTCCGTCAGAAACTCTCTCTGGCGACATTTCCTGATGAGTTACAAGATTCGGGATGGGACATGGGCCCGCCTCTGCCGGAGATGAAAAGGCTCGTCAAAGCATGGGAGACGTTTGACTGGCGGGCCGCTGAGAAGAAGATCAACGACTCGCTGCCGCAATTCACGATTCCCATTGAAGTCCAGGGATTCGGGATCGTTGATGTGCACTTCGTGCATAAGAGGAGCGAGCGAGAAGATGCGATACCGCTGCTTTTCGTGCATGGGTGTACGTACTAGCAAACCCCTTCTTCACACTCCACCCAGATCCCTCCATGGCGTAATACCATCGTCTCGGATGCTAATTCCCATCATCTCAGGGCCCGGCTCCTTCCTCGAAGTCTCCAAGATCATCGACGCGCTCACCTCACCACCAACACCCTCCTCACCAGCCTTCCACATCATCGCCCCCTCCCTGCCCAACTTCGGCTTCTCCTCCGGCATCTT
The DNA here is from genome assembly GCA_001599915.1 of Symbiotaphrina buchneri. Classification (NCBI taxonomy): domain Eukaryota; kingdom Fungi; phylum Ascomycota; order Symbiotaphrinales; family Symbiotaphrinaceae; genus Symbiotaphrina; species Symbiotaphrina buchneri. The sequence continues at coordinate 522,298 of BCIG01000022.1, forward strand.
CACGCGCGGCTTCGCACTCGCACAATACGCGGAATGTCTTCACAAGCTCATGCTCTCTCTCCAGTACCCCTCGTACACCACGCAGGCCGGCGATTGGGGGTTCTGGATCACGCGCGCCATCGGGCGGCTGTACCCATCCTCCTGCCGCGCCAGCCACCTCAACATGGTCTACGCCTCGGCACCACAATGGACAACCCAACCGCTCCTCGCCGCGCAGCACGCCCTCTCGCCGTACGACGACTTCGACCGCGCCGGCGTCGCGCGCCGGGAGTGGTTCCAGCGCGAGAGCAGGGGCTATAACGTGCTGCAGTCGTCCAAGCCACAGACGCTGGGCTACGCGCTGGCAGACTCGCCAGTAGCGTTGCTGGCCTGGCTATACGAGAAGCTGCATGATTGGGCCGACGCGTATCCCTGGAGTGATGAGGAGCTGCTGACGTGGGTCTCGGTGTATGCCTTCAGCCGAGCAGGCCCCGCGGCCGCGCAGCGGATTTATTATGAGGTCGCGCATACGGATGGGAGCGATGAGAGAGCGAGGGAGTGTACGTATGAGGCCCTACACCGCTATACGCCGGGCGTGAAGTTGGGCTTGACGTTTAATCCGATGGAGTTGGAGAATGTGCCTGTTGCGTGGGGGGAGACTCTAGGCCCGGTGGTGTGGAAAAGGAGAAATGAAAAGGGCGGGTGAGTTCTGCTGGTGGATTGAGAGAGGCATTGAGTGTGCAGGTGCTGACTTGGGTGATGGTAGACATTTCTATGCGCATGAGCATCCGGAGTGGCTTGTTCGGGATCTAAGGGAAATGTTTGGAAAGGGAGGAGGCGCGTATGGTGTTGTGGACGGAAAGGATGGCTATTGAGGATTCCGCGGAGTTCAACGCTTCAAAAAGGCGGCTGGTAAGAAAGACATGGTTTAATGCTATCTTAGGAGAACAGAAAATGGGGATATGATGCAAGAAAGTGTGACAAAGTACAATACACAATGGGAAACGATGAAGATGCAAGACACGCAACTATGCAACATGTACAGCCTAAAGCATGAAAAACGCAAACCCATGCGCCAGCACCATGACCAGCGCAACATAATATTTCAGCCCCCTTACCGCCACCATCGGAGGCGCCGCAGCCGTCAGCGCCGACGTCGCCGACGACGAGGCACTGCTCGATGAGGTCGAGCTATAGTTCGACGCCGATGCCGTCGCCGATGCCGTCGCCGTCGCATTCGACGTCGAGCTCTTCGCGCCACCAGTGCTACTCGACGAGACAGTCGCGTTCTCGCTCGAGTCCGCCGTGCCATCCACGACCTCGATACTCGTCCACGCGCCCGTCGTGCCGCTGTATTTATACGAGCTGCCGGGGGAGTAGTTGACGACCGACACCGACTGCACGTACATGGTGAAGGGCGCGTCGCTGTAGTCCGTTTCGCCGCCGGCCCACTCGATCGTGCCCTCGGCGTTGGTAGGGTCGCCGCCGGCCCAGATCCCCAGCTTGACGCGCATGGGTGTCTGTGGGAAGCCTGTTGTGGCGTCCGAGGCGGCGAGAGTGCGCACGGTGGTGCCGTCGATTAGCCACGTGATGCCGGACGAGGTCCAGTTCACGGTGTAGGTGTGGAAGGTGTCCTGTGGCGTGGAAACGGCGTGGTAGGCGGCGACGCCTTCGGTTTCTTGGTAGTAGTAGTTGCTCTTGCACGAGGTAGTGTTGGCGCCTAGGATCTCCTGTTGTTGGCGATTGTATTAGCAGCTGACCACAGCAAAGCGTTCTGCGCGCTGGACATACCCAATCGATCTCGTCCAGGTCATCGCTCTCCATGACGATGCTACTGACGATGCCGGTGCCATTGGCGGCCTTCAGCACGACCTCGACGAGCCCGAAGAAAATGTAGAAGTCCGTCTCGATGGTGGGTGCATCGCCTTCCTCGTTGATAGTAAATTCCGCCCCGCTGGAGCCATACGTGATTGTGCCGGCGGTTGTGGTCCAGCTCGTGTTCGAGCCGCTGGTGAAGTCGGATGTGAAGGTCGTGCTGTTGAGGGCCGTGTCCGCGGAGCAGGAGGCTGTTGATGTGTTAGGATGGAGACGAAACGGACGAGCCACGAGCGTGGAGACGACTTACTGGATGTGAGAGGATTGCAGGAGGAGTATGTTTGTGCCGAGCAGAATGGCAGGGCTGCAAGAGGCAGGATGAGCGCGGCGGGGAGTAGCCCAAGCATCGTTCTAGGGAGCGGTGGAAATGAACAAGGAGCGAATATAGGAAATTCAGTGGTATAAATGAGTGGTAGAGAAAAAGAAACGCGTCAAATGATACTCAGGGGGTCATAAAGAGGTATAAAAGAAAGAAGAATCTGATAAAGATCGTTGATTAGTCGAAAAGTCTCACGAGAAGATGCAAAGGACTCTATCCCAACGACAGGAGTCCACGTCCGGAAATAGAACTGGCAGTGCCTCCCACAGGAGCGGGCCCACGGCGTACGTACGCACATCCGCACATTTCTGGCCTCAGCCACACGCGACAAGCATTCCATGACTGCATTTTAGCGCCATCCGACCCCATTTCTTGCATTCTGGACGAATCGCTCCAAACGCGTTGCGTCGCCTGTGGAGCGGACCGCGACGCTTTCTCGTTTGTAGGAAAGCGGCCGCGTCAGCCAAGCGGGTCAAGCCGAGCAGGGCCCAGCCCCCTGGAATGGACTTTGCTGGACTTCGCCGGAGTGGGAAATTCTGTAGCAAAGGACTTACTGAAAAAGCAGATGGTAGGACTAGAACTGGAGATTAATTATTGTCTCGGGCCATATTATTGCATATGCAGGTCAGGAGGGAAATGCGTCTTCCGTTCCACGACATGATCCTTCCAATATATCCTACCGAAGGCGAGCAGGACGACGACCGCGATGACCAGCAGTGTAAAGGGGACTGAAATGGCCCAAAAGAGCTTCTGGGTCGCGCCCATGGACCTGATATCGCTCGTGTTCATCCCGAAGATTCCACTTATGAAGGACAATGGGAGGAAGATGATCGTGACGACAGTGAAGACGAGGATAGCTTTCCCCTGGTCGTCGTTCCGGATACTAATGGCACGGAACAGCTTTTCAACAGAATTAGTAAGCAAGGCATACGCGATCAATCAGGACTTCAGGCCCCAACCCACCTTAGACTCCAAATCTGGCGCTTGCGTTATCAGCGCTTCAGCCTCCGTTTGCAAATTGGTCAGTTTTTCCTGACTATGGACGAAAACCTTGTCATGCAAGCTGCCATGAGCTGAAAGGCTGTCCGAAGAATGCAGATCCCTCCAGTCAGCCATGACTCTCCGTTGTTTGTCGATTATCTTTTTGATTATCGTGAGGTCCAATCCGATCGAACTGATCTGCCGTAAGACTCGCTGCTGGGGATGTACTTGTATTGCAATGTCCTGACATAGCCAATGAGAACAGTGCCTTGCACGAGTAGAGGAAATCATGCTCACTATATCCTCTAAGACCCTCAGGTATACCGTATTTAGGGGTAAGGAGTGTCGTCCCTGAACGCCTGAAATTACTCGGGCAATAGTATAAGCAGTCAGGACATCGCCATCAACAGGTGTATACGTCAGCACCTCTCGAGTAGCTCCTGTTCGAAGCAAATCGAGGAGTTGCAGCTTGCCTTCGTCCAGCGCCTCGAGACACTCACGCCCTATGTCAGTAATGTACGTGCAGACTGAATCCGCCGGCTTGCTGCTCAACAGGGCAGGGTCCGCGAGCAAGACCATGAACATCACTATCGTCTCAAAACTCTCTACCAGGCCAAAGACAGGCCGATATGGTTTTCCCAGTGTTTTTGGACCTGTTGAGACGCCATTCTGGATCGAGATCGCGATACGCAACATTTGTTTCAGTTGGCCCACGGCTGCCTGGTGCCGCTGCTGGTATGCATCGTCGTCCAAAGCCTTCCTTGGTCAGCAGCCTAAAGCTTACAATGCGAATGTTACCATGGTTGCTCACCGTGATCAGCAAATGAAGAGAACCGAAGAACTTGTTTCCCACATCACAAGGGTATTGCGGAGGCATGAAAAACCGCCAAAGCTGGAGTGCCTTGGTACCTAGTTCATGCCTCATTCCAGCAATCGGATTTCCCATGGTCTCCAAGTTATCCAGTTCCTCAACAGTCTGCTGCTCATTCCACTCTGTAGCGCGTAGATACATAGCAGCAGCAGTTTCCTTGCCCTGGTTCGTTGTCAGGTGTTTTTCCACAACTTTCAGGATATCCCTGATCAGCGCTTGATCGGCCCCGTTGTCAGGGGCCGGATTGTGCCAAGATGCACTTGTTACAGTTGTCCACAGAAACACAGGCGGAGCCCCTTGCTGGGGCATATCCTCTTCGCTATTTTCTTCCGCGTATACAATTGGACTTCCGTCTCTCGCCGAAGAAGGCCTAGAGAGATCCATATTGTCATAGACCGTGGCTTGGGCACTAGATGGTCAGCGTACGTCATACGGACTTTCACATAGCAACATGACGGAACAGGGCCGTAATGGAGAACCGGTAGGAGAGTGAATACGACGTGTGAGCCTTACCTTGCCACTGAAAGGGAGTCTCTTCGAGATTGGGAATTTTGGCGACTCCGATTGGCTTGACTTACCTCGAACTCTGATTGTGTGGCTTCTCTGCTTGACTCTTCATCCGGAAAGTGTCGACTAGGTGGCTTTTGCAACTCATTGTGAGACATCTTGAGTGTTAGAAGGGCCCCTTTTTGCTCCTCCAGTGCATGAGACCATGTCCTGTCTGTAACTGTTTGGCCATTCAAGGACCACTCGTAACTTTCCGGGTCGGATTGGGTTTCGATTGGCTTGGTCGCAACTTGAACAATGACCATTAATTCCTGATGAAACCAGTTGCAGTTAGCATACAAAGATACGCAGACAGTTTTCAAAACAGCACTGGTGTGGGTATTTAGCTTACAAACCATGATAAACACTGTCGAGTCTTTAGCAGGTGACGTCGGCCGGTATGGTCCTCAAAGTCGATTTCACTGGCAAGCACCGTGTGGCTCGGTATAGTCGCCTTCGCCAAATCGACTGAAGCACCTAGTATGTCTTCCAAAAAGGCAGAAGACCATGTGATGATCCCTGCCAGGCGATATGAGATGCTGCAAAAGAAAAGAATATTCCGAAGATACTGACTAGATGCATCAATGACGAGCACCCAGAGTTCCTGCACACAAAGCTCGTCACGCGGTGTAAAGCTGTTGTTGGTTATTGCATCTTTCAACAGAACACTAAGATTATAATGAAACTGCTTTAACGTCCGTGTTCGGTGCTGCGCGGGGCCCTCACGCGTCCTTTGATCCTCGGCAGATGAGGGTGTAAGGTAAGGAATACAAGTGAAGGTGGCCGCTGCACGCTGGGACCATCCGCGAAAAACTTTTACACCCTTCATAGCAGGTTCAAAATAGGTCCCGTGTATGGACACTTTCTCTTGCGCACTGGCAAAATTCCTGAGGAGATTTCGGATCGCCGTAGAATGTCGGACCTGATGTCCCGCGGTCTGCAGCGCCAAGGTCTAGGGTAGACTAGGGTAGACGTTAATCAAGCTATTCGAGAAGGGACAAATAGAATTGACCTGGAATCTTTTAACGTCCATTTCCTGGCTCTGGAAGTGACTATCAGCTTTGTCAGCTCTGGGGTTGCTAAAGCATATCCACACTGGACCTACGTCCAGGTCATGGTACCAGGTGACAGTAGGGTCGCGGAATCACCGAACAGTTCGCTGACTTGAAGGATTATTCTGTCATTCCCATTGGCCTGTAATGGTGACTGACGAGCCCGAATGATGTGCCAGCCCTCTCGGCGAACTGGCTGATGTCCTGCAGCACGCGAATTCTCGATGTCGTCGGTATAAGTATGTCGGAAGTACACGGACGATGCTTCCATGATTTGGCCATTTGCAGCCTCATCGTCCTCCTGCACGTCGGCCAGATCCAGATCTATCTGGGACCAAACTTGAGGAGACCCAAAATACTGCTTCGTCCTGTTCCATTCTCGCTCTGCAACTTCTGCGTCTAATGCAGTTTCTCGTTCTGCATAATGGCCTTCAGCCATACGGATTCGATCAAAAGAGAGCGGCGACACATCTCGCAAGTAATAATATGATGTTGTAGGCCGCGGGCGCCTTCGGTACACTGGCATATGAGGCGGCGGCGGCGGCGCTGGCGGTCCATAGGGCTCCATGACCGGCTATCATCGGTGGGGGTGGGGGTGACCCCAGAAGACGAGGACTGAAATTTTAGCTAACGCTGGCATGTCGTCAGATTAAGTACCATCTGGCTGGGCAGCGGGCTGAAGCAGCTGAGGTATAAGGAAAGGAAGCTGTGGGGGCTGTGAAGCACGGCTGGCGCGTAGGCACTGCATCTGCCTCGCTTCTTTATAACGTCCTTCCTACCTGAGCCGTCTGCATGAAGAGGCGCGATGCCTGCTCACAGTGCCAACCAATCAAGCCTGAGACCGAACTGGACACCGTGGACAGAAAATGATAGCTATCAGGGAGATGACGGGAACAGAGACCAGCCAATCACACCGGGGAACTTTATCTTCAGCCTCGTTCGCTGCCTTGCCTACAGGACTGATACATCATGTTTGCTCGGCACTGTTTCTTCAGCTGCCTTATTCGGATATATCCACATGGCAGGTCATCGAGCTGGGTTGACCATGATTTAGGACAGAATAAAATCTACTATTCCCTCACAGGGCCATCGAAATTGGTACCCAGCAGCTAGACATACAATCGGCCTACGCCTGCTATCTACCACGCCACAACTCCACCATCGACCTTCATCATGCCCGCACTAATAAACACCGACTCGGGGCTCGCCAACCACGCCACCGCAGCCGCAACGTCCTCTCTGCCAGCCAGCCTCTTCAATGGCGTCGCCGCGCGCATCACGTCCTGCGTCTCCTCGCTCCACGCGCCCTGGAACATGGGCGTCTCGACCGCGCCCGGGTGCACCGTGTTGACGCGGATACCGTACTCGCCGAGCTCCTGCGCTGCCGTCAGAGAGAGGCCGCGCAGGGCGTATTTTGACGAGGAGTACGCGCTCATTCCAGGTGTGCCGCGTAGCCCGGCCGTGGACGAGGTCAGGATAATGGAGCCGCCTGGGACGGAGGCGCGCATGGCCGGGGCGATGTGCTTGATGCCGAGGAAGGCTGATTTGCAGCGTGTTAGTGTGTAGTCGGCTGGGCATGTCATAGCCAGCATGAAACGCTCAGGGAGTCGGGGACAGTGCTAGGCAGGTAAGGAAAGCGGGAAAGGACGGGGAAGACGCACCAGACTTGACATTCGTATTCAAAACACTATCCCACAACTCCACACTCGTCTCCACAAGCGGGGTCGAGAAATTGCAGATACCGGCATTCAGGAACGCCACGTCCACCTTCCCGAACTTCTCCACCGTCCGCGCCACATACGCCGCCACGTCCGCTTCCACAGTCACATCGGCCTGCACTCCGATCACGCTCCCTTCCACGTCGCTTGCCGACTTGCCCTGTACAGCTGTGGCCTTGAGCTTGGCGACGGCAGCGTCCAGTGCCTCTTGCTTGATGTCCACGAGAGTGATAGACGCCCCTTCCTGCAGCATGCGCGAGGCGGTCGCGAAGCCGATGGCGCCGCCGCCGCCCGTTATGATAGCGACTTTGCCGGCGAGACGGCCGGGGACGGGGCCCGATGGGGCCGGGAGTTGGGGTGCCATTGAGCGCATGTGACTTGTAACAAAGGAAGGGTGCGATTTAGAGGGGAAAGATTGGAAAGAGAAATCGAAAGGCGCCTTGAATTTAGTATCCCAGCAATTGCTGGTGGTTGCCGATAAACAGCGTAAAGCCGCGGCCGAGGCGATAACACTAGGAGTTCTCCGTCTTTGGCGGCGGGATTGGTCGCGCCCAGCTCCACCATGCAGTACCGACTCCCGGAGAAGGAGCGAGTGGATTTCGGAGGCACTAGACAGTGAGGACATCAATAGATGTTCTACAATTTGAAATCACAATGAACTCCAGAAGGATTGGTAAGTCTGGTAGCGCTGAAACCTGGCGGGACGTCGAATGCATTCTCTGTTGAACTCCCCGCGCTTCGGTGATGCTTTATACTGCCATGAGCGTTGGAATGGGCACGAAAATCCGGGACTCAAATAATCCTCAAAATTTTCAGCAGCGAATCGCCCTGCGGTGCTTGTTACACGGCCTCATTGGCCTTGCTGTAACCGCCTCAGCCAGCTCCATCGGATGCTATACTGATGAGCACTACTGTAAGGCGTGCGATATTGACTTCGCACAGTCATGCAAAGCCAGTCGCACGTCGGATAAGCGAGACTGTCTCTCAGTCCAACGTAGTCAATTGCATTCGATGATAGGTCCTTTTGTCGAAAAAATCCTGTTGTTTTGGTAATTCGTAGTCAAAACTACAGAGTGAGAGCGGCGGCATTGACCGGCTAAGCAATAGCCCGAACATGCGAGCCTGTGTACCACTACCACCGGCTTATCAATCACAGGCAGCCGCCTCTTCCCCGCCTACCAAGGATCCTCGAGAAAGGACAACCAGACTTCAGATCCCCCTGCAAAGCCGTTCAATCATCATTCTGCTACTCCGTGTGAGCCAGAACACGGCAAAGAGGCACAATGGCGTCATCAAGCAAACTCCACTTCTTCGACCTGGACAGCAGCCTCAGCGGTAAGACAGAGCCTCTATGCGCCTCAACATTCTACCTTCGTCTCCCAAGCTCACACTGAATGAACACCAGGCCCCTCGCGGTCCTGGTCACCCAACACGCTGCGCGTACGACTCGCACTGAACTACAAGCGCATCCCCTACACGCAATCCTTCACAACCTACCCGTCCATCGCCCCGCTCCTCAAATCCCTCTCCGTGCCACCTCTCGCAGGGCACGCCATGCCATACACGCTCCCGGCCATCGCGCACACCTCGCTCCCCGGGCCGGGACACGCCCTCTCCGATAGCTTCCCGATCGCACTACACCTCGACGCCACCTTCACCGGGCCCGCCCACCCTTCTCTCTTCCCCACAGCCGGCAGCTTCGCGCTCTCCCTCGCCGTGCGCCATCTCCTCGCAGCACCCAGCTCCGCCGGCCGACCACTGCTCATGCCGGCCGTCGCGCGCATCCTGGACCCGGCCGGGCGGGAGTATTTCGAGCGCACGCGCGCGCAGACGTTCGGGATGCCGCTGGCGCAGCTGGAGCCCCATGGCGAGAAGCGCGAGGAGGTCCTGAAGAGTGTTGAGAAGGGCCTAGAGCCGATTGCGGAGATGTTGAGGGGCAAGCCGGGGGAGAAGAAGGGGCCGTTTTTTGAGGGGGAGAAAGCGGGCTGGGCGGATTTTTTGGTGGTCGGGTTTTTGGCGTGGTATGAACGCGCGGATGGGGAGGCGTGGGAGAGGTTGTTGGGTGTGGGAGAAGGAGAGTTGAGGAGGTTGTGGGAGGCGTGTAAGCCCTGGTTGGATGCGCAGGGGGAGGAGAGGGAGTGGAAGGTTGGGGAGACGACGCTGTAGTTATCCGTCCCTCGGGCCGAAGATGCCCACCAGCCCTCTCTCTCTCTCTCTCCTTGAAATTTCAAAAGGAGCGCAGGCAATTGACCTACCTCATCATTCTAACGTTGCTCTCCCCCCGATATGAAGCTTCCAAAATGTAAACAACAAATCTCTCGAAATGACGTCATCAGCATCTCAGATCGGTGGATCTTCGGTTCCTGGTGTTCGTCATCTTCATCCCCGGAGCCTTACCCTCTCCAGAGAAGACACGAAGATGTCCCTAAAAGGCACTAACATCCTCATCGTACGCCGATCCTACCACTATTCTCCAGCAGAGGCTCTGGACTGACACGCGCGCCTGCAGACGGGCGCCTCGCGGGGCATCGGCGCGGCCATCGCGCACGCCGCCGCCGCCGAAGGCGCCACGCTCAGCCTGTTCGGCCACGACAGTGTACGATCCCCCGCCCGTCCTCCAAACCAACCTACCTAGAGCGGGGGCAGTTGACTGGGCGGAGCGCGACAGGAGCGACTACTGGAGCTGGTACAGGCGTTGCACGACCAGCACGAGCGCTGCGGGCACGTCGGCTGCTGGGCGGTTGACGTGGCCGACTACGCGGCCGTCGACAGGGCCGTGGCGGATGCTCGCAGTGATCTGGGGGAGATTGATGTGCTGGTCAATAATGTCCGTCCATCCGCCAGCGATGCTCCCTTCCCCACCGTCGATTTCCCACGCAAGCACCACACTTCTAAGTCTTCTTCAACCGCTAATCCGCCTCCCTGCAGGCCGGGCTGGCCCTCGGCGCCCCCGCGCCCTTCCACGAGCTCCAGCTCGCCGACATTCAAAAGATGAACGCGACCAATGTATCAGGGATGATGTACGTGACGCACAGCGTGCTGCGGCGCTCGATGATCTCGCGCGGCGGGCGCGGCACGATTCTAAACATCACGTCCACAACGGCGCTCGAGGCGCCCCCTTTCCCGGGCGAGGCCGTCTACCACGCCAACAAGGCGTGCCAGGAGGGCTTCACGAACCCTTTGCGAAACGAGCTGGCTGGCACTGATATTCGCGTCCTCGCCCTGAGGCCGGGTGTGGTCGCGACGCATTTCCATGAGCAGAGGGTTGGGTTTGATAGAGGGTTGTATGATACGTTTATGGAAGGCATTCAGTAAGTCGTTCATTCTGCTGCGGCGGCGGTGGTGGTGCTTGACGGTTTTGATAGGCCTTTGACCCCGCAGGAGGTCGCTCGCGCGGCTATCTTCATGATCACGCAGCCGAAAGGCGTATCGGTCAAGGCTCTGGATGTGGTGCCCTCAGGTATGACTCCCTTCTCTCCTTCCGTCCTTCCGATCTTCGTTTGGATGGTGGATGTGACATTAACATGATGTAGCACAACGGTCACTTAGCGTGTTTGATCGCAAATGGGAGGAACGCAACAAGGAGAGTGATGGCGATGGGTTTTAGCAGGGAGGAAGAAACATGCTCCAGGAGCATCCTCAAACTCGCAACGGTTGGTGACGAGTATGCGCAGTGAGGTTACGGAATGGAGGGCGGTGGGACGAAGACTATGTGTACAGATGTAGGGACACCTGGATGCACACATACATATACATACATTATCATAGAAGTCCTGCTCCAAAATTTCTCAATCAAACCCAACCCATCTTCCACGGGTTCATTCATTCCCATCCCTCGTTCAAGACCCCTTCCCGTCAGAATCAAGCTTCTGGCTCTCCTCGCGCTTCTCCCCTCCTCCCTTCCCCGCCTCAACAATCAGCTTCTCCAGATCAAACGCCTTCCCATTCGCCGGCTCCCAACGAAACGGCCCGGCCTTGACATCCGTCCCGAGATTCACCTTCACGGCGGGCTGGCCATTCGCGCCAGCGAGGCCGACAACGGGATACAATCTGCCGCCGACGTGTTCAAAGGCGTGATACTCCTGCTCCCCTCCCCCAGCGGCGCCGGCTTCGGTGGGGACGGACATCAGCGAGCCATTGCGGGTGAAGAACACGGCGCCGCGCTGGAAATCGATGCCGCAGCCAATCGTGTCGCCGGGCCCGTAGGGCGCACTGGTACGCATTGCGTGCCGTGTGTTTGGCTGGTGCTGGAACAGCCCCCCATCGTCGCCGTGGTAGCCCACCGAGGACACGGTGAAGTTCGCGCCGGTGTTGCTCCGTGACCACCCCGGCATCCATTGGTCAAGCCGCTCGGGCTTGTCGCTGAGGCCGAGGCCGAAGATGCTGGGATGAGCGTGTTGGTGTGCTGTTGGGAGAAGGGGGAGGGGAGGGAGAAGGAAGGGAGGGCTTACGGAAAAGGGTTCTTATCTTTGTCCTGCGTCTCGGGGGGCTCGAGGACGGTGATCTCGTAGTAGTATGTCGGGATCAGCGCCGGGATTGGGTGGTCGGTGATGAGTGCGTAGTTTGCGTCATTTGTCCAAAGAGCTCTGATCTCCAGTCCATCTTCAGACACCTGCACGGCCTTTGGGAATCGCGTCTTGAACCGGCTTGGCCGATGGCCCACGACCGCCTGATGCTTGGATAGGATCTCGGCCGCCTGCGTCTGCCCGTACTGCCGCGACAGCTGCAGGCTCGTCCAGCCGTGCTCGTCGCGCTGCATCGGGTCCGCGTTGGCGTCCAGCAGCTTGTTGATGATCGCCAGACTGCCCCGCATCGCCGCCCCGTTGAGGATCTCAGCATCCTGCGCGGCTGCAGCCAGGTCCTTGTCGATCAGCAGCAGGCAGATCTGTTCGTACTCCTCGCATTTTGCTGGTGTATATGCTTTGCCTGATGTCCAACCACTCATGCAGGCGTCGAGTGGGGTGTGGCCTGCCTTGTCTTTTATTGAGGTTGATGCCCCGCTGTTCACGAGAAGCTCTACCATCGCCTTGTTGCCCACGTACGCGGCGGCGTGCAGCGCGGTCCAACCCAGCAACGTGTCCTGCGTGTCCAGCGTGGAGTGGATGTTGCGTTTCTTCAGCAGCGCCTCGACGAGCTTGACGTGCCCACATGCGGCGGCCTTGCGCAGCGGCGTCTTCCCGGACTTTTGCGGCGTGCTGAACACGGCTTGGTACTTTTCGTCGAGCCGCTCAACCATCGACAGAGCGGTTTCCTCACGGCAGCTGCTGCAGGCTAGATAGAATGCTGTCTTTCCTCAGCTGCCCACCCGAGTTGGATCTGCACCGTGTTCAACAAGCAGCCATAGCAGGTCAGTGTTGCCCCACATCGCCGCTGCGGAGAGGGCGGTTATCTTATCTAGCTGCAGGTATAGTCATGAACTGGTTGATCACTTAGGATGTGTAACTAGGGGACTTACATCATCGTCATGGATATCAGCTCCATGCTCAATGAGCAGACAGGCAGCTTCTATCTTCCCTTTGATGGCAGCTTCATGAAGTGGTCCTAGCACCGAACCATGTCAGCCATCGATAACGAGCTAGAGATACACTGCAAGTCCTTACTTTGTGAATAGTCATCTTCTAGGTTCACATCCGCTCCATTGCTCAAGAATGCCTTCAGTATCTCAATCAACAAGTCAGGCTTCGACATCAGCATATGTAGCGGCGACTCTCCTATTGAATCCCGGGCGTTGATATCCGCCCTGGCAGCCAAGAGCGCTTCAAGGACCTTCACATCATCACCATACTGCGCAAACTCATGCAGCAGACTTCATCCACAATCGACCGCAATCACATCACCACCATGATCAAAGAACAACTTGATGGCCTCCAGGCCGGTGTTCAGAATGACCGCACAATGGAAAGGCCGCTACCCGATGCTTTCTGTATTTGAATCTGCACTATGCTCCAGGAGGTATCGAATAAGCTCAAGCATGATTGCTGGTCTTTCAAGGGTATTAAACATAGCTAGGTTCAGTGCATGGAATCCAATATCCGTCTGAGCATGGATGTCCTGACCATACTGTTCAGATAGTCTCATGACCAAGCTGGGCAAGCCAAACAATGTCACTGTATGTAGAGGTTTGATGGTAGATAGATTGGATGCAACGGTGTATAGATGCTGCTGATATTTAAGATTCACCCACGATCTGAAGCCTTCTGAATCTTCCTGGAAGAACGCGTCAAGAAGGGACTGATACTCTTCCCACGCATGGCCATGGCGATCTTCAGGTCTCCACAAGTCTTCTACCTGCCGTAGGTAATAGCCGGAGTAGGTGACCTCATATCGGAAATCTGCTGCCGAGTCACTGGCCCAGTCAAGGGTCTCGACGTCTTTGAGAACCCCTGGTAAGTCAACATCACTGTCATAGGCCGATTCAGAGTCACTTCCACCTGCAGCATCGCCCGCGGCGCTGCTATTATCACCGCTAGCTACCGCTGTTGCGTCAATCCTGTCTGTCAGGATGTCCTTGCTTTTTAAAGTGCCCTCCTGGGCTCTTTCGCCATCCTCTGTTGGAAGTTTATCTCCAGTTACGGTATCTACTTCAATCCCGTTCACGTCACCATTGGTAGTTTTGGCACTGCCGCCTTCATCATCTGATGTATTGACTTCTACTCCATTTGCGGTATCTTCCCCCTCAGGCTTTGTCTTGTCTTAGGCTGTTTCACCGTTGACTGCCTTGTTTAGGGGTTCATAAGCCTTCTCGTGCGGCTTCATATACCTGGCACGAAACGCCGGACACATAAGATGACGAACTACCTGAGGTCAGCTTAAAGATCCAAGGGAAGTCGCTGTAACATTCCAGAAAGTAGAAAAAGGACGTACAGATTGTTGTTGCAATTTCCAGATGACCATGTTTCTCAGAAATGGCCAGCACATTCCCAGATCTCATTTTGTTCCTGCAATCCTCACAAAGGTGCTCATCGTGATCTAGCTCTGCCTTCCCCTACGATTTCGCTTTAAGGAAGTAGTCAGACACGGTCTGATGTCTCTGTTTTACCACCCTCGTATGGTCGTCAACCTTCAACAAAGACTTACCCGCGGTGCGGACCTGATGAATATGGAGCTCGTCATTGACTGCCGTACCGCCCACATCTTCACCTTCAACATTATCTTCAGTGCCAAAGTAAGTCCTCGAATAAGCATCTATGATCTCAGCCACCTTGATCTCCCCACCGGCGAGGATAGTCCATGTCAAGCAGGTGTGCAGAAGCTCCAGATAGGCTGGATCCGTCTCGCGGACGACCTGCTGATACGCGGCGCCCAGGCCTTCCGGAAGTTGCTCGAGCCGTTTATTCAACGGGCGTTGGAAGGGTTGTTTCAGGAACGTGACTGCAAGCTCGACGTACCGGAACAGACTGCCAGCTTTCTCCACGATATGGTCGCAGGCAAGATCGCGCTCGGCCTGTGACCATCCCGGCATTTTTGCCAGCTCGGCAGCAGCATTGAGACGAATGTCCGGGCCATTGTTCCCTTCGACTTTGACCCGCGCGACCCCGCTCAACGCTGCCTCGATGTCGGGTTCGGGTCGGGAACAGACCATCACTTTGACGCTAGGTTCGGGCTCGGACACCAGATCGCGGATCGATTGAAGAAAGCCTTCACGGTCATTGTCGGCAGACTCGTCGAGCGCGTCGATCACAACAAAGGCGGGCTTCCCAAGCAGTTTGGCCAACGCACGGTGTGCTTCGCCATAGCCGATGGCTTCTTTGGAAGATGCGGTTTTCGTACCCGAGCCTTTCCCCAGCGCATTGGCTGCGCCCAAATCGCTCTTCAAGAAGTTAGACACGATTGTGTTTGCAGCCTGCAGTGCCTCTAGAGGCTCTTCTGCCATTAGTTCATATAGCTGATGGATCAGATGCTTTGTGATCCAGCTCGGTGCCTTGGTCTCGACGTCGGACTTGTTACAGAAGAAGAATTGCAGCAAAGTATCTGGCTTCTGCTGGAGGTGTTCAATGACAGCTGACATGATGATGGATTTCCCGAAACCTTGGCCTCCGTCAACAAAACTGCAGCTCCTGTTTTTGAATGCACTCACCTCCTCCTCCAGAAAGCCATAGTAGACTGCTCCCAGACGAGCCCTCCCAGGTTTTGTACTCTTCTTGCGCAAACACCCAAGTGCATGTTTCCTTCGGAGATCTTTTAGCCAGCTTCGCCGCCAACAAGCCGGCCTGATTGCTTGAAGGATGGAGCTGGCCTTTCAGTTCCTCGAATTTTTCCATTGCGATGTCTAAGACCGATCAGCTCACAATCCATGCAACAGAGATAACGAGACACGCACCGTGCGGGGACTTCGCTTTCAGATTCTTTCGTTCCTCCTGAAGCTTGCGGATCTCGGCCAGGCAGTCTGCAAGTGAGGTCAGTGACCTTGAGAATCATATCGGTGTTGACCCGCAGCGTGGCATACCTTCGTTCAACTTCATAGACTGCTGCATTTTCTCCTCAATATCGGCTAGTGAACTCATCATCACTTTCATGGTTAGCAGGCGGCGCCGCAATGGTACGAGCAAAATTTACCTTTCTGGTTCGCTTCACCCGTTCGTGCATAGTAATCCGACAGTTGCTGATGTGCCTTTTGAGCAAACGAGCTCATTGCAATCTCATGGTCCCGGATCGACTTTATCTTGCCGCCGAACCGCGCTGATGCCTGCGTGGCTAAACCCTTCACAATGCGGACTACGTATATCCTTTGTCAGCCTGGTCACCAACCAGCAGCAGCTCTCGGGGCGGGGTGACCTACGGCCTTTATTTTGCGACATATACTTCTTCATCGAGAACGAAAAGTCCAAAATCTCCGCATAAATATTCGGTATGCGATCCACTACCTGGGTATGGATCTCCTGAAAGCACTCAGGGCCGCGCGGCTGGCCATACATACGGCCATAGACCGCACACGAGATCATCACGCCAATGATATCCGAGCACGCCGCGCCAAAGATATTGAACGTGCTGAAGTCGTCGGCGACCGAGTGCAGGCACAGCCGGATGCCCGTCCACGCCAGCCCAATGCTCTCGGGCGCCGACTTGATCGCCAGGTCGCCCACCTTCATCGCGATGTCGATCTTGTCCAGGATCCCGCCCAGTGCCGGGGAGTATTCCTCGCCCGCGAGCTTCTGTGTAGCTCGGCAGGCATCTTTGGCCTCTTGTACGCTGCAGCGGTCGCGGAGGAAGTCGTCTAGTTTCCGCTCGTCGTCTTTGTGCAATCGGCCTTCTTTGAAGAGCCGCAGGGCGCGCGACCAGTTGGTCCGCTCGAATTCGGCGGCGAGTTTCTCGTCGAACACCATGTTCGACATGGGCCCTGGGCACGATTCAGGATACTTTAGAAGCACTCTGCACGATGCATGAGAACGGATGGACGAGAGTCTTGAGGGTTGCCACCTCAGCAGGCTGGGTCTCGACCTGATCGAGAACTGTATTGTTATTAGTCCGCTTGTTTTAGCCCCCAATGATAGCACCCCTGTCGCGTGCTGCGGCTGCGGGCCCAGGCCGCTCCCGAGTCCGCATGAGCTGAAGCTTGATACAGCGCTAAAAGATGACTGCAGTCGCACGATGTGACATTATTGGCGGCTTGTCTGCCACCTTAGAAAATGAGCTGAAGACGGCGTTTCAGGGAAAATTCCCACCGCGGAACACCAAATTCCCAATGGGCTCGTGATCAGCAAATCATGTTCGTCTGATCAGCGTCCCTTGGATTTGAAGTGTGAACAGCGAATACTGGCTCGCAGGTGGTAGATATCCCGGCTAACAATATCATAAAGCTAGGTATATGGTCGTTACCAAAGTGAAAGCTCCTGCGCAGTGTCGTCGTTGAACACCCAGCTCATCAGCTCCGCGCTACTGAAATCGACCTGATTCTGGGACATCTCATACATTTGTGAGTGAGGGCGCACGGTTGCGCTGCTGGTTGGGGACGTACCATGAGATCCCAATCCTCCACTACCTCAAGCGGATTATTGGATGATTCGGAGTTAGACCCTTGTAGATCATTGGAGTTTTGGCTTCGCGCAGCCATGTCTTCGAGTAACGGCACGCATACTTCTCCAGCATCTTCTGCAGCTTTGATTGATAGCGCAGAGACTTCGTTTTGGTCCAGGCCTTTCACAAGCCCTTTTATCTGTGCAGCGAGTACACTAATGAGCAAATAGCCCTTAACGTTAGTCTCTCCAATCTTGATACACTCGAAGCACCATGTCTTAGCATCCTCCAACACGGAGAGCAGGTCTGGCCGTAACAGCACAGGGCTGAGACTTTCTTCCTCTTGCAGTTGTGTCCTCAACTCCCCGGATATAAGTAAGGTAGCTTGCATCGCGATAGTACGAAAGGTTCCAGAGCCGCAGGCGATGAACCTCGCGAAAACATCGCGCGCGGACCAGGGCTTTTCGACGCAGGACTGATTGCCCAAGAACACGGGGGATGGATACGCGGCGTTGCATATCCTGAGCGAAGCGTCAACAACGACCTTCCGAGAATAAGCATAGGCGGTCTCGTGCGTTTCGGACAAGAAGAACGGGACGTGCAGAGCGGAGCGGTATCGATGCATAAGGAAGTCTACTAGGAGGATCTCGAAACGCGGCGAGGAGGTCCCGGTACCCGAGACGCACGCTTGAAGCGTCTGCCGTAGTGCTTTGTATGAAGCGCTCAGCTCTGCATCAAGTTTGAGCGTGGCCTCATATGTGCCTTGAGAACGGAGATTGTTCAAAAACTTGACGACCGCAAGCCGGGCGGGAAAGGCCTTGCGCAGGGCTATTGCAATGGTCATTTGGCTGCTTTGGCTTTCTGGTTTCGGCACGGGACCACCCTCAGCTACAAGCTGGTCGTCATCGAAATTACCAGGAGGATCGGTATCGAAGTCTTCCGAGGAAACCAGTGGAGGGCCGCCTGAGGTAAGGCTCGATTGCAGACACAGCTCCAGAATGGTATTCCATAGCCTGCGGCGCATCTCGGCCGTGAAAGATGTCATCTCTGGCAGACGACTCGGATCTCTATGCAACCCCATATGCATTGCTCGTCTCAGCAATGCGCCGGCCGAGACCCACATCGTCTCACCACCGATGCCTACTAATTCTTGAGCAAGCAAGAGGAGGAGATGGTTCTGGAGAGACTGAATGGCCAATCGCGACTAGAAGGAGCATGACGGGGTCCGGGTTTGGCGGCAGAATCGACGGCCTCGCCGGCGGGGAGCCAATGGGCGGGCCGGACGCGAAGGCGGTGGC